>VIBL01000277.1:0-502120 GCA_008271625.1 Lutraria rhynchaena
CAACAAGTAGAAAAAACAAAAATTCCAATAGAGCGTAAGGAACCTATGTAATACACACCTATATAGCGCACTACAGGGGAAACAGACGCACAGAAAATCCACAGGCAGACAGATCTGGATTGTGATTAAAGCAATGAATATTCATAGTAAGGCCTTTCATGACAAAAGATGAAGAATACTGATATGAATGTATGTGTCGGTGAGTGTAAAAATACCTCTTTTACAAACGAAGGATAAAAAGTAACGGCACCAGCCTTTTCCTACACTCCTATTCAATTCATAGTGGCTTCAGTTCACATATTCTACACCACTTTCACCAAACAGAGCGTCTAAAAGCCACTTATCCTGTAACCATTTGTAACACTCTGCAAACTGATGCGAAAAGTTATTATGCAGACAACGCAAATTTCATTCCACATTTTGTCTGCATAATCAGACCCATTCATTGATACTTTTTGTGCAGGAAGAAGGTGATATGCCAGTCTATTGAACGAGTTAAATATAAAACGAGTTAAATATAAACCTAATGAAAGCCTGGCAGGCCTGATGCTGAATCACCTCCCCAGTAAGAAAACCTACCGTCGCCCGAAAGGCATTCAACATGGTGCAGCCCTTAAGCCATTCTTGTTGTTTTCACTGGACATAACACAATCATCCCACTTGCATGAGTGTTCAGACAAATACTTTAGCCAAATGTTGACTCTTAGACGGTGTCGAGATCGGGAGGATAAGTTTATGTTAACCTAGTCATACTTAAAATGAATGAATGGAGTGATTACTTTCCTTGTCTGCAAATTAGCATCCATCTCATACATTTTCATAAACTTGATATTTGATTTGTGAACACAAGAATTTATGGACAAGAAAGAAAGAATACAAACACTGACGTTTCTAATGTGCTGGCTGTGGTTACCAAGGATATCCACATATCATCATCTTCCCACAGTATCCACATTGTGCCATCTTCTCATCGTATCCACATTGTGCCATCTTCCTGTAGTATCCTCAGTTGACCTCGCAAAACAGAAAACACAATAGCAGTTAGAATGTGATCAAAAACAGCAATCCGGGCGGTTCGACTCCCGGTCGCGGCAGGTCATACCCTTCCATGAAAATTTGACAAAAATGTCAATTTTCTAAAACCATATGTAGTTGTCGATGCTGTAGCGAAGCGAAGTACTGGTAAGTATACAATCCATCAATACATCCATCCAAATTGCAATGAAGCCAATATATTCAATGATGCATTATTACACATGCTCAGTCTACCTTAAAATATGACACTTCCTGAAATATTGATACGAAACTAGGCAACCATCAAGTAAACCATTATTTCAAACCTGTTCCACCACAATACTCATTCTTAGTGGAAGTGTCCAAAAACAGTTTAACCAAGATTCCTTACTTATCACCTCCTGCAGAGCACAACCATGCTTTACATACCAATGCTATGGTCCAACTTGCTCCTAAATACACGGCCAGCGAAGTACTTGTACCCGGTAAGAGGGCCTACGTCACAAATTGGGATACAGAAGGGAATTAACCAACAAGTAGAAAAAACAAAAAATCCAATAGAGCGTAAGGAACCTATGTAATACACACCTATATAGCGCACTACAGGGGAAACAGACCCACAGAAAATCCACAGGCAGACAGATCTGGATTGTGATTAAAGCAATGAATATTCATAGTAAGGCCTTTCATGACAAAAGATGAAGAATACTGATATGAATGTATGTGTCGGTGAGTGTAAAAATACCTCTTTTACAAACGAAGGATACAAAGTAACGGCACCAGCCTTTTCCTACACTCCTATTCAATTCATAGTGGCTTCAGTTCACATATTCTACACCACTTTCACCAAACAGAGCGTCTAAAAGCCACCTATCCTTTAACCATTTGTAACACTCTGCAAACTGATGCGAAAAGTTATTATGCAGACAACGCAAATTTCATTCCACATTTTGTCTGCATAATCAGACCCATTCATTGATACTTTTTGTGCAGGAAGAAGGTGATATGCCAGTCTATTGAACGAGTTAAATATAAAACGAGTTAAATATAAACCTAATGAAAGCCTGGCAGGCCTGATGCTGAATCACCTCCCCAGTAAGAAAACCTACCGTCGCCCGAAAGGCATTCAACATGGTGCAGCCCTTAAGCCATTCTTGTTGTTTTCACTGGACATAACACAATCATCCCACTTGCATGAGTGTTCAGACAAATACTTTAGCCAAATGTTGACTCTTAGACGGTGTCGAGATCGGGAGGATAAGTTTATGTTAACCTAGTCATACTTAAAATGAATGAATGGAGTGATTACTTTCCTTGTCTGCAAATTAGCATCCATCTCATACATTTTCATAAACTTGATATTGATTTGTGAACACAAGAATTTATGGACAAGAAAGAAAGAATACAAACACTGACGTTTCTAATGTGCTGGCTGTGGTTACCAAGGATATCCACATATCATCATCTTCCCACAGTATCCACATTGTGCCATCTTCTCATAGTATCCACATTGTGCCATCTTCTCATAGTATCCTCAGTTGACCTCGCAAAACAGAAAACATAATAGCAGTTAGAATGTGATCAAAAACAGCAATCCGGCTTCGAATCCCGGACGAGGCAGGTCATACCCTTCCATGAAATTTTGACAAAAATGTCAATTTTCCTCCATATGTGGGGAAGTTGTCGGCTGTTTGTGGAAGGGGAAGTTAGTACTGGTAAGTATACAATCCATCAATACATCCATCCAAATTGCAATGAAGCCAATATATTCAAAGATGCATTATTACACATGCTCAGTCTACATTAAAATATGACACTTCCTGAAATATTGATACGAAACTAGGCAACCATCAAGTAAACCATAATTTCAAACCTGTTCCACCACAATACTCATTCTTAGTGGAAGTGTCCAAAAACAGTTTAACCAAGATTCCTTACTTACCACCTCCTGCAGAGCACAACCATGCTTTACATACCAATGCTATGGTCCAACTTGCTCCTAAATACACGGCCAGCGAAGTACATGTACCTGGTAAGAGGGCCTACGTCACAAATTGGGATACAGAAGGGAATTAACCAACAAGTAGAAAAAACAAAAAATCCAATTGAGCGTAAGGAACCTATGTAATACACACCTATATAGCGCACTACAGGGGAAACAGACCCACAGAAAATCCACAGGCAGACAGATCTGGATTGTGATTAACGCAATGAATATTCATAATAAGGCCTTTTATGACAAAGAATGAATGAATGGAGAGATTACTTTCCTTGTCTGCAAATTAGCTTACATCTCATACATTTTCATTAACTCATTAACCTGAGAATGATTTGTGAACACAAGAATTTATGGACAAGAAAGAAAGAATACAAACACTGACGTTTCTAATGTGCTGGCTGTGGTTACCAAGGATATCCACATATCATCATCTTCCCACAGTATCCACATTGTGCCATCTTCTCATAGTATCCACATTGTGCCATCTTCCTGTAGTTTCCTCAGTTGACCTCGCTAAATAGAAAACATTATAGCAATTAGAATGTGATTAAAAGCAGGATAAATAACATTTTCATTAACTTGTCAATACGTTTGCAGGATCATTCATCCATCCAACAGACAAACATTCATATTGTGTGTAAGGAACCTATGTAGCACACACCTATATAGTGTACCACAGGGGCAACAGACTAAGAAAAAACACAGGCTGACAGATTCGGATTGAGATTAAAGCAGCGAATATTCTTACAAAGTCCTTTCATGACAAAAGATAAAGAATGCACATATTTTATAAATTAGAGATAGAAAATTTCTAACGTTCGTAAGGTGCTGGTAATTAAGGTCATCCACATATCACCATCTTCCCATAATATCCACATCGTGCCATCTTCCCATAATATTCACATCGTGCCATCTTCCCATAGTATCCACATTGTGCCACCATTTGACTTCAGAAAGAAGTGAAAGGCAATTAGAATATGAAGTAGACAGGATGAGTACACATTTTCATTACTTTAGATCTGTGTTAGTGAGCTCATTAATTCATAAAACTTTCGATAAAATCAATTATTCAATGTGCATTATGACACATGTTCTATCCTAAGATTAAAGCCATGATTTTTAAAGTAAGGCATTTTATGACAAAAGATGAGGAATAGAGATATTAATATGTGCAATAGTGTTGCAAGTGTTTGTGTGTGTGATGTATATGTAAGCATGTGAATCACGGATGGTACTTATAAATAAACGCTAACATAAATACAAAATTTAACTCAAACATGTGAAGCTTACAACTATTTGCATTATCGTATTATTTGACCTTTCAGGAAAATAATCAATGGTGGAAGATAAACAGACGCACATTCTCAATGTAAATACAAGTATTATAGTGCAGGTTTAATTGAAATTTGCCCAAGAATTCTTGTATTTTAAAATCATAGGTACCGGTCAATGTGGTAAAAATTAATCAAACTCTGTCTAAGAGAGAGAACACCGAAGAACATGTTCGCCGGGTGGAAACAAATAAATGTCATACATCGAGCACATTGAAATACATATACATACCATAAGAACTTATCGTGTTTTTCCATGTTAAAGCTTCTTTGGCTGGACCAAACCATCATCATCCTTTAATGAAAATGTAACTAGTATTTAGACAGGCGTGTCACAAAAATCAGCGAATTAACTAATTCTTGCAAATAAATAATTAAAAAAAACATATTGCAATAAAATTTATACCATTCTGTAGATAAATTAATGAGAACTTAATTAAGGTCTTTCAATTGTTAGATTAAAATCAACGATTTTATTACCATTTTCCTGGAAAATGATCAGAGGAACCTAGAGACACGCAAACTTATTTTTCTGGATAAACCCTGAATTATTAACAGAATGTAAGATGCAGAGAGATATAATTCTGTTAAAATGGTGTGAAATTACAAGCACATTCACAAATACACTACGAGTATGTATACAAATTACAATCATTTAAATTAATATCAACAGTTGTTTCAATAATTGAAAAATATATTTATGAAATAAAGCAAAGAATAAGATATCCTGAATAAATATTACATACCTCATTATTGAAATAATTAATGTATATTTCCCTAATAATACAGAGTCTTTACCGTTCACTATCGCGACTGCCCGCGAAAATTTTAGCATAATTCACTCAAAACTAACCACGCCCGCGAATATCTGAATGCAATAACTAATACGTGATATCATTGGTTAAATTTCTTTTTTCTTAATCCCTTTATTGTTACAATGCAACGTACACCCAGAAACCCGCTTTACGTAGAAATCAATTCTACTGATTACTTTTTGTGTGAACACATTAGCAATAACAACAACAAGTATGTTCGTGTAAACGACTCTGTAATTACAATATTTAAACTGACGACCAAAACTTTTTACACACTGGTTAAAATATTTTTAACGAAATATCTTTTTACCACAGTTAAATAAAAAGTAATTTCATTCTCAATTCAAGAAGCTAATTTACCAGATACAAACAATAACAGCCTTACCCTATGAGAGTCCATTGACTTTATCGAAAAGTAAGGAGATGACACAGTAATTCATACACAAAATGGTATTAACGCACAAAAATTTCGTGAATCGGGAAATACTACTTCATAGTCAGGCTTGATTGGCCGAAGTATTTTTACAGTGGTCGCGGGTGTAGTTTGTTCCACTAACCACGCTCGCTTATTTTATTTAAGTGGTTTTAATGTTTCGGCGGGCCGCGATCGCGGTTCAGTTGTTAGTGCGTTGGATTTGTAGCCCGGCGATCCGGGTTCAAATCCCGGTCGCGGCAGGTCGTACAATTCTATGAAAATTTGACAAAAATGTCGATTTCCCTCCATACGTGGAGAAGTTACCGGCTCCTTGATGAAGGGTAAGTTAGTACTGGTTAGTATATAGTTAGTCCAGGAAAACTGGTTAGGTGAACCGATCGCCGTATTTAACTGAACAATTGTTGAAAAATGGCATCAAAAACTTAGTGACAATGTCACATAAAAACAAACAATCAGCTTGACAAAGTGGCTCCGACCAATGTGAACTCTTGGATCCAGACGATCCATACCTAACGCACATCTTACCATTTTATTCCGAGTCATCTGCAGCTTGTTTAAGTTCTTGATTCAAGCTGTTATACCAAATTGAAGAACCATAATCAAAATGTCACTAGATCAGAGCCATAGATGGTAACGTTTTACAGAGAAAATTGACACACCTACTTTTCCTACACAAGAGGGAATTTTTATCTGGTATTTTGAAAATATTTAAGCAATTACAGTCATTTCCATTCACTAATATTGTATTTGACAGAGTTATTTTAAAATTAGATACATTTTACTAAATTTCGTGAATATCTTGAATGGATATTTCGCCAGGTGTAAAATAACGAAGGGTATGGGCTATTTAATTGACTTGAATTTCCTATTTAGAAACGTATTTTATCGTTTTTCTTCACCCATAATGTGATAAAGTCCTATATATAAAGGTATTAGAAAGAAAGTCCCGAATTTCTCTCTATATAATCTTAGGTAAGACAATCTCTGAATACCGTACTCTCTAAATTCCGGAAACCGGACGATCTTTCCGCATCACAGACTTTATACTGTTCTTTAATTTTGTTATGAATATCGGACACCGACATTTTCAAGGTGTCAAAATTTCATGGAGGGTCCATATTATTATTGAAACAACATGATTTTTGCCCCCAATTAACAAACGCGTCAAGCATCTATTGTTTACTTTAAGTGGTCATGTGTAATAATAGCTAAAGCGTAAACTAATAACCAATCATTGGTATCAAGATTGTCTAGAATTTTAAGATTATTTATTTCTTAATACTCTTAATCAGATTACTAAATTTTGAAACGTAAAGCATTTTGATAAGTTTGCAAAATACTAACGATTTAATGTTATTCACTATTCACTACAATTACTATGTACATTTTCACGCACGCACGCACGCACCCTCGCACGCACGCACGCACGCACGCACATATCAATGATCTTTTGAAAACCTCTCTGAATACTGGACCTCTCAGAAATCCGGACTTTTGACCCGGTCCGGACAGGGTCCGGTATTCGGAGGTTTCACTTACATGCAATTTTTCGGCGCAAGCCAGTTTTTTTATTTGAAAGATTGGTGTAGATGTTACAAGAACGATTTTTGGTTTCAAAATTGTGTTGGTCACTGTGGTTGAAGTGTCAACTGGATACTGCATAAACAAGCAGTCACGTGGTAAAAGTTTCTGATGCAATGTTTATTGTTCGTAATTGTAGATGAAATCATGACACTTAACAGTTTCACAGAAATACAAAGAATATACAAATAATACATGATAAAGTAATTAGTTGTACACAGTATTACACAATAAGACATTTTGAACGCTTTAAAATCCGGAACAATATTTAACTGAAATCACAACGCACGTGAATAATTCTAAGAAAAATTCAAGCGAATTGCAAAGCAACTTTCCAGTAATCAACTGAATTTTTTAACACATAAAATCGATTGAATTTATGTAAAAAAACATTAACAAAGCAGCCAAAATAGCTGCGAACGAACAACAGCAAAAATATTGTTCATGTTTCGAGTTATAATTCGTGTTTGTTTACACTCGCCACCAAATTAATGTCATATGGGCTGGCATTCACACAGTCTTTAACATAATAACTTTCTTGAGATGTAGACAGCAATACATTTTCAACATAATAATTGGTTATTTTAATGATAGTTTGTGTTTGTGTGTGTCTTTATTTTTCCTTGTCGCATAAAATTAATATATATGCAATATTTTGGTGGTCTTATTTTAATTTGACTGTATTGGGGAGGAAGATCAGTATTGTAAAATTGATAGTATATGATCTTGCTGCAGTCTGTATATTGTAAGTTGAACATATATAACTTATATTTCGTCTAATGTTTAGTTGTAAAGTCTTCGGGCTTGAGAAAGACATGTACCGTACATATATAGTTCCTGGGAAGTTTTTTTTTCAATTTTTGTGATTTTCAAAAAAAAACAAAAACAATAATTATGTTTGTTTATGATTTCATTCCATTAAAAATGGCACAACAAAAACCATAAAATTATAGCATAAATAATATATCATATAATTGTGGAGCACTGTCGGTATAAAATTATAGCATAAATAATATATCATATAATTGTGGAGCACTGTCGGTATAAAATTATAGCATAAATAATATATCGTATAATTGTGGAACACAATCGATATAAAATTATAAAAGTTGTTATACACTGTACTTGAAAAAAAAAACTTGAATGTTAAACTATACTTAGGCTGAATCAAAATGAAAAAAAATACATGAACATAAAAATGGAAAGAAGAGAGCTGGCATCGTAATTCACTGCCCTGTCTTTAAGGGCAAAGTTTTTCACAATATAGTTACAAGTTGTAAGTTAACATATTGAATAAATAGTTACAAAAATGTTACAATGTCATGGTTATTACATATGTGGTGTCCATTCATGGATTCGTTTTTGTGTTTTTATACACCTAATTTTAATCACAGGGGGCTAGCACGTTGAAGGGATTGAGTATAGTGGCGTATTAGGCCTAAAATGGCCACACGGAGCAAAAACACGTATATCATATATATACATATACAAGGGTTACAACTTCCGAAATGACAGCTTCTGTATCAAGTTTGTTTAAGACATCGACGATATTGACATTTACATAGTAAATGTATAATAAACATGACTGCTGCCTGAAATTTCCTCTTTAGTGTGTTTTAGCACGAAACATGTTTCTAAAATATTTTGACAGTTCGAAGAAATTCTATTGTAAACAAAAAGATAGCAACAGTAACTAAGGAGAAATCCCATAATGCTGTAACAGTGTTGTATAAATAATATTTGTTTATAGTAGTTCGATTGCCCGTCTGCCCGATTAGCTCAGTCGGTAGAGCAGCTGACTTGCAAGCAGAAGAAAGTGAAAATGAGTGACATTCCGTGATAACAAAATTACATAGGTTTAAATACATGAAAGATAAAATTAGGACAAGTTACTGTGGGTTCATGTGTACTTAATGCATCGGCTGCTAAATACTGGGGTATTACAATATATACATGTATTTATATGTTGGATGTATCATTGTACAGTATGTTTGACATTCAATCGTTTATAAAGTGGATAATGTTACGATTTACTAATTGGTGCTGAACAAATCCATTGGGTAGCATTTGGTCCTTTTTTTCTGACCACACGTTGATTGAAACCCCATGCTCATTAATTTTGTTAACTAGGTCATTCGTATGGTGCACCTTTCGTCGGGTAATTTCTACAAACCCGTATGTCATTTTCCCATTTTGAGAAAATCGCATTTGAAGTTTTGAACTGCAATAGCTTTAAGCGAGTTACAGGTATGTAGAATTGGGATTATCCCTACTTAGGATAGATATACAAGCAGGTATGATCAATGAAAAGAGCTCATCTAGAAAGAAATGATACCAAAATCTCAATATTGCCAAACATTGAGTTACGGGGTTGTAGGAATAAGCAGACGCTTTTGCTGCAACATGCATAATCTATCATCAAACTGTTTACAATCAATCATCAAATTATCCAGCAGAACATTCCTTAGTTCTACAATATAATGACTCGAGCTTTAAACCAAAATATGTTCGCTGTGACAGTATCAATGAGAGATGCCACTGATTTTGAGAAGAGGTTCTGAGGATGATGATCGATTTAAGAAATTTCCATTTAAGTTTGCAATGCACAAACTAGAAACCAAGCCATCTACATTGCAAGTGAACTTACTCAAGTTGTATCAAGCAGTAACACAATATGTAGACATACCCTTATTAAGATTGATACATCAACTTGTGACTATGATAGGAATTGTGAAGGAGACTCGTATAGTACTGAAACAAGGACATTCATCAGTGGATTGGATAAGGACCCACAGAAAGCAGGATTCTAAGGGATCATCGTCCAGTGCTGAGACAGTTCATTCTGAAGCTTCTAGATCTGGACTTGGTATTGGTAAAGATGAACCAGGATTGTTATCATCTGAGGTAAAATTCATATCTTTTAAACATTTTCCTATGGTGTTCAGTCACTAATCTAAATGGACAACATGAATCTAGCTCACAAATCTAATAAATTCACTGAGGCTGATTACATTTGCGTTTCAATTCCTGTCATAATTGTGATTTCTTTACATCAGATTGAGTTAATTTAACTATGTGCTTGACTACACTGTCTTTGACTGGCAACCTTTAACTATTAACCTGCTTGAAATAATTGCTAGCGTTTGATACTGGCTGCATTAATAAAAAAGTCATGGAGTAAATAAAAATTGGCTGTTTGTTAGTCATTTTTTAAAGCTGTATTCTTTCTTTATTCAATCAAACTTGCTGAGAAATACCTTTTATACTTGTTGACAAATTTGGTATCAGAACCATGCCCACAAGACACACTTAAACAGAGCAGCAGAAACAAACCATCCACATCATCATTTAAATTTCTATTTGACACTATAATACCTGAGAGGTTAAGTTTTTCTCCTTCATTGAAGAAGACCAATCTCAGATTCACAAAAGATAGTAAGAGAGCAACAAAAATGGACTCAAAGTCTCCTGGAACTCGATCTGAAGTGTTGACACCACCACGCTCCTTGAATCTTAGTGATTCTGTACAAATTGATATGGGAGATACTTCGTCACTTGCGGTAATGGAGAAAACTATTATTGATGAGATTAAAGAAGGTACACCGAGATGTAAGATGACATTATATCATTTGTTAGAACTTAACTCCACTTTGCCGAAGACTAAGACATTGGGTAAGAAAAGTAGCAGACATCAGTTACCTGTTATAGAAGAGGAACCTTCTGAGAAAGCTAACACTAGTACTTCATCTAGGAGTGTGAAAACAAGGATTGATCTTGCTGCTGAAGAACAGGCTGCCTTAGGTAAGGGTTCTTTTATACTACTTTGTAAGAGTGGCTTAATGCTATGTAGTAGCTGGGAGGGTCATAGTAATATTATGTAGGTGGAGCCTGATAGTTTGCAGGTTGTGCCTTATTTTAATACTGTGGTATCATTTAATTTCGCTGGCATGAAATTTCGCGCAAATGGGAAAAAAGAAAGATTCGCGCGGTCTTAAATTCGCGCATTTTGAATTTTAGAGTTTTTTTTAAATTCAGATACTGTCGCGAATCACGCCGTTGTTCGCTACAGAGCGTGTCATCACTGGACAACCTACATCCTTATTACAGCGGCGCCCTTTGTCACCATGATTAATAAACAATATGACAGTTGTCACCGATAATTGCTTGTTAATTGTCACTTTATATAGATAAAGTCTGAGATCAAAGCATGGATTAGCATGTAAATTAGATAATTATCGGGTCCACATCTTTTTATGGCGCCCGAGCAATTACTAAAGAAAACAACAGTCAAAGGTGCGAATAATGCCTTCCACTAGGAACGGTTTAAAACATACAATTTATAGTTTGTTTCATTCTCATCTGTTCTACACGCTCTTCGTCGGAGCCGGGCCTTCCTGACCAAGCCGATGCTTCAACTCCGAAAGAGAATACCAGTAATTAAATATGTTTATTCTTTCTCTGTGGGAAAATATCATTAACGTTTTTCCTAAAGGTATGTCTCGTTTCCTTTTTAATTCTTGAAAAAGCTTAACTTCTCGCAAATCGGTAATAACATAGCCGGTAGTAGATACACAACTTAAGTGACATAGTATTCGGACATTGAAAATTTCGGATAGTCACTTCTTTCTGGATGGTCTTTTATTAGCGCGGTCTTAAATTCGCGCAACAAATGTAGCGCGAAATACGCGAAAATTCGTCCTGCGCGAATAAAAATGATACCACAGTAATTTGTTGGTAGTGTCTAGTATTGGAAATGAAATATAAGAGGAGACTTATTATGAGAAAGAGGTGTATGTTGATCCAGTCTTTGTTTTCTAGCAAAATATCACATTCTGTGTACAAGCTAAAGGAAGATTGGTTGAGGTCAAGACCACAAACCAGTCCTTCCTGCTCAAAACAAGTGCTTTGCTCGATAGTTTTGATGACTCATTTTTTAGTAATTATTTAGTGTCTTACTTTAGTAACTATGTTATTTCAGGTACTGTGACAAGTAGAAGTGGTGAATATGAGAACACACCATTAGCTAGATCTACTTTTAGTCAAACCAGATTCAAGCAAAGTAAGTATTCTGAATATTTTCTATATTTTTGTTTCGAGCATGTGCGGCATATACACTATGAACTGTACTATACATTAGTCAGACTAGTATGATAGAAACTGTATGCATGTAGATGAGTTGGTTGTTGTTGGACACTATGTTAGGACACTGAAAATAGAGAAAGCAATAAATCTATGGATAGAACCACAACTTTGTATTTTATATCAAATACACAACAGCGTGAAATACAAAGTGATGTAAAAGATAAGTTAAGATATATTGAATGGCTCAGAGTGTGGTAAAAGTAAACTTTGACGCTAATGGATAATTACAATGTTTGTAGTTATGCCAGAATATTATTGCTTCCTACCATTTATTTTACCTTTCTGAATCATGAGGTTTCTTTAGCTTGAAGTACGGAAGTTTAATATCTCTTCTTAATTCAATTATTATAACAAATTCTGTAGATCCTTTTTTATGTTTTGCTTTAGCATTATTCCAGGTATATACATTGGTGACAGTATACCATTGGTCATGTTCAGGATTGCTAGGGTGGAGAAAGTGAAAATCCTTGCTGTCCTTAGTGGAATAAAACTTGAAGCTGAGATGAGAAATGTTCATGCTACCTGTACTGTTAAAGAGAAAGTCAAAGGTTTTCTACAAAGAAAATCTTCAGATTCTTCATTTACAGCTCATGTAGGGCACACAATGCTTGTGTTACTGGAAGGTCCTTGTTTACAGTAAATATTTGTTTATACTGATTTATTTTAGCTTGATTGTGAAGCAAGCAAGTTTGCTTATATTATCATGCTTGAGTCCGCTACACCAGTACTGCTATCCCAGAAAAGTGGTATTGTGAAGTTCATGAACGAAACCCGTCAAAGCTGGGATTCGAACTCAGGACCTTCGGATTAGAGATCGAACGCTCCACCTCTAGACCACAATGCCTCTCTACAGTAAGTATTGTTTGTCGTATAGTTTGACTTCATAGTTACACCTGGCTCTCTTGAATATTCATAGAAATTCATGATTTATTGTCAGTGAAATGCACTAAAACCACTTTAAGTATCATGAGCACACTTCACAAGGAAGGCAACTGGTTGTAAAAATCATGTTGGATAGTAATGAGTGTGAAGTCATGACTATAACACAAACCTACGTTGTTGTGCTGTACTTGTAGCTTTATTTTCCATACATATTCTTTTAGTGATCTGAATTGTAATTTAAGTTACAAGATACACAAAACATTAATGAAAGAAAAACATTCAAATTTCTTGTTATTACCTGTTTGGTTAATATCATACAGTTGTATGTTGTGTGAAAGAGGTTAGTAGTGCGATACCTTGGATGGATGATTTTACCATAAAATTTTTGTTTCATTTTTGCATCTTTATTTATTTCACACTTAGAACTATTGTCACTGTAAATGTGGGTCCATCTCAAGCACTGCATACAACTGTAAAAAGAAGAGGCAAGGGCCATAATTCTGCTTTAGTATCTATCAGAGAAATAGAAGTTGATATACCACAACACCCTGTGGTTTTACATGGTATGTTGACATGGGGACAACTCAGTTGTCAAGTACCTTACAGAAAATCCGCAGACCAAAATCAAGGACCATGTATGGTTTTCTGATTACTTTGTTGTAGATAAATACATCATAACTTTATTATTGTTTTTTAGGAATATAATTGATTCTTGTCTGTTTCTTATGGTTTGTTTTGGAAAATTGTGAATTTTATAAAACTGTCTTAACTATATTGCAAGCAGGTGAATTGAAATAATTTAGGATCAAAGTGTTTTTGTTACCATCTTTCATTAAAAAGTATCTTATGATTGTTGCGATGATGTAGATTTTATTTAAATGCATTTTAGTCGGAATTTCGACAACATGGACTTTGGAACACTAGATTCTAATGGTTCAGGCGCGGAGGTGCCCTGCCCATCAACCCTGCCATGCCCAACACAAGGTTTGCAGTTTTCTCATGTTTTGATCAATGCTTTTAAATAGCAATTGTAGAAGTTTGAAGTTGAAAAAGTAACTTGTCTTCTCATTCTTAAATTTAGTTTACATTTTATATAGAGCTTATATTTTATATAGAGTTTATATTTTATACAGAGTTTATATATTATATAGAGCTTATATTTTATATAGAGTTTATATTTTATATAGAGCTTATATTTTGTATAGAGTTTATATTTTATATAGAGCTTATATTTTATATAGAGCTTATATTTTATATAGAGTTTATATTTTACACATTTGAAACTTGGAAAGAAATATTTTGGACCTGAACCATAAAGCTACTCACACTGGTTTGGTTGCATTTGTAATCCTCTAGTATAGTCTATATTACTGATCAATGGCTTAAATATATTCCATTTCCTGCATTATCTACCTGAATGGTATGCCTAGTTTTTCACTTGAAACTAGTATTTGGTTCCATTTCTTTCTAATTAGGAGACTTTAACTTAAGACAAGAGCTCCTTAATATCTGTATTTTCTGTATCCTTCTGTCACTAGTTCAGTCAACTTCTTTACTTTATGAAAGGTTCAAAGTTTTAAAATACAATGTAATATAATGTGGTATTTATGCTGCACAAATTATGCCAAACCTACATTCTTTACAGCTTTACACTTTACAAGAGTTCATTATTTAAAAAAGTATATTCCTGTGTTACATTGGACATAGCTTTATATAGTTTTCTGTTAGTTACTGAAGTTTATTATTCCTCTAGACTGGTCCAATCACTATCAGTGGTATTACTGTGAAGAAAGTAAGATTTACATTAGATCTGCCTCGTCATATCTTGAGTTTCAAAACTAAGGTGAGTAATTTTGTATTTTAGCTGGTAATAACAAGCTGATATTGAGAGGATACTGTACATTGTATGTGACAAGGTATACCAAATATTCTCTAATAAACTGCCCAGGGATGATTATGTTTTGCACATTATTTTCTTGTGTTTAAGTCAATATTGAAACATTATTTGGACATATTGGATATAACCTGACGGATTATTTTAGCATTCAGGCACAAAAAGTTCCATGCTTCACATTTTTATATGATTGCTTACCATTTGCATTTTGGCTTGGATTCTGTATGTGATGGCTGTATTTCTCTCACTAGTGAATGTTTGTTTTGCTATGTTTTTTTTTTACTTTCTACTTTTTATGAACATAATATAGCATGCAGATGTAGGTTTGTGAATGATTTCAATCTTATGTTACTATGCTTTAATGTTGCATTGTTTGGATGATATTTCTTCATTGTAATAATGATTTACCCTTCTTGATGATTGCTTTGTAGGCTTTGAATTTGAAGTAGTAAAGTAGTGAGACAATTTAACTATTAAACAGGTGCTCCCATACAAAATTATTGCTTTTTGTCCAGTCCATTCACAAAAATTTTGGCTTAAACTGATAAATTCCATTCTTTTCTAAGAGCTATAAAATTTCTACGTTTTTACAAGCTGAGATAAGAATTCTTTATATGGTTACAGAAACTACTTCACTTGTTGAGCTTTCTATCAACTGTCGTTCCTGTTAAAACTAATTGTATGAAATTGCAGTTTTCTAACAAGATTGTGTCACGACATTGCCTATTTTATGTACTATTGCCTATTGTATGTAAATTTAATTGGGGGGGCGGGCGTCCGCAGACTCGGACCGATTGAGATTTCAACATTTTCCATGCCCTGGTGTGTAAGACTTAATGGCAATCTAAGGTTCTTTTGAGAGTATTTGAAATCTAATTTAATGCATCCTTAGTGGGTTCTACGAGTCTTCTTGATTTAAATGGGATAATTATAACCCTGTGCTCATCCTATTTGTAAAATTTATGTCTCACAGTCATACAACTGTGTAACTTTGTACTGTAACTTGTTAGTATCTGTATGGTAACTTTATTAATGAAAATCAGTTCAATGCACATTTTTTAGAGACAAACATAGTTTAAGAAAATTCAGTATGCTCAAAATGTTATGACTTCAGACATCATATTCATAGTTGATTAATTAGCGAACAATTGAGTTTTATTATACTTTATATTTTTATGTGATGCTGATGTGGTTAGATGACAGAACTATAAAATACTCACATTTACACTCTTTCTAAATATGTAGGATTGCTTTTTAATCTCCTAAAATGAAATAATTCAAATCTGTATGTTAGTTGAATTGTTTGTTATAACTAAATATTATGTATGTCTTGGATTGCTGTAATATTCTTTCATACATAACAATATAATCAACCAATCTATCTTACATATTATGCCATCAATTCATCTATATATTAAAATATTGAATATTGGTTGATGGTGAAAGATGTTTATCTGTTCATCTGATCCATTTTCAAGCTGATTCATGTTCGTTTTTTTCTTTTTTCTGTCTTATGTCTTTGTACATAAATTATACAAAACGCCTAAATTTTGTTCTATGTGCTATATATAATTGGAAGACTATAATGCTGTAAGTTATAATGTTGTCAATATCACTGAAGACCTTACTTTGTTATTCTTAATGCACAGAGTGAGGGTATAAGATATATTGTATGATATACCAGAAGTATTGCATCATTATTACTATAAGTATTAGCCTATTGGCTTATATCCTAATAACTGTATTGTATCAGTCATCATAAATATTCAAATAAGCCATTTTGATGATTTCTTATTTGAAATTCGAAATATTAAATTTTCAATGTCCATCAAATAATATGGTGGTTGGATGGCTGTAATTGTTGTTGTTAAAATGTCTTCTTGTTCTTACATTAATTGATGTCTACACTTAATTCAAGTCGCTATATGAGTGTTATTCATAATGTTTTCATGTTTCGGTTGCTGTATATTTAGTAATTTATAACAATTCTAGATATTTCAGACATTTTATAGTATATGCATTTGTTGGAATTTTTCATTCATCTAAAGGTCTTGGATTTATTGCAATTTTCTCAAATTTTACAAAATTAATTTTTGAACATTTACATGTATTTTTTAGTAAAGTATGTATCTAAGTATTTTATAATACTTTTCATTAATTAGGTTTTATCAAAATATTCATAGTACAAATTAGTAATGCTGTATTTCTACAAAAAAAAACCAATTGCCTTCTGTAATTTTTTATTTTATTGTACTATTAATGGTGCTCATACAAGTCTAATTGGTGTCTAATGCTATTTTTACACATTTGTTGTTACAGAAACTGAATTTTTTATCTTATATTTAATATAATTGTGATTACCATGTTTTCTACATACAAAGTTACTGATTCATTCTGGAAAGCTGTTTCAAAGACCTGTTTGAATATTTATAAATGTCAGGAATAGTTTTAGCTGACAATACCAAATTAATAAATGTTTTATTAGAGCTCAGGAGAAATGAAATTATTTCAGGCTTGTAAAAATTCAATAAATTACTTTGTAAAAGATAAATGAATAACAATAAGAAATAGGATGTATATAGGTACTGAGGTTATTTTAGAAAAATTAAATGTGAAGGTTATTGTCACAGAACAGATATAAATATTTTAAGTTTTATTTTAGGTGAAGACCATGGAAACTTCTATCCCATCATCAGCAAGTACAGATCTACCACCTATACATGTATATGCCGACTATAGACATTACAGTGTACTGATCACCAAGTATCTTACTGAAGGGCTTATGCTGAAGGTATTATATCATTTTATAATTTCCATGATTTTTCATAGTTTCTATGATTTTTCATGATTTCTTAGAATTTTCATAATTTACATGATTTTTTATAATTTACATTTTTCATAATTTCATTTTTTTCATAATATGTACATTTTCTATAGTGCCTCCAAATGTTCCTGAAAGATTATTTGAATTTTGATAATTTTTCATTATTTTTGTATGAAATTTTGCAATTTCAGTTTTCATTATTTCTATAAAATGATATTATAGATAATATGTCTAAATGTATGAATGTAGTGTTTTTTAATCTACATGTACTATAAACAATTTTACTCTATTCTGACATGATTTTAATTGTATTATTTTATGTCTAAATGTATGAATGTAGTGTTTTTTAATCTACATGTACTATAAACAATTTTACTCTATTCTGACATGATTTTAATTGTATTATTTTATCACAGGAAGGGAAATATTCTGAACGCTGTTGCTGAAGTTGGAATGTTTGAACACAGTTTGACTACAGACCTTCTGAATCATCTGTTTTTTTTGTACAGAAAGTTTTCATGAAGGTAATATAGAATATGGTAGAGTCACCTGATACATAATTAGTGCTCTGTGGTTTGTTTTGGTTTTTATGTGACTTATTGTCACTAGGATTTAATGCCATTTTTCAACAACTTTTCAGTTCACCTAACAATTTTTCCTTGACTGTATACTAACCAATACTAACTTGCCCTTTCACAAGGAGCCGGCAACTTCTCCACATATGGAGGAAAATCGACATTTTTGTCAAATTTTTATAGAAGGGTATGACCTGCTGTGACTGGGATTCGAACCCAGATCTCTTGGTTACAAGTCCAGCACACTAACCACTGGACAATGTTTGCGGCAAGTGCTCTGTTTTGTATTGTATCTTTAGTATATTTTTATTGTTAGGTCTAAAAGGTGAGCAAGTGTTGCTGTATTTTAAAAAGCATCATTTTGTATCATTTCTAAACAATTAATTGGGTTATAATTGTTGCACAATGACATACTAAAACATCAATCTCAGTATGCTGTAAATGTATTCCATAAAATCCAAAAATTTCAGACATATAAATTCTCATTTTAAATGTTTCTACTTGTGATTTGAATGATTTATTTCTATGTTAAATGTACAAGTTTTAGACGTATAAATTCTCATTTTAAATGTTGCTACTTGTGATTTGAATGGTTTATTTCTATGTTAAATGTACAAGTTTTGACGTAAGTATCATTGATATTCCCCTCCTATCTATGTCTGAAAATAACCGTCTTTACTATCATAGTGACATTTGACCTTTACATTAAAAAAACTTTCCAAAGTTTGTTCATGAACATGGACTTTCTTGTACATGTATATTGTTGAATTCCTTTTTGTGGTTTGTAGTGTAAAAGAATATTTATGAAATATTTATATAATTCTCGGTTAATCATGTACTTACACTTTATATGTTTATATATGGGTAATTTCATATGGCTATAAATGATGTAACATTTAATGCCTACTAAATATTATGTTATGTTAAAATAATTAGGTGTCACTACCTGGAAGTAATTGATTTGAATGCTGCAAAGTTTTTGATCATAAGCTCTTATAAGACTTTTGGAATGTTTCTTCTTTCAATAAACATAAGATTTAGGCATATAAATGCTATGCTTTAGTCTCACAAAAACAAAAACATTAAATACAAAACAGTAGTGATTATTTAGAATGGTCATAGTTACATTAATACAGCTTACTGAATATTCTCTTTAAGTGTCACAGCTACTTTACATTTTTACAGATTTAAAAATTGTAATATTACAGGGTATACAGATTACTGCTACCACATCAACAGCTTGTGCTGTAAGGATGGAGACTGAGGCTATAGATCTTGAAGTATCCAATAAAGTACAGATGGCTGAATCTAATCCATGTGTCAGTGAGTGTGTACAGTCAAACATGAGTTAATAGAAAGTAAAAGCAGATTTCAATAAAATATTTCATTTTGTTTATGCTTTGTTAGGAAGTAGCTGAAATGGTATTTTGTACAATTAGATGTTTAGTGTATTTTTCATCTCTTGGATTATAAATATATTGTCTATTACAGTGTATGAAGATGATCAGATAGTATTCATAAAGGCTCAAGTAGATTTATGTCTATCACTTGGACAGCTGATTTAGGTATGTTTACCTAAGTTTGTGTCTGAAGAATTGACCTGTTCATTATTACTAGTTTGAAGTGTGACATTAAAACATATTTTATTGATTGTTAATGCAGTGATAAGGTTACCTTTTAGACCATAGTGAAATCTTTCGGACATGCATATTATTGACAAGGTTATCTTTTAGACCATAGTGAAATCTTTCAGACATGCATATCATTGACAAGGGTACCTTTTAGACCATAGTGAAATCTTTCAGACATGCATATCATTGACAAGGTTACCTTTTAGACCATAGTGAAATCTTTCAGACATACATATCATTGATCACGCTAAAAATTTTGTATGCATCTGTTGGACGACCTGTTCTGTCTAAGATTGTTGACAAGGTCATGTTGCTATGGAAATTATCCATCACTTGCAGGTAACATCTGTTCTGACATTGTTCATTCTGTTATTCCAGAACCCAATGTTTGAAGAAGCTGATCCTGAATTTCAGACCATGGCTTTCTTTAATACAAAGATTTCTGTGAGAAATGCATTACAGGTAAGTATAACATCTCATTGTGTTAAATTTTTGTAAAATTTTGACATATACTGTTCCAAGTTATGAGATAAATGAAGATGGTAAGTGCATGTAGATTTCTTGTATGTACAATACGTGTTGATTTCTTGTATGTACAGTATCATGTAGATATCTTGTATGTACTGTATCATGTAGATTTCTTGTATGTACTGTATCATGTAGATTTCTTGTATGTACTGTATCATGTAGATTTCTTGTATGCACTGTATCATGTAGATTTCTTGTATGTACAGTATCATGTAGATATCTTGTATGTACAGTATCATGTAGATTTCTTGTATGTACGGTATGATGTAGATATCTTGTATGTACAGTATCAGGTAGATTTCTTGTATGTACACTATCATGTAGATATCTTGTATGTACAGTATCAGGTAGATTTCTTGTATGTACAGTATCATGTAGATTTCTTGTATGTACGGTATCATGTAGATTTCTTGTATGTACAGTATCAGAGAGAACATAATCCTCTTTGAAGATCAATTCAGTGATTTTTGAAATGATTTTGTTAGTGAGGGCTGTCTTCTTAACAGCTAGAGGTCGATTTTGTATTTATTGATTACTGCAGCAATTTACATGAGCTTATACAGTCAACCCTGTGCTAAAGATCACCTGTGAACAGAAGTTAACTTGGCACGAAGATTTATAGTTTTATCTTTTTTTAACAACCATTTGTAGTGTATTTCAACCTCTGAATTAAGGCCATCTTCAATGAAGGCTCATCTTTACTCTTTCAAAGCATGTCTTCATGGACAGAACTGATTGTATTTGTGAAATTTTTATACATTTGGTTCTAAAAAAATGTTTTACCAGCAAATTAAAGTTAGTACTGTTTTGATCCTTGTAGGATGAGATGATACCCAGAGTGTCTACAGATCAGGAAGCACTTCTCATCAATTTGTCCAGACCTATTGTACTAGCACAACCATTAACATTTGATAAAGGTAACATTGTCACTGAACATAAAATCTAGTATTGATATATAACAAGTTATCAGCAGTCTCTCTCCACTTTGAGTTTGAATCCCACCTGGACCAAACAAATTTCACTCATGAGAAAGTTGTCCAGCTAACTAAAGGGAGGTTTGTGGTTCCATCCAGGTGTGCCTGGAACTTCCTTTGCTGTTAAAGTTGGCATCTGACTCGAGCATTAAAATCAATTTAAAGAAAAAATTATGTATAAACACCTTTGTATCGAAATAGGTTCTTAATATAATATCATTGTTATGTAATTATATGAATTTAATTGGCATTTTAAGTAATTAAAATTTGCTGTCTAACATCTTTGTCAAGAAAATTGAATATAGAATAAATAGGAACAAATTTATTTATAACTTATATAATCTAACTTGTAGCTGTCCTAGTGTGCTTGAACTATAAGAATACTTATGAGTACTGGACAGTACAAAGACTTGCTTTAAACGAGGAGATACAGAGTGCTACCAGACAAGTTATAGACAGATTACCACAGGTAACAACAAGTACACCTCAAGCATTTAGTACATTATTCCTACAGTTAACTGTGGACGATATTGGACTATGTCTTCCTATAACACCATTCAACTCACTTGTAAGTTCTTTAATTCTGTCTAAAATATTCAGTATTTTTTATTAATTTGCATAAAAACCCAGTACAATGTACATGGTAAACTTGTATTAGTTAGCTCCATGGTCAAAACTTGTTCGACGTTAAATCAATTACATGTATCTATCACTTGTGTTCTATGCTGAAATGTTCTGTTTTATAATTTCATAAACTTTTCATCTTATGAATCAGGCCTAGTGTGCATGATTTTCATAAAACCCCAAAACTTTTTTATTTAATGAAAATATTCTTAAATATTTGATCTCTCATGGTTAGTGTTTAGATGTGTTTGCTAATTTTCATTAATACTGGTAAGTACTGAATATTGGTTGAATTATGTTGTTTATGAAACCTTTTAATATTTTTCATCAGATACCCAGTAGGATTACAGACAATGGGCTGGTAGCCGCTGTTATTCTTACATAGAGAGTACTCAAATATGTGCTTGTCCCTCTGGTTCCCTTGTCAGTAAAGGAAAATTTACTGACTTTTGTTTGAGAATAGCAGAAGATTTTGAGACCAGTTCAGATGACTGGAAACCAAACCAAGATGACGCTTAGGTGATGAATGCATGTGTAGTACCTGAAGGAACTTATGAAGTGTGTTCACAAACTATCAACCATCAATCTACTGGTAACAGACTATTCTATTCATTGTATTGTAATTTTCATGTAATACAGGTTTATTGGCGATGTTGAATTTATCTATCCTTTTTGACTCTAGTAAATTTTTTTATAATGTGTATAAAAGTTTTTGTATACAAAATGTTTATATGGACACAAAACATTGGTCTTTCTGTAATGGCTTGTGCAAAAAAGATGGTGGCAGTGTTTAGATGTCTCTGTGTTCTAGCTTTGATGGTACGGTAAATATGTTGTTAATTGTATCATTGCATTATTTAGAATTGACTGGTTAAATCTGTTTTGTTAACTGACAGATCCGAACTGTAATGCCAAATGGATTCTAAACATTAAATTGGAAATACAAGGTATTGATGTACATTTTGATACAAATCTTGGTAAGAGGTTGTCTGCCCTTGGTAGTACACTAACTTCACTGACAGGAGAGGAAGATCAAGAATTCCTATTAGACAACAAGGATGAAAGATTGGATGTGTCTCTTGAAGATATGACAGAGTTTCCCATTAGTATAATTTTATATCAACAATTTGTTGTTATTTTTTTCAAATTGAACAATAATCTTTTTTGGAGTCATTAAAGCTTAAGTTATTAACCTTTAAAATGAGGCCATCTTTAAACCATTACTGCTCCTTGGCACATTTTTTTTAAATAAATGACCAAGTTAACTTTTGAATAGAGGTCAGTTATGATAAGAGACCATATTTCTTCTCTCGCTTTGATACCCTTTGTTCCCAGGTATTGATTGTCTCTATTGTTAATGTCCTAAGGTGGTGACAAAATAACACATGAACTTTTACTACCTAATTGTTCAAATTTAGGTTCTGCTGTATTTTCAATATTTCATTTTTTTACTTCAGGAAATAGGGATATTGTATTAAGCTCGTGAAATACTGGTAGATGTCCGTCTTATGAACAATGTGCTGTATAACATCAGTCCTAGAATTCTTTCCTTACTATATTATAATTATTACATAAATAGAGATAGTAAATTGATTTTATGATTTTTAAAATACACTTACTGAATAAACACTACAATTTTCATTTTGTTGTGTTTTTATAGCAACCGTTGGAGTATGCAAGAAGAGCCAGTGTTGTTGCTGAAACTTTACCTAAGTTTGTGTTTGATACAAGATTAGGTCCAAACATGAGAGCTAGACTATTTGAAAAAGACATGAATGAGCAAGCTAAGATTGTTCAAGGTTGAGGTTAGTTTCATTTGACAGACCTGTAATTTTTCTGTGGATTTCCATGAATAGGATGATCTTTGGGTTATTTTTGTTAAACTTGTAAATCCACTGCTAAAATCTTAGGACCATGGGGGTAAGTTCATTCTCAAATGTTCATTTAACAGAAGTTTATGATTGCAGTCACCAGTAGTATTACTGGTACTCCTATCTGTCTAATTATTCTATGTTTAGAACACATTCTGGCTGTTATTCTGTGCCATATTTTCCAAGCACACCCCAGATCTAGAACTACTCAACACTTGGTTGCTTATGATATTCTTCATATTTGTTTACAAAGTCACAAAAATCTGGAAGATTGTGAATGGTTTAGTGTTTATGAACTGGACTGTAGTTTGTTATTTAATCTGGAAGATTGTGAATGGTTTAGTGTTTATGAACTGGACTGTAGTTTGTTATTTAATCTGGAAGATTGTGAATGGTTTAGTGTTTATGATCTGGACTGTAGTTTGTTATTTAATCTGGAAGATTGTGAATGGTTTAGTGTTTATGAACTGGACTGTAGTTTGTTATTTAAGTGACTGTACTTCTCATTGAAGAGATTAGTATGACCTTGGTGGTTATTATCACTAATTAATGTTTCTGTTTAAATGTACCATAAACTTTAAAATTCATTTTGTTGTCCTTTTTCTTGCAGAGAACTTGGAGTGAGCCAGTCTACTATAGAAATTGAAACTAGAAAACTCGAGGAGTTAAAGGGTATCATATTTAATGACTTCAGGAGAGAAGTGCTCGGGAGAATAAAGAAACAGAGTGACAAGGTTTTTAACTTTTTTATTCTTTTCATCTGTTTCTTCCTTAAAATTAATTGACAAAATGATTGTTTTAAAAAATTACTGTATCTCTTTAAAAGATAGCTGATTACATGCTGTATTTTTGATTAATTGGTTTTGGTCATTTCGTCATAAAAGTGTATTTACTATCTAAATTCGTACTTCTGTAAAAACTTCCACTGAACTTGGTACAAAATTGGATTACTAAACCTGTATATGTATGTATACTTTTATATTACTTACATATACAACAGGGATATTTTTCCTTATATTAGTTTAATAGGGACAAGTAAACAGACTTTCTCCCTATCCAAAAAAGTGACTATTTTCCTCAATTTTGAACAAAACTTCCCAACAAAAACAAATATTGAACAGAAGTTTTCAAGTATTTCCCAAATGATTTTACTCAAATTTAGAATAGGTTTTCAGTTACCTTAATTGAATACATCAATTTCTGTAATACATTTTTGTGACCCTTATGAATTTTGGAAAATTGTTTTACAAAAAAGCATCTGCTTGACAATGCTTCATTTAATTATTTTAATTAGACTAAGACATGTTTGGGTGACATTTTTGTATGCAAATAAATAATATGACCAGGTCTAATTTTGTTAATTTTATGAAATTCTACAGGCGTCAGTTATGAAAGACAAACTTAGAATTGGTTCTACGCCTACTCATATAAGGTCAAGGTCATATGGTGGCCGTGCTGAGGAGAAGCACAGAGTAAGGTAATATTGACAATTTTTTAACACTAGTTTATAGTTTTTTGATCTTGTTAGGTGTTGTTTTCCAGCATGTAATTTCATGTATTATGGATTTAATGATCTTATGTTAATTTTTTTGGACTACTGTCATACATGTTGTATGCTTGATTTTTTGTTTATGTTTACAGGCACACGTTGTGGCAAACTCTATTAACAATAGAGTATCAATTAAAAAAAATGGTTACTTGAAAATAACCAGAACTAATTTAACTGTTTTAAAACATTAATATTAGAAAGACCCACTCCTCCATTCTCGTCAATATAATGCTCGTGGCATCAGTCCCCATCATTTGTGTGTATCATTGTTTTTACTATGCTACAACTCTTGTTGTGTTTAGTGAATAGTTTCCAGTTTATTGTTATGTTTTCAGTTTTTCTTTAACAAACAACTTGTGGTAAGATTAGCATGTTCACTCTGCATCAGTTCTTATTTCACATGTTCTCATGTTTTGTTGTTTTGTACCTTTTTTGTATAACTATTACACTTTTCTATCTGTTATGTAACAATGTACAGTCTATTAAAAATGAAATGAACATTTTTGGCTGTGTGATGAGTATTCTTATGTGGCTGTTTTTGAATATTCTTCGCATCCCCTATGGTTGAGTGGTAAAAAAGTGAAAATCCCTGTATGGCTGTTGCGTGTATATTCTTCAGGGTGCTTACAAGATGTCAAAAGTTCAGGGTCAAAATTGTCTCTTGATTGATAATAATTTGAAGAGTCAACAAATTTCTTACTAGTGTTTTGATAAATTTAACCCTTCGGTACAAATTGCCAAGAGTCAGAATCTTTATTTTGCTATTTCTAGTGTCAAAATGTCATTTTTAGGGTCAACCGAGAGCCTTGTTCTTGTATGTCTGATTGCATACTTTGCACCTTTTTTTGGTACATGGATAATCCTTATTGCTACATGTACATCTAAATATTCTTCAAGCTTATGCTTAGGTGATCTGAACATTTTGTATTGAAAAATTGTGTTCTGAAACTTTTAAAACATTCTTTAGGCTTTCTGCCTCGTTATGCTGAATCATTATTCTTTTATCCCATAATTATTTCATATGAAATAAAAAGATAATGTAGAAAACATGTTTATTTGTGTCGAGGTGACGGAGACTGGGGAAGCTGGTAGTTTAAAAAATTATAACAGACAACAGCTCGTTGTGAAATGGCTTTTATTGTAGAAAGCCGTAACAAATTGCAAACAAGGTTATGAATGCTGAACAACTAGTTAAAAATGGCTTATATTGCAGAAAACTGTACCAATAATTGTAAAACAAGGTTATGGAAAATAATAATTTTTAAAGTGCCCATACAAACATACTGGTAGACAATATCAAAAGTATATGAAATAACACAAAGCCAAGAAAAAAAAGGAGGAAAAGAAATTATCTTGTTGAAGTACATTAATACATGGCATGCCCCGAGCGGAGGAGGAGAGGAGGAGGTGGTAACATGAAAATATCTGAGATAGATATGTTAAACGTAGCAAACAAAAAGTATGTTAGCCAGATTTCTTTGTCACTAAATAACAATGTGGTGCGCATGCGTAAAGTTAGCTTGGGGTCAGCAGATGACTCTGGCGACTATCAAAAATATAGAACGGTCTTCCCGTTCTTGTTAACGCTGTGACCCGACATGAGAAGAGGAAGGGCATCACACAGCTCCAAAATAAAACATTTTATATACATATAAAATACATTTATTCATTATATTTCATAGACTTAAAGTCTTATCTAATTACCCTATTATTCCTGCACTGGTATATACAGTAAAACTTCACATTACGGACACTCCGTAATTAAAGACACCCCAGTTATAGGGAGAGTTTTTGAAAGAACGTTCACATCATCTTCATTCTTCAACTGACAATTAAGCTCCACTACTAGAGACACACTGCTATTGAGGACACTTCACCAGAACTGCAACTGTCCATAATAGTGGAATTGTGCTACATAACATCAAGTCAATCACCAAAAACCTATATGTTACAATGTGACGTGAAATTTAATCTGTATAGTATGATTTTTTTAGTTTTTAGCTCGCCTGAGCATGTAGTGCTCAGTGAGCTATAGTCATCAGTCAGTCTACTCCGGCGTCCGGCGTCTTCACCTGGGGGTTGTTAATGAATGCCCTAATGGTCACACTTTTGAGCAAATCTTCATCAGACCTGATCAGAATGTTTGTCTCAATGATATCTTGGACAAATTCGAACATGGGTAATCTGGAGTCAAAAACTAGGTCACCAGGTCAAATAGAATGGAAATTTTGTTAACACTCTAGAAATCACAGATTTAATTGGATCTTCAGGAAACTTTGTCAGAATGTTTGTATTATGATCTTGTAAAATTTGGCAAATATGGGTCATCTTCGGTCAAAAACTAAGTCACTAGGTCAGCACACCAGAAAACCATGTTATTGCTCTGAAGGTTGCAATTTTGATTGAATCTTCATCAAACTCTGTAAGAAGGTTTGTTTTAATAATATCTTAGTTGAGTTTGAACATGGGCCATCTGGGGTCATAAACTAGGTCACCAGGTCAAGTCATAGAATAACCTTGTTAACACTCTAGGGGTCACAGTTCTGATTGGAGGCTCACCAATTCTAGTCAAAATGCTTATTTTAATGATATCTTGTACAGGTTCGAATATGTGCCCATCTGGGTTCAAAAATTAGGTCACAAGGTAAATCCTTTGGAAAACCTTGTAAACCCTCTATAGGGCACCGTTTTGATTTGATCTTCACAAAACATTGTCAAAATGCTTGTCTTAATGATATCTTGGACAAGTTTGAACATGGGTCATCTGCAGTTGAAAACTAGGTCACCAGGTCAAATTATAGAAAAACCGTGTTGATGCTCTAGGGGTTGCAGTTTTGATTGGAGGTCTACCAAACCTTCTCAAAATGATTGTCTTAATGATATCTTAGTAAAGTTAGATCATGGGTCATCTGGGATCAAAAACTAGGTCACCAGGTCAAATCACTGGAAATCCTTCTTAACCTTCTAGAGGTCACAGTTTTGATTGGATCTTCCTTAAACTTTGTCAGAATGTTTGTATTAATGATTAACAGGTTTGAACCTGGGTCGAAAACTAAGTCACCTGGTCAAATCACAGGAAAACCATAAATGTTGCAATCTTTACTCAGGTGAGCGAAAAAGGGCTTGGCCCTCGTGTTTATGGTTGCGACCACTGTCGTATTTATTTATATGTAGAGTGAATGGGAAGCTGTCTTACAAGCTATGGACCAAGCAATTACTGATAAGCCTCACACAAAACATAAGCTGTAAGTATATTGTGTCATAATTTTAGTTTTTTTTCACTGGGTTTAACACCATTTTTCATTCAATCATGAATCATTAAGTTATATGGATGACAAGTTAATTAATGCCAAGTTTTTTATCTTGTTCATTTTGGATATAACTTTGATTACTGTTTTTTAATTAGGTTATTCAAGTACTGAGTTATGACAAAGATTAAGATTGGTAGAAGTGTTGCTACGGATATCCAGAAGTTCAAATTCAGTGTTAAATCTGTTTATAGCTTAATGTTTGAATGTCTTCATTCTGAAGAGTTTTAGTTAATTTTAAACAGACAATTTGGCGGGTTGAGGTTTGATGCTTACATGTGAAGTTGAAATGTTTGAAAGTTTTTTTATTGAATTTGCATGTGAAACAGCCATAAGGTTAAAGCCTGTGTGTGAAATAATGTGTTTTTACTCAGACCAAAGTTTGTTCTGTGTTTTCCCTCTATTTGTGTTATTAAGTAATAAATCTGATTATTATCACCATTTGTCTTTGATGTTTGTCTTATAGCAAGGATAGGGTTTAATACTTAATGTTTGTATTAAATTGCTTGGCTTAATACATTTTCCAAGCCCCTTAACTCAGACTTGCAATTTGTTGAAAATGAACCCTTACTTTCATTACTCCATTTCAAATTTTTTCAAACTCCTCCCTGTGGATGTAATGTCATAACAGACAGCTCATTGGCCATTTATAATGGTATGTCTTTGAATTAAATCATGCTGTTTTAATTTATTAAACCACAGTAACAAATAAACAGACGTCTAGTTTTGTTACAGGGCTTTGTTTTGTATTATTATGTGTGATCTGTTTAGAAGAAAAATTCAAGCTATTATGATCGCTGTGTCGTCATTGTTGTTGTGCAAAAACTTTAATGTAGCCAATTACTCAAACTATTTTGAATATATCAACATAACACTTGGAATACTTTATTATCATGACAAGGCACAGTTGTAGGGGCATTATTCTCAAAGCTATGTTTGTGGAGTTATGCACCTTTTTAAATTTTTATTTAAAATTTTAGTCAAAATTGCTTGTTAAATAGATGCAAAAGAGACAAGTATTGGAGTCACTTGGCAGAACTCTTGTTTTGGTGATTTAAGTTTGCAATAATTTGTTGATAAAAGTTAGTACTTATCTCCAGTGATTGTATTTCATTCTAATATGATTGTTGTATGCTTTTAGATATAAAATATCATTATTATCATTATTATCAAAGTAGTGAAATTTTAATTCATTCATGTTTCTTAAAGTTAGGTATTTTTTTTCCAAATACCTAAATTTAAACTTGAATATTCTTAATGCTTAAAGAAGTGATTTTATGTTCATTTAAAGTGAGAAAAAGTGATTCTTTGCATGTTTATGTGAGAAAGTTATTCTGGGTAAATACTTGAGTGAGAAAAATTGTCTCCTGTACAATACATTTGATCTTCTTTACTGAACACTGTTCTTTAATTTCAAGAATTCATCTTGTTAATGTTTGTATATGTTTTATACAAATGCAGTATTATAAGCCAAAGGGTTGATATTGCTTATATCACTAGAATCACCTCCCTTATTGTCCTTTGAGTGGGTAAGGTTATCTCTATACCTGGATTTTATAAAAACTTTGGAGTGACAGTTTAGTTTTGTGATTCACATTTGCGGTTTGTGATTATTGTATCATGTTGTTTGTTGTTGTGTATAATTATTGTATCATGTTGTTTGTTGTATGTAATTATTGTATCATGTTGTTTGTTATTGTATGTAATATTGTATCATGTTGTTTGTTATTGTATGTAATATTGTATCATGTTGTTTATAATTATTGTATGTAATTATTGTATCATGTTGTTTGTTATTGTATGTAATATTGTATCATGTTGTTTATAATTATTGTATCATGTTGTTTGTTATTGTATGTAATATTGAATCATGTTGTTTATAATTATTGTATCATGTTGTTTGTTGTATGTAATATTGTATCATGTTGTTTGTTATTTGTTATTATTGTATCATGTTGTTTGATGTATGTAATTATTGTATCATGTTGTTTGTTGTATGTAATTATTGTATTGTGTTGTTTGTTGTATGTAATTAGTGTATCACATTGTTTGTAATTATTGTATCATGTTGTATGAAATTACTGTATTGCGTTGTTTGTTGTATGTAATTATTGTATTACATTGTTTGTAATTATTGTATCAAGTTGTTTGTAATTACTGTATCGTGTTGTTTGTTGTATGTAATTATTGTATCATGTTGTTTGTGATTATTGTATTAGCTGCTAAAGGTAAATGATGTTTGTAGGTGTTAAAAATTTAATTCTTGGTTATCATCAATTTTTTAATCTTAATGTAGAATCTGACTAACTACTTTTACAAAAGTACCACATTTGTACCGGGCAGCCCTTTCTTGAGCAACTACCTCACTTCAACAACAGCATGATTTATCCCTATATGTGATTTAAGCTCTCTAGAGCAATAACTTCTTAACAACAATATAATTCTCCCAGTGTTATGCTTTGGAGAGGTTGTACTGCACTGGAATGTTCTTATTTTACAATACGAACAAATATGAGCAACTTCAAAATTATTTTTTGTTTGAAAAGCTGCTTGTCATGATAAAAATATTGTGGTGTCTAAGTAGAATATTTCACTTATTTATAGCAGAGAGTTCATGTAATCAATTAAAACTCAATGAAGCAAGAAATGTTTGCATCAAAACTGGATCATACTGGCATGTTGATTTACAATATGAGGTGAATTCAATTGTTTTTAATAACATGTAATTTCCTTGTACATTTTGAGGATTATTATTGAAGAATCTTTCCTAAAAAGCTTAAACTTTGTAATTACTTATAAATGTGTTCTGTTTTGGTTGATTTATGCCCACTTTTAATACATGCTTATACTTACCTTGTTGTAAGTAGCTGCCAATTTCACATGAATGATCAGCAATTGGTGACTTTAGACATAAAAATGCCCTCAATTCCATCTTCACACAAAGAGTTCAAACTCATTCATCCAAGTTACATAGACCTAATGCTTTACCCTTTGAGTTAACCTGGTGGACACATTACCTCTGCAATTTGCTGAATGATTATAAGATTATCAATTAATTTTTCTTTCTTGTAGTAGTGTTGCCTTCAAATCCATCATTGAAGTTACAAGATGTATCAGACATTAAGATCTTAGATGATTTGGTTCAAGCTCACGTTCTTTTGGCAGAGGTTGTCGAATGTATGTTTGCTGTCAGATGCTATGCTTACCTCAGTATGCTGACTATCTCCTTATGGCTCATGCTTATCTCATGAGAATGTGTCAGGTAAGTCTATATTGAACTACTGTAGATTTAGAGGAGTGTCTTGATTTTGTGATTTATACAGCAGTTAACTTCTTAACACCACATATATCGTCTATTAAAAGCCAAACCCTAGTATCTCCAAAAAATCAAATTTTTCAGGAACACAATAAAACTACATCAACTGTGAGATAATGAGTTTATGTGCATGATTTCTTGAATATAGTGATGAAACAACTTCCTCTACACATTGGTAAAATAATATATATGTAGCATCATAAATTTCGCCAAATATAGGCAGTTTTGTTTTGGCTCTATAATTTCACAGTTTTAACTGATTATATGAAAGCCCAGAACATATTATATTCATATGATAGCTTTTGTTTATATGAAAATATGCTACATTTTAAATATATTAGTGAGCCATAACATTGTATCTGTCAATGAGTGTGTGTAGCATTATTTGTGTGGTCAAACTTTTAGCAACTTTATTGTGCCAAAAAGTAGTATCTTGCAATAAGATATTATAGCTTCAATTCTCTTTTAGAATTTTAGTCAATATTAGTGGACCATACTATCGTATCTGCAAAATAATACATTCTGGCTGAATATTTTAGGGTGAAAATTTTGCAAAAGCATTTTATATGCATATACAACAGTTTGGTACTGGAAACATTAGGTAATATGAGATAAGATATTTGATCTTTTATCAATATCTTTAAAACTAATTGAGATATAGCTATGAAATTTTGAGACAATATGTATTTGAATGGCATTGACATATAAGTGACAAAAACTCATTTTTGAAAAAAAATGAATATACCAGGTTCTGGCTTTCAATAGACGATATGTTCTTAGAACCTAGAAGCACTATTTAAATGATTAAATTACTAAATGGTTAGTTTTCACAGTTAACAAAGTCATGTTGCGGTTCTAATTGAACAGTATTTTGTGCTGATTAAGATGATGGTCTTTATTTTAAGATTTGATCAATGATCAATGATTAGATACAGATTTGAGCCAGTAAATAGTACTATTATTTTTCATAAAGCCTTCGGCTTCGCATGTATTGAAATAGCATATCGTTCCGACATCGATTAACTCTGAGCGCTAATTTTTAACGCGAAAATCGAGCGCGCCCGCAAACCACCGGAAGCGGTGCATATACAAAATCATATTTCGTTTTGTCGTCGACATTGAATGGCGTGTTTAGCGCCACTTGGTAAGTTGTTTTTCTTATTCGTGAAATTTATTCGTGATTTATTGAAATTATTTTGAGGACGTTGTCCCAAATTGTTGTAATGAGTTCCAAACAGGACGAAGTTCTGTCGTTGGTGGACTCGGATAGTGAGTTCAGTGGCTTTAGTTCTGATGAACCACGTGCTTCGGTGAAAAAGTTAAAGTCAGTTGTTTTGAAACACAAGGACACTCCGAAGGAGAAAGTTCCTAAGAAAACTAACAAGTCTTATAAAGACATGGGTAATAAAGAGAATATTCCATTAGTTTCTAACAAAGTTAGAAATGAGAAATCTGAATCTTTGGATATTTCCAAGTTATCTCAAAAAGATATTGACAGTCTTAGAGATATGTTAGGTTTTTACCCGTCTACTGTGAATGAGCCACAGTATAATGATAGACCTAACCTAAAAGTCCAATTTGATCCTAGTGAATTATCGGACAATGAGGAAATAGAATATGATTCTTACTCAGCTTCCAAGGACATTGGAAAAGATATGAGTAATGCCTTGTTTGATGAGACAGAGTCTTTGACTTCTCTTGATGAATTTTGGGATTTACCCAAGTTAAAAATATCAGCCGTATGGAAACAGAGGACAGTACAAGAGTTTTCCAAAGCATAGTGGAAATATGAACAAAATTCCAAAAAAGGGTGTTGCTTCAGCAACAATATCAACCCCAAACGAACAGAACTGAGAAATGTAAGTAGTTGTGTTGGTATGATAAAATTCCATTTACATAATTGGCAGAAATTTACTAAAGATGAATGGGTGTTGCAAGCTGTTTCTGGATATTGTATTCATTTTGACAACATACCTTTTCAGTCTAAAGTTCCAAAAGAAATTTCTTTTAATGATCAACAATGGCAGATTGTTGATAATGAGGTTTCAGAGTTGTTAAGAAAAGGTGCTGTTGTTCCTTCTGTTCAAGAAATTGGAGAATATATTTCAAATATCTTCATTGTTCCAAAACCAAATGGCAAATTTAGGCCCATAATCAATTTGAAATATTTAAATGAATTTGTTCATTATGACTACTTTAAACAAGAAACTTTTAAAGTTGTTTTGGAGCTTATTTCAAAAAACGATTTTTTTCACATCTGTTGATGTAGTTGACAGTTATTTTTCAATTCCAATTCATGAAGATTTTCAGAAGTTTCTCAAATTTTTCTGGAATGGAAATTTGTATAAATTTGTATGTCTTCCTTTTGGTTTGAAGTCTAGTCCATTTGTCTTTACAAAGATTTTAAAACCAATTTTTGCCTGGTTTAGACATAAAAATATTAAGTGTTCTTATTATATTGATGACTCTATCAATATGCATCAAAATTTTGCAAGTTGTTTGAAAAATACTGAATTGATTGTTCAAACAGTCTAGGCTTTGTTGTAAATCAGAAAAAATCTGTATTAGTTCCAACAAGAAGAATGAAATTTTTTGGTTTTATAAATAGACTCTGTTGAATTTAAGTTTTTTCTTACTGATGATAAAGTACAAAAAATTGTAAATTTAGCTAAGAAATTGTTGATGGAAGGAACTGTATCTGTAAGAGAACTTGCCTCATTCATTGGTCTTATTATAAATTCATTTTATGCTATTGTAGAAGCTCCTCTGCATTATACAAATCTGGAAAGAAATAAATTATTTGGTTTGGGTAATTCTATGAATTTTGACAATTATGTAAAACTAAGCAAACTGAGTTATCGAGAGTTAGAGTGGTGGTACAATAACATTAGTGCAAAAATGGCAAACATATCAGGCCTCCAAAGGTTGATACTCTGTGTAGAACAGATGCCAGTTTATCTGGATTTGGAGCCATTGATTTAAGTAGAAATTTACATTGTGCAGGTAGATGGAATGAGTTAGAAAAACTAAATCACATAAATTATTTGGAGCTGTTGGCTATCTTTTATGCCTTAAAATCATTATTTCGTTATAGTCGTGACATTCATATTCAGTTTCAATGTGATGATGTTACGGCAGTTTCATATATCAATGCTTTGGGTGGAATGAATTTCATGTCTATGGATACTTTATCCAAAAATATATGGAACTGGGCTCTTGAAAAGAATATCTATCTTTCTGCTGTTCATATTCCCGGACGCAGTAATTCAGCTGATTATTTTTCTAGAAATTTTTCAGAAACAGCAGAGTGGATGTTAAAAAGCCAAATTTTTGAGCGTATTTGTAAACATTTCTTTAGTCCGGATATTGATTTGTTTGCTTCAAGGTTGAATAAGCAAAAGGAAAAATATGTTTCATGGTTTCCTGAACCAGAAGCTACATTTTATAATGCATTTTCCAAATAATGGACACATTTTGAACCTTATATTTTTCCGCCATTCAATTTGATTAGAAAAATTTTAAACAAAATTGTTGAAGATAGAGTCCCAAGAGCAATTGTTGTTGTTCCTTTTTGGAAAACATAGCCCTGGTTTCCTTTACTGCTTAATATTACTTGTTCTTTTCCTGTCAAATTACCCAGACACAAAGACCTTCTCATTATGCCTTCAACTGGAGATACTCCCAGGATTATGAAAACACTTCAACTTCTTGCTGTGACTGTATCAGGAGAGCCTTGTGCAGTTCTGGAATTTCAAGTAATGTTGCGGAAGTCATTGTCACTTCCTGGAAGAAAGGTACTTTACAACAATACCAATATGCTTGGAAAAAGTGGTGTCTTTGGAATCATCTCAGATTTGGAAGTCCCTTTCAAGTGTCTGAGCAAGTAGTTTTACAATATTTACATTATTTGTTGAAACTTGGTAAATCTTATTCAGTGATAAATAGTCACAAGTCCATGCTTTTACAGACATTGCCATACTTTGGGAATTGTGGTGTAGTAACTCTATTCATATTAACAGATTTATGAAAGGTGTTTTTCAGATGACCCCTCCAAAGCCTAGATACCTTGTCATGTGGGATGTGTCTTATGTGTTAAAATATTTAGCTACTTTATTCCCCTTAAAAAATTTGACTTTAAAAATGTTAACTTTGAAGGTTTTTGCTTTGATTGCGTTAGCTAATGCCCCAAGAGCTCAAACTCTTGTTAACCTGGATTTAGATTTTATGTTAAGAGAAAGGAATTCTCGGTTGTTTACTTTTCCTTCTAGTCTAAAAACTTCTAGAGTTGGACATCAATATACAATGATAATTGAACATTTTTCAGATGAGAAACTTTGTGCAATGCATAGTTTGCTATACTATATTAGTATTACTAAAACTCGTCGTTTGTCTTCTCATGTATTTTTAGTTATAAAACTTTTAAGTCTGTTACATCTTGTACTATAGCCAGGTGGCTAAAAAATATTCTTGAATTGTCTGGTATAGATGTAAATGTGTTTACAGGACACTCTTTTAGATCAGCATCTGTCTCTGCTGCTTCTAAAGGTGGTTGCTCCCTTAGCAGGATTTTAAAAACTGCTGACTGGTCTTCAGATAAAAACTTTACTAAATTTTATCATAGACAAACCTTAAATAATTCACAGATTTCGTTTGTTCAGTCGATCTTTGCTGAATGTTAACTTGTATGTATAAAGGGTAGTTTCAGATAATACAGATCTATGACGTTTTTTGATCATATCTATGTTGAGTTTTATATGTGTTTTGTTGCCTTTGAAGATGCTATTTCAATACATGCGAAGCCGAAGGTTTTATGAAAAATAATGTGTCCTGGGAGCAAGACTTTTCGACCCCAAGACTTTTCGACCCCAGGTCAAAAGTCAAGACTTTTCGACCCCAAGACTTTTCGACCCCAATATTCCCAATCTTAAGACTTTTCGACCCCAATAATTTTGGAATGTTATGGTGGTGTATTTATGATGTGTAATATATGTATATATTTGAATGTAATGACGTATTTTTATATGAAATTCAGAAATCTAACGATGTAATTTTTTATCTACTATTGTAAAATATTATTAATAATTTATTTGTATTTATTTCTATTGGTATTTTCTTTGATGTATTATTAAGAAATATATGCGTAAATGAAAAAAAATTGTATGTTGTTTGTACAAAAAATTCATAAATCTAACGATATCAAGCTGTGCATCATTCTTACAATTATTTAACAATTATAGCCGACAGAAATATTGAATTGTTGTTAATTTCGTTCTTATTTCGTTTTAATCACTAAGTTTGCAATGCACGTGTAATTAAGTTATTGTCCGAAAACAATGCTAATGTACGTGATTATAACACTGACACAATTAACACCCAATTTACAAATGTGTTTTGTTATTCCAAAAAATTATCGAGTTGATATTGAATGATATCTTATAGCATATAAGTGCAACATTAATGGATATATTTTAATTAAAACGTGTGTGTTAATATACGTTTGGATGTCGGATTAATTTAAAGTCATTATTTATTTTTAGATGTTTGTCAATTTCTATTTTCTTAAAAGTGGTTCGCCGATTTTACAATTGTGTATGATTTTTTAAAAAAAAACTATATATGTAAGTGTTTAACATACGTTTTGGTGATTATGTCTGACGATTGCGTCAAGTGTGGGCTAATGGTTCGTCTTAGACACGAGGCCATATCGTGTGACACGTGCGATAGGTGGCAACACAGGATGTGTAATTCTGGTAAGTTTTTTCAGATGTTATTTAAGTTTTTAAAGTCAGTAGGTAATATATATGCATCAAAATTATTACTATTTGATGTATTCATCATTTGATCATTATTGAAACATTCCTACATGTGCTGTATTGTTAAATAAATGAAATATTAGAAATTATAAATACATGTCCAGGTAATTAGTCTACTATTAGAATGTTATTCTCTATTGTTATATTACAATTTACATGTCTTTCAATATCACTTTCACTGTATTTGTCATTACCATTTGTCATTACTTCTTAGAAATGTGCTTTCTAATACAAATGTATACATAACAATGTCATTGGTATATGAATATTATCTATATTTATTATAAATTATAAATGCACATACTGGTAATTATTATTAGAATTTTCAAGTGTTAACCTCCATCGTCACGTTCGTATTTTTATGTATGTAGAATCGTTCTATTCATATGTGTCTATTTGCTGAATATGTGAGGTTGAATGAATTAATATTAATAAATTATATGTTTATTATGACTTTTATAGAAATCACAGCTATGTCTTTCATTAAAAGATTACTATTATTACTATTATTTATTATTAAATCTATAATAAATTCATAACTTCATGTTTTTGTTATCTATCTTATATGCTGCTGTCTCTCGCATAGATCTACCTACCTGGTACCAATACACATTTTTAATATGCACACACAATACACAGATAATACACAGAATATCAATGTATAGATAGTATCTTGTGTTGTTGTTATTAAGAAGTAGTTAAGTCTTGACCACTACCGTTTACAGACCATAAATATTACATACGATGTTTCACTCATGTATATTCAAAATCAACAACTTGGTGTCGACAAAACAATTCAACTTCATATCCTTTGATAATTATCCTAATAATTTCAAGTTTATCGAGTAATCAGAAATAAAAACACATTTCACAAAAATTATCCACAAATTTGTACGTAATATGGTTTAAACACTTTAGAGTTTTTCTTTTCTTTGTTCATGTTGTATATGGATACTTAGAGGATTCTGATCACTTTGATTCTAGATTCTTAGAATATGTTTGGGAGGATTTTTGAGACTTTGCTACTTTGTAGATTGACACTTTAATACTTCATTTATTTGACACTTTGATACTTAGTTGATTTTGGATTTGATTTATTATTTGAGAAATCACATGCATATCCGCATATTTTATTATATTAATTGAACCAGCTAGTCATTCTTGTTATATTGTAATTGTTATACGGGTTATCCTGACAATATAGGTGCCGTTTCTTACGTCTCGTTGCTTATGTTCATTTACTTCAAATTTTCTGTGTAGAATCCTTTTTGCATTTTTGCAATTTGCTCATATTATACCAGTTGACCCCTTTTTGACCCAAAGCTAAAAAAAGAAAACCTTTTAAATATCGTCTCCTCATGGATCACCACCAAACTTTGAATGTAGCATTCTTAGACACTCTTCTAGTAGATTTGCTCAAACAAAAATGGTTGGCCCATTTTAGGGGTGCTAAAGTTTTGGACTATCTGTGAACTTATATATGTAATTTAGCGGAAATAATATGCAAGGTTTATTGCTATCCTGACAATATAGGTGCCGTTTCTTACGTCTCGTTGCTTATGTTCATTTCAGACTTCTAGATTCAGAACAGCAAAACCTAATTCATACAATAATCAGGATTTCTTGAGCTACCCCTTTTCTTGCAAAATAAGTACATAAAAATGGCACCATCATTTATTCAACTGCAGTTTTCTGATTCAAAAAGCACTCTTACTATGACAAAAGTCATTATTGTTTACACAAAGGAATGACATGTAATTTTTGATAATTCGGAGACAGGCACCAAAAATTGTGCATTTTCATTAATTGTAAGATTTTCTTAAAAAATAAGTCGACCGTTTGGCTGACACTCATTACTAACTACGAAATACAATTGGCACCGTGCCGGCATCATGTCGTCGTTGTTTTATAGGATGGTTTTGTACCAGGCAACGCTTCATTTTCCATGCACTTTTGTTGAATTCTACCTTATTTATTTTTATATAAACAAGTTTTCATTTGCCATAGCTTTAAGTATACAGAAAAGTTGTTTTTAAAAAAGCAAACTAACAATGTATTTTCCTTTTTTATTGGAAGTCGAAAGCCTTTCCTGTATTGACGATATCAGTAGTTCAAATTGTGTGAGAATGAGCATATCTATGCTTAACATTGACATCTGATGGAGTGGGGATCTCATGTCATGTAGACAGCTCAAATATAATTAGAAGCCATCACAACAACTGCTTTATGATTTCTTTGTTTATTTCTAGCTGAGTGAATATGACAAAGAAGATCTTAAACTTTATTTTGAAGAGCATGTAAAGAATATGGAGAATTTGGATGTTGCAGATGAAGAGGGTTTGATCTGTACTTGCTTGCAGGAGTTGATTATGGATACGGCCAAAATTGGGAATGATAGCAGTAAGTGTTACAACAATTTTTAGTTCTTCATGTTAGATGGTCATATGAATATTTCATTTCACAATTCTCTGATGATACACTACAAGTGTATGATTTGCCCTCAGTAAGTTTCAATCTTAATACATATTTCCTATCAACTGATGTGTTGAAAAATCATGCATTTGGTATTTTGCTGAGGTAATAATTACTGGTACCCACTGCCTTGTTAACATCTTTTTAGCTTACCTGAGCACATAACGCTGTAATGATCAGTCCGTCTCCGGCGTCCGGCGTCCACATCTTAACATTCTAATGGTCACACTTTTGATTGAATTTTCATCCAACCTTGTCGGAATATTTTTCGAAATGATTTCTTGGACAAGTTCGAACATGAGTCATCTGAGTGCAAAAACTAGGTCACCATGACAAATAATTGGATAACCTTGTTAACACTCTAAAGGTCACAGTTTTGATTGGATCTCCCCAAACTTTGTCAGAATGTTTGTATTAATAATCCCTTGAACAACTTTGAACATGGGTCAATTCGGGTCAAAACTAGGTCAAATCACTGTAAAATCTTGTTAACACTCTAGAGGTCACATTTTTGGTCAAATGGTTATGGAAATTGGGCAGTAGCTTAGTCTTGATGATATCCCGGACGAGTGTGAAAAAAGGCTACGTGGGATCAACAACTAGTTCACTGGGTGAAATGGAAAAAAGCATTGTGAACCCTCCAGAAGCCACATTTTTCGTCAAAGGGACCTGAAAGTTGGCCAGCATCTTAGTTTTGATGCCATCTCGGAAAAGTTTGAAAAAATTACGAGGGGTCAAAAACTAGGTCACTAGGTTTAATGGAAGAAAAACCTTGTGAACACTCTAGAGGTCACAGTTTTCATTGGATCTTCATCGAACTTTATTAATGATATCGTAAACAGGTTTGAACATGGGTCCTCTTGGATCAGAAACTAGGTCACCAGGTCAAATCACTGGAAATCGTTGTAAACACTCTAGAGTTCACATTTTTATTGGATGTTTACCGATTGTCAGAATGTTTGTCCTCACGATATCTTGAACAAGTTTGAACATGGGTCATCTGATGTCAGAAAGTAGGTCATCAGGTCAAAATCAGGCGCAATCTTTCCTCGGGTCAGCGATAAAGGGCCACCTGGCCCTTTCTTTGTTAATTTTATAGATTCTATCCATATTTTTATCACGTTACTGTCATCTAACCAAATAACACAGCATTCATATATAATATTGCATTCATGACGTGAGCCTGATACTATTCAATCGTGTTAAATCTGTGATCTCAGAATGCTTTAAAATCATTGCCTTATTGTGTCAGTATTCATAATGTTCAATATGAATCCCTTTTGTTCATATTATTGTACGGTTGAGTTTTAAAAACGAAATTGTAGTTCTCGTGTGATATCATTATCATACATCGTAACATCTGAATAGATGTAAAATTAATGTGTGTCAGCACATTTTCTTTCTTCACATTACCATTTGTGTATTGCAATGAATGTTTATGAATGAACAATCTAAAAAGGCAGCAATTTCTTTGTTGCATAATGTATACATGATGTTATACAAATAAGCTCAATGTTTGCTCAATACGTCTATAAATGTCATTATACGCCCTTTAAAACATTCATTTCTTCCTGTCAATTGTAAATGGCTTTAAAATCCACTTTATAGTTCAATTATATGTATTTTTGTATTCATTAAGTTGCTGCTATTTATTGCTGTATGTGGTAAAATTATGTTGAAATCAAAATTTTCAACCACCTTTGTATCCAACTAATAAAGGATATTTCGATTTTTTTAAAAATATATAACAGATTTTTTTTAAATAAAATGTTGTTTTTATGACATATATAAATGATATCTTAATTTTTTCATGTGAATAATTTCATAATCAACTACACTAATATTCTTTATTAATTTATCCCCAACAACTGTGATATTGGTGTATCATCTGCCATATTAATGGCCCTCTTTGTTGTCTGCGTTTTCCGATATTCCGGTATTTCTTCGACATTGACACTGACTGCATTATCCGTCGACTTGTACAATATGTGCATTAATACAACTACCTTTTATACCTGGCCACACACATGTATGGTGGAAATACCGGTGGTCGAATCTCTTTACAATCAGCATGGCCCCTACGATAAACTGAATTTTGCTATGATTACGACACAAACATAATTTAATTGTATTCACAAATACTTCAAATTTTCTTTGCAATCTACCTGTTCACTCCCTCAAAATCCTTAGCATCTTAATTGCCATGGTGGATGAAAAAGGTAACAAAATGAAAGTTTAACCTTGGAAACTAGTCAATTTATGTGGCAAGAAAAAAAAGCTTGTTTTAAGGATTTCAAACTCCAATGAGCATGTTTAAGTAGAGATAAAATGTTATTGTTTCCAGCATCTACCTTCATTAACTCAGTTATTTGCCAAGTTTCAGCAATATTTACCTTTAATTAAGAAATTTAACACTTAAGGTTTAGACCCTATGACTGCTAAAATGGCCGAGAATGTCCGAGCACCATGTTAGATAAAAACCAGTCTATGTTATGTAGATATCAAGAAAACAAATCAATTTTGGTATCAATGTGTTTCTTTTTATTGTGGTTTACAAAACTATCAAAAAAGCACATTCATCATCTTTATTACAAAGTAGGAACCAAATTTGTATATATGTTTGACCACGAAAAGTGGAAGCTTTCAGCCGAGACAAAATTGTATATCAAAGAGAAACTTAACTTTTTATAATACATCCCATGTATAGATTTATTTTGCATACAAAAAAAACGAAAGATTGAAAAAATACATGAGATATTAGTTTTATGACTAAATATGTTAATGGTGTTTCATTTGCAAATTGAGTATCTTATTAATGTTTATAACTTGAGATCTTGTTATTGTGTTGAAAGAAATATGCACTTTGAATATTTTCAGCCAGAAATTATCGGATAAGGGTACAATTTTTAGTACTCCACGCTATAAAAAAATATAACTTTTCTAAATTCTATGCTACTAGATATGAAATTATTACAATGACCAAAAAAGTACATATTTAAAAACAGCAGTAAAATTACAGATAATGGAAATCTTGCAATTCTGTGTTTACATTTTGCCCATCAGGTACTCGTTAGATGCCTTGACCAGACATGATCATTTATCACAACACAAACTAGTAGTCAAATTCAAGGCAGCTTTCTATTATTATACTAATTTAGTAAAATCTTTTTCATCCAACATTAAATATTATCCATACATATAGTTATATGTGTCTGTATAAAACATATGCAAACATATTGCAGATATTTCCTAGATTTTCTATAAGGTCACCCATGGATTGCTTCGCCTGATCACTCTCCATACTTGAAACATCCCTGAAAATATACAAATTAAAATGAAACACAAGATATAAAAGCTTTTACCATTTAGTAACATCACAAACATATATTTATCAGCTTCATTACCTAAAACAAGCATTTCCTTATAAAATTATTTGAATATGAATGCATAGCTGTTTTAATTAGTTTAATTTTATGTTTTTAGCTCACCAGAACCGAAGGTTCAGGGTGAGCTGTTAGGATGGGTAGGTGGATGCTCCGGCGTCTGTTGTCTGGCGTCAACAATGATCTTCTCCTCAGAAGCTACTTGTCGGATTTACTTCAAATTTGCTGTGCAGAAGCCTTTTGACGTTCTAACTGCAATTTGCTCATATTGTACCGGTTGACCCCTTTTAGGGGTCACAAGAGCTAGAAATAGAAAAACTTTTAATCATCTTCTTTTTGTGAACCAATGGATGGATCATCACCAAACTTGGTCTGTAGCACCCCATATGGACTTTTATCAGAATTGCTCAAATAAATTTGGTCGGCCCCTTTTAGGGGCCGCTAGAGCTAAAAATAGAAGTACCTTTAAACGTCTTCTTCTTATGAACCAATGGATGGATCATCGCCAAACTTGGTCTGTGGCATCATTAGATTGTCCTCTCAAGTTTACTCAAATGAATTTGGTCAGCCCCTTTTAGGGGCCACTAGAGCTAAAATATAAATACCTTAAAATGACTTTTTCTCATGTTTCTATGGATGGATTATTTCCAAATTTGGTTTTTAGCATCTTTATATAGTGTTCTATCAGGTTTGCTCAAATAAAAATAGTTGGCCTCAATTAGGGGCCGCTAGAGCTAAACATAGTAATACCTTAAAATGACTTGTTTTCATGAACCAGTGGTTGGATCATCACCAAATTTGGTCTGTGGCATCCTTCAATATTCTTTTGTAGTATCCTTTGATGGTCCGTTATCAAGTGTATTATTGTTCCCCATTATTTCCCACAAGTGTACCTTTATTACCTTTTTAGTAACAAGTTAATTAAAATTTATTCTGGTGAGCGATGCAGGGCCATCATGGCCCTCTTGTTGAATAAATCAGTAAATAAAACACACTCCATTTTCTGTTTGAATACGTCATTTGCAGCCTTGGACTAATAATTTACTGAAACCTTCATAATAGTTTCTCCGGCTCTGGTTCCCATCTTTTTCAGATTAGTGTTGCTGATGGTTGGCATGTTCAATATTGACAGGAAATTATTAACATGATTTTGCCCTCCAATACCGTTAATCATAGCTTAAAAGAAAAAGTTCAATGTTTTTATTAATCATATCCAAAATTGTTTCATCAGTAGTTAGAGATATGGTTATGCGGCAATCATCTGCAACTTGCATAAATCATAATGTTGACAACGATCAGCTTTGATCATTTGATGTCTCTTCTGTGCTGTGGCATTTACTCAAATTACTGATTTTGCAGGTCTACATTTACGAAATCAAAGTGGTTTTCCGATAATATTTGGTATTCCGCGGAATGACGTAAAACTACGTAATTTGTCGCAATGTGCCGAAGTTCATTGGAGTTCGAAATCCTTAAGTTCATTCAGTAGATAGTGGTGCTGGACTCGGGCCCATTTTCTCAGGACTAATCTTGAACCCTACCCGATCTCTTAGAGTCAATTAATGTCACATTATGTTGTTAAAATCCGCCAGTTTGATGACTTTTCCCCATTCCCTTTAATGGCTGTACACCGGGTAAGATAACTGATCATCATATTTTCGTAAAACATGCATTGAAATACTTGGGAAAATTCGTAGGTTACATAAGAACTTTGAATAATGAACTATAATAGTATACATTATTCAAATATTTGATATGACACAGACTGTAGCAAGTGATGAATAACTAGTCAAATATGGCGAGCGGAAGGATTACGTAATGATAGACACGCGACTTATGAAGCAGTCACACTAAGTAATGTAATTACCTCTAAAATTCACTTGTTTTCATATTTTTGGAGTGTGGATAAAACTGTTATATAGGACTGACGGACTGTTCAAAAGGGCATAAAACCCGAGATGAAATTATTCAAATTTCCACTTTGAAATAATTTTTGGAGTAACATTGACGTTATATATAAAGTTGGTAGAAATTTGGGGAAAAAATATAGTACGTGTCCAAAATATGTTTAATTTGGTATTGACAGTACTGTGGCTTGTTGGGATATTGCCTCATTAATTTGTGTTCTCTAGATGAGTTTTTAATTACAAATTATTTTAGCAAAGATTTTACTAATGTTTCTTTGTTGAATTTGATATATTCTATTTATTAAATGATTGCAACAATGTGAGTCACTTTTGTTTAAATGGTTTTACATAAATGCATATATAGTACAGATAAGATCATCTTAAAGGTCATTCGTCATGTATGGATTTTGATGCTGTAAATTCGTCTCTCGGCTATAACGTCTTAAATCCCTATGTATTTTAAAATTATTTGTCTAAAACTCTTAAATCCGGTTCTGACATAAGCGCTAACGTTAAGGTCATATTTATGGTCTAGTACTATGTATGAAATTTCCGTTGTATTTGATGTATACTGTCTGTTCCAATTGCAATATATCGCAGTCAAACTTGGTCACATGAATACCTACTTAGTGGGTTACGAGAAAAGTATCAAGGAAACTGACGCTAAAATGTGTTACAATTTCGGAAGAAGAAAACAAAACATAATAAGCATAACATATTCAGAATCAAACTCAAATACAAAAAACAATAAAAGAGTAAAAGAATAAAAGAGACAATAAAAACTATACACACAAATTAAGATGATTATTCAATTAAAAGAGCAAAAAATGTTGGATCTGGATGTAACAATTTACTTGCTACTCTATCATTTTAAAGTATCATAACTTCTGGGTATATTTCAAGTTTTTTTTTTAATTGAAATCTCTTTGCAAAGAAACACAGGCACACAATGTGAACAGATAAACAAGAAATAAACCATAAAGTAAATACACAAAACATTTCAATAAAACAAAATATGAATAAATGTGTTGTCAGAATATCAAGATAAGATTCTATGTAAAAAAATATCTGGAAATGTCAATAGCAATCTTTGAGCATGTTATTACTTACAAAAGCATATGCATACATTGTATTGTTACAAATCAAAAATAAATTACATTAGCATACATGGACTAGATGGATTAATGAAAGGAGAACACAGACTCTCATTTAAGAGTTCAATGACTACATGTTAAAAGTATTAACATCGTTGGGGTACATGCAAAGTATAGTACTGCTAAATGTTAACTTACAGTATAACTGGTGACTAACGTCAGAGATATTTTAAATGCATTGTTGAAAAAAATCTTCTAGTTAAAATATTAACCAGATTTTAAAACAGAAATCGAGAGATTGGCATATTTAAGTACAACGTCCCACATTCATGTTCAATTGGTAAATGCGATAGACAAGTTGTTTTTGACCATTAACAAAGATTTACATTATGATGTAATATAGTGTTGCAATTTCGGAAGAAGAAAACAAAACATTCAGTGAAAGTCCTTGTTTTTTATGTTTTATTTTTATTTTATCTTTCACAAATGAAATGTATGAATAATGAATACAGGCAATATTTCAAGTAATAAATTACATCATCAGCATTAGCATAACATATTAAGAATCAAACTCAAATACAAAAAAACAATAAAAGAGTGAAAGAATAAAAGAGACAATAAAAACTATACACACAAATTAAGATGATTATTCAATTAAAAGAGCAAAAAATGTTGGATGTGGATATAACAATTTACTTGCTACTCTATCATTTTAAAGTATCATAACTTCTGAGTATATTTCAAGTTTTTTGGGTTTTTTTTAATTGAAATCTTTTTTGCAAAGAAACACAGACACACAATATGAACAGATAAACAAGAAATAAACCATAAAGTAAATACACAAAACATTTCAATAAAACAAAATATGAATAAATGTGATGTCAGTATATCTAGATAAGATTCTGTGTAAAAATATCTGGAAATGCCAATAGCAATCTTTGAGCATGTTATTACTTACAAAAGCACATGCATACATTATATAGTTACAAATCAAAAATAAATTGCATTAGCATACATGGACTAGATGGATTAATGAAAGGAAAACACAGACTCTCATTTAAGAGTTCAATGACTACATGTTAAAAGTATTAACATTGTTGGTGTACATGCAAAGTATAGTATAAAGTACCGCTAAATGTTAACTTACAGTATACCTGGTGACTAACGTCAGAGATATTTTAAGTGCATTGTTGAAAAAAATCTTCTAGTTAAAATATTAACCAGATTTTAAAACAGAAATCGAGAGATTGGTATATTTAAGTACAACGTCCCACATTTATGTTCAATAGGTTTGCGATAGACAAGTTGTTTTCACCATTAACAAAGATTTGCATAATGATGTAATATAGTAGAACATGTTTAGTTTGTTCATTTATCTATGGATAAAACTATTATTTTCAAAATTCAAAACTTCAAATAGTAACATAAAAAAGAATATTGTACACGATTCCAGAAATTTGTCTTCTTTTTTTAGCTTACCTGAGCTTGTAGTGCTCAGTGAGCTTTAGTGATCTGTCAGTCTATTCTGGCGTCCGTCGTCCACACCTGGGAGTTTTAACACTCTAGTGGTCACACTTTTGAGCGAATCTTCATCAGACCTGGTCATTCGTCTAAATGATATCTTTGACAAGTTCCAACATGGGTCATCTGGGGTCAAAAACTAGGTCATCAGTCCAAATCACTGGAATACCTTGTTAACCCTCTAGAGGTCACAGTTTTGATTGGAGGTTCACCAAACCTTGTCAAAATGGTTGTCTTAATGATATCTTGGACAGGTTCAAACATTGGTCATTTCTTCTCTCGTAGTATTTGTTTAGTATGGATTGTTTGCTTTTATAAAGATTCGAAATACTTGTACTGACCTGTTTATTTTTCTTTCCCTGATGAAGTATGCTTTGTAAATACAGAAACCTAATAATATCAAAAATACATTGAAATAGTTGTACTGAGAGCAAATAACTCTATCCAACTAAAATGTTTTTAAACATTTAATATTTTTGTAAATGTTACATCTGTCGTTCTTGTTTTTTTTTTTCTAAAAATAACCTATATTTAATAGAAAGGACTCAACTTTGATGATTCTAATTTTCCAACGCATAGTATTATTGCCCTTGTTATCACACCGCAGTTCAAAGCATTTTACTAATGTATCGTGCAACATGTGGACACTTCCATACACCGAAAGAAAATGTATACTTTCACTGCCTTCAACAATACGTAAAACTCGATATTTAAGATTTTCTCTACGTAAAATAGTCAAATACAACTCGGACACGGAAAGCCGCGACATGTACATGCTCAAAGCGAAACTGCTAAAATATAAAATAAATGTCCTAAAATGGTCATAATTCATAAAAATACAATAAAATGTACACACAGCCATCGATGTCACACATCGGAAAGCTCTTTTAGCGAATAATTTACAATTTTAAAAAATCAGACGAATATTTCCACTCTCTTCAGTCAAGAAAAGTCACATTCGAGCCATTTACCGTTTTTCCTGCAAGCAGTTTAATGAGGGTTACGCGTTGTTGCGACCGGTTTACGATATTTGCAGATTGTTATGAGTTATTTACGGAAATAATCACTCCCCGAACAATCGTAAGAAAATTTTTGATTCCTCAAAAATTGCCTCCTTTCACAGATCGCTACGAGTCTGACGAGTTATATGCGAATACCATCGAGTAATTTACGGATGCTTGCAATAACCTACGACTTGGTGATCTAAGAACGCGTAAGAACGTGTGTATAAAGGGGTATTAACGATTGAAAATCAGGGGAAAAACTAAAACGGCATTTATTATCATAGTTCTTGAATTACTCTAAATCCGTCTAAATCACTTCACAATTTGCACATCGCCCATTGCGCATTTGGTCGGCCCCTTTTAGGGGAAGCTAGAGCTAAAAAATGAAATTCCTTAAAATGACCTCTTTTCATGAACCAAGGGCTGGATCATCACCATGCAGCATCCTCTGGTCATCACCAACATCCTTTTATATAGTACACTTTTGATGGACCTTTATCAAATTTAGTTTCGTTCCCATTTATTATGTATTAGGCTTAAAATGGCCACATGGACTAAAAGCCAAGGAGTGGTATACGTTTTCAATAACATTTTATTATGTTACGAATCGGGGTTTATTATTCATATGATTTTGTTACAATTATAGTAATTACAAAGCAATAACTAAACGAAATTGACGATTTTTCGGAGGAAAAAGATGAAACACCTGCTTCATTGTTTTGAATTGGACAAAATGTTTATTGGTTAATATGTGTAGTATAATGTATTAGCTATCAGTAGACACCAGTTATTAGAAATTTGAGCGATTTCTGAAAAGTTACGTTGCGTTAAACAAACTTGGTGCAGAAACGGTAATTTCGGAAGTCGTAACCTTTGTATATGTATATATATGATATATGTGTTTTTTGGTCTGTGTGGCCATTTTAGGCCTAATATACCACTATACACAATCCCTTCAACGTGCTAGCCCCATGTGGTTGTGCTGTAACAAATGTAAAGATTAATGACATTAATTTTTAGGTCAAGTATGTATCTCTTTTGTCTAGCAAAAAATGTTAACAATGCTGAAAAGTGAAAAGTTTATTGAAAATACTCTGTGTTGTCGTTGTAACAACTTTACCTGTTTCTTGAAATATGATATTTAGCTGAGTTATCTTCATGCTACCTACAGGTAAAGGTCAAAAGTGCACAACGATGTTGTGATTACCACAATTGCTTTTCTTCTGCGATATATCCTTTCAACATTATGCTTTTTTTAAAATGTTTGTAATATGTCACGAAGTTCTGTTAACCATCTACATTTACTAAATCTACATGCATATTATAAATGCTTTCTATGTCTGATGAAACATATACTGTACAATTCAAGAATGGTTCTCTGCATAACCGCATTTGCTCGATAGGTTAGAAGTGAAAATGATCCTCAAAATAGTGACACAGTAGGCCCACATAATTGTCCTAATGAAAATGAACAAAAAATGCACAGTTAATGTTTGTTATACATGGAAATTTGAGAAATACTTGCATGTTCATGATGTTGCTTTGCGTGGTAGATACATACGCTAAACTACAATTAAAATGTGAGGTTTTACTGCATACGCATATTACTATAAAATAAGAAAAATATTTAAGGGATAATATGTTCAGTTCATCCGTAAATCCTGACGTATATATAAACTACATGTATATTATGTTTGCTTAACCACACTTTATCTAATTCAGCTTGTACTTGTCAATTAACTTTAAAGTTGTTTTTTTTATTCGAAATGCCTTCAATATATGACGATGTCAACTATTTAGAGCACGCACTTTCAAAAGAATCAGACCCCCAGAAAGTCATCAACTATGGTACTATTATTGTCAGGATCTAGAACGTCTTTCACAACACATACACCAATTGAAATGTACGAAACAAATCAATCATGGGACCTGTCATGGTTGAAGAAAGTGGAATTACCTGTCAGAAATTTCAAACGTAAATACTTCGCTTTGAGAGCTTTCCGAGATGTGACATCGTTAGCAGTATGTAAATTTTATTATTTTGTTATGAATTATGACCCATTTCAGGAAATTTTATCGATATTGTCACAGTTTCGCTTTATACACGTACTTGTCGTGGCCATACGACTTCGTATCCGACTTGTGAAATTTGACTTTTTCGCGTATAAAATCTTAAATATCGAGTTTTACATACATTTGAAGGTAGTAAAAGTATAAATTTTGTTAGTATGTGGACGCATCTACATGTTGCACTATAAACGAGCAAAATGCTTTAAACTGCGGTGCGTTAACAAGGGCTATAATGACATACGTTGGAAAAATACAATTGTCGAAATTGTTTCCCTTCTATTATATATGGGTTATGTGTGATATGCGTGACAAACCCCTTTGAAATTAATGTGAGCAGTACGTGACGTGGGTGTACACATTGCATGAAAACCACTTCTCAGCAGAATTTCTGATAAATGTTTGCAAATAGATAAAGGTATCCAAAATAAATGTAGTAAAAGAAAAAAAAACTATTTCAAAATTCAGTATCACTGGAGCAAATGTCTTACTCAAAATAATAGCGTTTTAAATGAGGTCCCGTGTTTAACACCTGCCCGATTGTAACGTTCTTTTAACATACTTAAACTGGTTCCCGTTGACTCTGGTTGTACAGGGGCATGGGACGGGAACCAGTTTATCAACAACGTCATCACCCGTTATTGTTCAATCGCGGTATCTATTTATCTAGCTATCTATCCATATATATTGATACTGCCCAAAATCCTCTTCCGCGTATTACAGGAAGGTTTCAGGTATGTAAGATATTATTTGTAATTATTGAGTTACTTACCTGTTAAAGTTTAAAGTGCTACGAAGAACAATATTTCATTATTATAATCTATATATAAAGATATTTTGGTCTATATTATTGACAAAATTTTGAAATAACTTTTTTGACAAAAATCGAAACCGAAAGTAGTTAGTTTTTATTAATTTCCTATTTTTGTTGTTGACTTAGCTAAGTGTTGTCTTACTAAACGGAAGAAAAACTTTCACGAACACCAAAACTATCACAGACGTTCGAGAATAAAAAGCAAATTTATGGTAGGCACAGGGGGGCTAGCACGTTGAATGGATGGAGTATAATGAATTAGGCCTAAAATGGCCACACGGACCAACAACACGTATATCATATATATACATATACGAGGGTTACAACTTCCGAAATGACAGTTTCTGCACCAAGCTTGTTTAAAACTACGTTACTTTTTAAGGAATCGCTCAAATTTCTAATAACTGGTGTCTGCAGATAGCTAATACATTATACTACACATAACCAGTAAGCACTTTGTCCAATTAAAAACAATGAAGCAGATATTTAATCTTTCTCCTCCGAAAAATCGTCAATTTCGTTTAGTCGAACGCGACCTCGCAACACCAAATTAATCAGAATTACCATACTAAGTACACATTAAAACAGCGCCATTATACACCATCCATTCAACGTGCTAGACCCTGTGATGGTAGGCCTGCGATAGTCTTGAAATAGTGTCCTCACATCGGAGATCATGCGTAGTCTTAATACAAGCGTACAAAATGAGAAAATCGCTTAGCAATGTCGTTTTATCAAACACTCTTGCTATTCAAAAATCTCCACATGAATAGGCTACAAATAATCAGCTTCCTAAGTCAATATAAAGATTCCAAAAGCTTTCAAGAAATCGTGACAAATAATGACAATAAATGTAGGTTATGCTAGTATTTTGATTATCTGTCCTAATCAAGTGAAGATTAACCTATGATCAATCGTAGAATTGTTATGGATGAATACATATTAAAATGATAATACTATCTGTTCTTATTGCCTTAAGTTAATTCAGGGAAATTCGCAAGGATTCATTACAAAAATACAATTGTCATATGTTCGTTTCCAAAATCGAGCAAATCGAGCTGTTTATGACGCTGTAATACTTAATGTACAAACATATATTCATATATATTGGAGATGATGTAGCATTTCTCATTTTTAAACTAAATTCAGACTGTGCATTACAGATAATTCAATTTCAGAAAGACTCATCTCCGAAGTGTATTCATAATATTAAGCATTTCAAACCTCTCTTAGATCCAGAGAGATACTTGAGTAAATATCCTATAAGGGACACTCCTAAATGATTGAAAAGGGCCAATACATGAGTATCATGAGAGAGAGACTTTAGATTTTGTTTATTGTATCTTAAACAAAACATACCTAGTACATAGAAGATGAATACTGTTATTTGTTGATAAGCTCAAATTTTAATTGTTTGCAGTCTTTGTATTGAAAGACATAAGATTCTATGTCAATCTGTGTTCCATTACATAATGTCAAAATAAAGATGAACATATTATTTACTCTGTTGCAAACATTCTTTATAATGCAAATACATCGAGACAATAGTTATCAGAGCATAATTCATAGATGAACATTTAATTTATGTTAATTATTTGATGCTGTAAGTATTAATAACATAATGACTTTTACCATATAGCAGTTATAATTATTGCTATGATTCAGTTATATAAGTTTTATAGCCGTGATGTACAATGCATATGTGTATGTTGGGCTGGTGGCCATGAATTGGTAATAAATCATTTGTATGTACAACAGGGTTCGATGTTAAGACTCGTCAGAACGACCACTTGCCGTTTACTGGTCCGGTCAAGTGCATCTCGTTATATGAAAGCCCAAATGGTTGTGCTCTTGAAAGTACCTAGCATCCATTTTTCCGTGACAAAATAAAATATAAATAATTTGTTTAGTACCTCTAAACAACTATAATATAGTTTGCAATTCGCGTTCTGAATTGAAATTCCGAATTTCTATTGTTAGCATTAGCAGGAGCTCGATACCGGATATGCATCATTAACCCAGACTGCATTACTCGTATTGAACCATTCGACCCTGAGCTAGGAAAAAGACTAGCACAATTTGCTAATCGCAACAAAAATATTAAGTGTTACACCAATAATTATCCGAGCAGATAAAAAAGATACAGCAACTGTTATAAAACTTTGTTGTAATTACTGAAAAAAATACATAAATTGTCGTGTCAAGTGGTGTTTACCGTAATATATGCACTTTGTCGTTTCAAAATGTTTTGTAATAAACATCTTCTAGCGCGACACGAGGATCGTTCTGTAATTGACGCGTATTGTAGAGTCTAATTTACTACCGTTCCAATTTGGACAGAAAGCACTTTCACTCGCAGTATTGTATAAGTAAATTCTGTAAGTAAATTGTACGGTTTCGCTTATTTTTAGATGATCCCCGTTGTTCATTGCTATCTCACCATGCCAAGAGAGCTATTCATTGCTACTTCATCATGTCAAGAAAATTACCGCATCCCAAAAATAACAAGTTGCGCAATTGAAGATTGTTCAGTGATCATAATTTAATGTAAACATTGATACGGGGTTTTATCTGAAAATTACAATTACTGCGATGAAGATAAAAGATAAAACGATTATTGTATTGTTCATCATTCATGATAACTTTATCAACAAAGTTTCAGCGAATGACAATTTATGTAGCCGGCCTCCCGCGTTTTTTACGATACCGTTTTTCTTTCCGGTACATTTACATCACAGGTAACCAGAAAACATTAAAACCAAAGTCACGGAGTATTGATTTGTGTTGTATTATATATTTAATCATTTTTTTAACTTGGTCTACTAACAATGGGGTCAGGTTTTGTGAAATTTCAGGCTGACCACTGGGCTAGCTATCAATTATGTCGAACCCTGTATAAAAATCCAACCGTTCAAAAAGATTTCTAGAAGACACACAATTCAACGCTAAATTTGGTTTCCAGTTCAACAGTGATGTAGGTATATTTTCATGTAGCCGGTAAGCTACTAAAAGTAGAAGGCGTTTCTGCGGGTTCTATGCAGTATTGTGTACATTGTTTCTAAATTTGGTTTCCAGTTCAACAGTGATGTAGATATATTTTCATGTAGCCGGTAAGCTACTAAAAGTAGAAGGGGGTTCTAGGGGTTCTATGCAGTATTGTGTACCTTGTTTTGGAAAAAGTGGCCGGCGAGAATGCTCGAAATACTGGTTGATTTGTCCGGCTTCTGGTTCATTTTACAGCCTTGGTTCAGCACAATAGTATACAGAATACTTGTCTTCTTGACCCATCTGTAAATTTATTGCGTTGCGCATCAGCGTTTGCAACATTCTCAATAAAAAATTGGTAGGTAGATCGGATTTTTTGGAAGTTCCTATTTTTAAAGCCATTATTGCGGTTATTTTTGTGCGGAAAGCGAGATAGTGGATGTATCTCGGGCCTAATAAAAAGTCAGGGGTCACAGGAAAAAAGCAATGGTAAGTTTAGTGACAAGACACAAACAATTTTACACCTTGTCTCGAAGTCTTTTATTTTCATTCCACATTCAATTAAACAAACAGGTCAGTAAAAATAATTTAAAAAATATTTCGAAGTTCTTTTATTTTGTTTATTTCAAAAGCAGCATAAATCAATTAAGTACCCCGAGGAAAATTATTTAGAAAACCTGGCCTTACATTTATGTGAATTTAGGAACTAACATTTACTTAGTGATCTTGATCTAAAATGGTTCATAAATGTAAGTAAATTTGATTAATTTCCATGTGATTTTAAAGTTAATGATACATTAATTCACAATGAAACAGTGCAAAAAAACCCCTAAATTTGTAAATGTTTCCATTAATAATGCATCAAAGCGACACAAAAAAATCCATACATACTCCAAAATTGGTTGAATAAATCTGATCGAACAGCATTGCAATACAAATAATTTGTGCCACTTACTTGTAATTGAATAATAAGGTCAAACCTCGACATATGAAGACCACTTCTGGAACCAAGAAAAATTTGAATTATATTGAGGTAGCCTATTTATCTAGATGAAATATAGATAAATCATATCGACCAGGTGCCGAAACGAGTAGTTTCTATAATAAGGTGGTCTTGATGTCAGGTGATGACTTAATGAGGTTTACTTTATATCGTCCAGTCATCACCAATTAGCGAACCAGTATCTGATATCGAAGCAGGCTGAAAAGTCATCATAGTGTTTTAGAATTTTGTTTTTCAGTTAAACAAGAAAGGTATCATCAACATAAATTGATTGGTGTTGTCGAATGACAATAACGTATATGGGACAAGTTCTGCGCTGGATTTGTGGGTGTCAACAATGCAGCATGAATTGACCATTTCGTTTATGTGCGTTATTGTAAGTTTACTGCGTTTGTTTGTTTGCTTTATTTCTCTATCACATATACAGTAACATATTACATTGTATATTGAGACCACCATTTGAACCCTAAAGCGTGCCCTACCCACCATACTCTCCAGATCTAGCCCTATGCGACTTTTTCCTTTTTCCAAAACTTAAGTTCTTATTTGGTCGTCGATACAAGACCCGACAGGCCCTTGGCTCAGTCACCAGTCAGTGTCTCAGAGGTATACCAAAATCAGTGTACCGAGACGCATTTCAGAAAAATGCTTAGGAAATGGGTTGAGAATATTGGAGAAATTAGAGCTTATATAAAAGTTCGCACAAAACTCAGTCGTTCGGTAAAGCAGATTTTTTCTGAATTGTGGGAAGTTTATACTTGTAATAAGGTATCTTGTGAGACAGTTCGTAGGTGGGGAAAGAAATTCTCACTGGCATATAGTCCGTCAAAGATGCAGCAAAATCTGGCCGACCTATGACCGTACCAGGCAACACAAATGTCTCAAAAGTCAGAGAAATGATTGAAAGTGATGGCAGGTGCACGATTCGTGATATTTTTTAAGCTGTAGGCATATCGCTATCGCGGGTGCATTTCATTTTGAAGCGTATCTTAAAAGTACGGAAGATTTCTGCCAGATGGACTTCCCATATATTGACAGATGACCAAAAAAGGATACGAGCACAAACCGCTAAGCAATTGCTTAAAATGTTAACTTGAAGCAAAAACAATTTGCAAACATAGTTACTGTTGACGAAGCATGGGTTCACTGTTTCGAATCAGTAAGAAAAATTGAGAACAAAATATGGCTTACCAAGCACAGTACAATGCGTGTAGTTGCCAAAAGGACTATGAACACAAAGAGGGTCTTTTATTGCATATTCTCCTCTTGTGATGGTATAGCCGTACAAAATCCGGTACCGAAGGGCAAAAGTGTTACAAAAGCTCAAGAAATATTATCAGAAACGACGACCTGTGTCAGGATTTCGTCTACTACATGATAATACTCCATCACATACATCTGAGCTTGTGAAACCATTTTTTGAAGTCGGAGAAGGTTACCGTCATGCCACACCCACCATACTCTCCAGGTCTAGCCCCATGCGATTTTTTCCTTTTTCCAAAACTTAGAAAGTTCTTGTTTGGTCGCCCATACAAGTCCCGACAGGCCCTTGACGCAGTCATCAGTCAGTGTCTCATAGGTATACCTAAATCAGCGTACCGAGACGCATTTCAGAAGTGGATTTAGAGATTGATATTGTATTTCAAACCGCGGAGAATATATTGAAGGGATGTAATGTTCATTTCACTATTTGAGTCGAATGCTTTTGAAATATCCAACAATACATTCCATTGCATATCGAACAACCCTCGTATTGAGGTAGTCGTAAACTTGAGATTTTACTGTACATAAGCTCAGTTCCTTGTGACCCGATTAATGAGTATGAGGACGTCCTAATTTACTTTGCATAGAATATTCTTCTTTCAATTACATGGAAGACACGCCATTGTTTTTGTACCGAAAGGTAAAAAAGTGAAGGTAGAACCGTTCTTCGGGCCTAATAAAAGTCCAGTGTCGCGGGGTGGAATTTAGATAGGTAACCAGAAAGAAACATTTTTACACCTGAAAGTCTAAATGGTGGTTGCATATTACTGCAGTACAGTAGAACATTATTATAATCGACTTGGTTATTGGAAATATTTTCAGTCCATCACCAGGTTCAACTAGATGCTTTGAAAGAATGAGTAAAACTCTTAGAGATTTGTTTCACAGTGTAGAAATATTTCTTATTTGTTCTGCTTGGTGTTTGAATAATAATTCTTGTATTTCCTTTTTTTAGATATCAGCAGTTGTTTCCCGTCGTACTATATTTAGATGTGATTGTGGAACACTTACTGGAGTAAAAGATTACTGTCCAAATCATCAAGATAGCGATTGGAAATGTAGAGCAGGTTGCCATAATTGTACCGAAGGGAAAGTATACCACTGCGCTAAACAATACAATTCTCCGAAAATACCTGACTATGAGACTAGAACAGAATTGTTCACAGAAGGCTGTGCTGTAGAGAAGAAATGTTTACAAGGTTAGTGTCATTACAGTCCCGCTCAACAAAGTTGTAAGGGGGTATGTTGGTTTCAGGTTGTCCGTCCGCCCTTTCGTCTGTAGACGGAATCTTGTGTGCACTTCTGCACTGGAACTGCTGGTTGGATTTTAATAAATCTTTACCAACACATTAGGTATTAGGTCTACTTGTGCATGTTTAAAAAATATTCGGATTTATTTTCACTGTGTTATGCCCCTTTTTATTTGTCTATAGACAAAATCTTGTGTGCACTTCTTCTCCTAAATGGTTTGTTGGGTGTTTATGAAACTTTACCATCACATTAGGCATTAAGTCTACTTGCGCAGTGCGGGGGTATTTAATCACCTTCAGTGTTAGGTCTAGTTAATTTATGTGTCAAAATTCCGATTAGACGTAATTTTTTTTTAAACTTTTAGACTTGTACCGAGAAACGGAACATCTGTTGTTTCTTTTTTGCCTTTTGGCACAAAAATTTCAACAGCAGCTTTCATGAAAAATAAATCAAATCCACATAAAATTCCCAATTATCCAATTATCCAACATGTTACCAGAAACAAACATTTTTATGTCTTTATTATTTGATTATTTTTATGTTTATTAACAGTAATTCGATTACAACATGTGGACAGTTGACCTTCATGATAAAAGTATTCAAAACTTAATATACAAATGTATACGCAGTAAAAACTTACATAGTGGCCACCATAATATTACGACTACCTTGTTATAACGATCACTTATTTTTGGACCGGATTTTAATAACTCTATAATTTAACTTGATAGAGAGACCACCTCATTGTTACGATCGACCGGGTCCCGAAGGTAGTCTCAATATTGGGATTTCCTGAACCATCATTTTATATAAAAAAAACGTGAATCAAACTCATAATAAATCATTTGCTCCTGGAATTAGCCCGTGTTTCAGATTGTTGATTACGTGAGCAATTTTGTTGCACACCTGATACAACCAGCCTAATTTAGAGTATTAGTGCCTTACAGAAATGTCCTTTTGATACCTTACTTTGTCTTGTTCATGTCAAGGGTTGTTTTAAGATTTGTTGCTCTTCTTCTTTTCTTGTTCGAAGTGCTCAAAGTTCGTTTTGGCTAATCCTTGATGTACAATTTGTATAGATGTATAGTTTCTCTATTTAGTTATTATGAGTATAGTTGGGTTTCATGTTACGGACATTTGGGATGCGCTTTTTTCTTCTCTTTTATGTTTCTTCTACATTATTGTTCAAATTCATGAGCTTTTGTTTGGTTTGCCTGTTTTTGTTCAAATATGGTAAACCCTTGTTAATGATACCACCTTTGGGACCCGAGAATCGGTTGTAATAATGAGGTGGTCTCATTAACAAATTGTCTTACAGGAGAGTTATTGAAAGCCGAAAATAAGTGGTTGTTATAACAAGGTGGTCGTGATATTGAGGTGGTCGTTAACTGAGGTTTTACTGTATTTTTATTTCCGAGTTCATTTGAATATAGCTCATGACCTAACTTGCGCAGTATTGTGTATTACAGACTTAATAATTAGCAATACAAAAATACACGATTGTCAGGGTCACGTTGAAAACAACTTAAACTAGCCTTAACGTTCTGATTAAAATTTTGTTTGTATTATATTTTGATAACTTTAAATCGACCTAGTAGTGATATAAACTGGATATGAAATGTAACATAATTACATTATTTTGTAGGGCTTGGTATTGCCAGGAAAATTTACGACGTAATATAAAGCGATTTTTACTAATATATTAGCAATACATTGTGAACATTATATCATAAAATATTATATTGTAAATAAACTTTAATGAATCACAAATTTTATTTTCTCGCATTCCCTAGCTATCTTTGGAATGAGATTCCTATAGTGAATGTATAATTCCTGTCCTTCCTAAAACTATACTTGAATGAAAACTACAATAAAATAATATACTGAGAGAAAAAAGTTTAGCAAGTGTTTTTACACCTTTGGTTTCCATCTATAAATCAATGTCACTAAAACGTTTCCGTATTGAATATAGTGTCCCATTACGTAATCGTGAAACTTCACTTTCACTAAAAATCACATGCAGTATGTGCACAGCAAATCGGATGATCCTCCGCGGGGTCACAAAGTACACAGTTCGAGAGCATTCTTATCGTAAGCACATAAACTGGAAAATAATCTTTGAAAATCAATGATGGAACGTCGGCCTGGAATGACGTTTGAGCAACGTGAGAGAGCCATCGGTATGCTTACCGCTGGCATGTCGGCAAGAGAGGTTGCTCGACATTTCCATAACCACGAATCGACGAGTCGATTGCTGAACAGATTTCAGCAAACTGGGGACGTCGCAGACCGACCAAGATCAGACAGACCTCGTAAAACCACGCCAGGACCGTTTTCTCACGACATCATCTCGACGCAATAGATTTCTTTCTAGCCGAAAGTCAGGTCGTTTGCTGAGGAATGCTACTGGCACAAGAGTTTCGACAGGACGGTTAGAAATAGGCTACGTGCCGCTGGATTGAAAGCGCGCCGTCCTTACGTTGGTATTCCGCTGACGTTGCAACCCCGTCGGACAAAACGTCAATGGGCCAGGGTTCATCAGGATTGGACTCGCAGGCAATGGCACGACGCTCTCTTTTCGGACGAATCTAGGTTTAACGTGCCATTTGCTGATGGCAGGGTTCGAGGGGAGAGGCTGGACCAAGATAACGTTGTGGAACGTGACCGTTATGAGGGTGGTAACGTGATGGTTTGGGCGGGCATGCATCATGATGGGAAGACAGATATCGTCAGAGTGCCTGGTAATCTCTTTGCTCAAAGGTACTGTGACGAAATCATCGAGCCTGTTGTTGTAACGTATTTGCAACAACGTAACGTTGGGATTTTCCAACATGATAATGCCCGTTCACATATTGCGAGGCATACCCAGAACATTTTACGCATCCATAATGTCAATGAAGATCACCGGATCTCTCTCCCATTCAGCTCTTATGGGACCACTTAGGTCGTCAGGTGAGAGAGCGCCATGACGTCAACAACGTGATCTTGAACGTGCCCCGCATGCTGATGGGTCTAGATCATATTGCAGGTCATAAGAAAACTGATTTGCAGCATGCAACGTCGTTGTTTGGCAGTCTTGGCTGCGAATGGTAGGCACACTAGGTATTGAGCCGTGTCCGAACTTTTACGCCTGACCCCCTAGTTCATTTCACGTACGCCGGAGACTAAACGCCCTTAAATCATGAAATAAAATTGATGCGAATCATTGGTGATAAGAATCAAATATCTGAAAATGTATTTGGTTTTATGATTTCGTGCCTGCCCTTTCCCCAGGTGTCAATCCTTTCTAAATTTGCTAAACTTTTTTCCATCAGTATAGTTTTTTTCGAATATTTCTCTGTTTTTCAATGGATGTTATATATATAACATTTGTCACTCTATTCTCCGTTCACCTTGGCAAGAAAACAAATTAAAACTGGAGTTAGTTACCTCTATAACTATATGTAAAAAAGACTAGTACATGTACACTTTCTTTGAAACTTGTTTGGATTGAAATATAAAATATTGCGAATACCTGTATTCGGAAATCATAATTAAAATATTCTGCAATAACTAGCAGTATATACTGCAGTGAATTGCTCACTTCTATTATTTTGTACTGTTTCAGGAGAGGAGCCTGTTTTGACATTTATAGTAAACCAGAAGCAAGTAACCGATCCAGTGGTTTATTGCGAAAAATGCTACAATAAAAACATGTATAACCCTGTTAAGGAGAGAATGTCTTCAACATATAGACAATGTGATGTTCGAAGAGAAAATGTGTGTACAGAGGACGAGCATAAAATAGAATGTGATGATTCGAGACCTTCATCGGATAGGTCTTGTCGATGTGATGCACGGAGGGGATATATGCCCGAACCTGAGCGAAATGAGAATGGAACAAAGTGCAGCACGGACGTTTGGAGATGTATATTCAAGAATTGTTTGATTGGACAATTGCTTTTAAGTAAGTTAATCATTTCATTTACAATTTTGTAAATAATATTATGCATTTTGTCTTCAAATTATGTTTATTGTTTAATTCAGTAAGTATAAATGGTGTTTTCAGTGCATTCGAAATTCCATTGTGTATTTAAAGATGCTAATTGTATAATAAGGAAAGAAATTTAAATTTTAAATAAGAGTTCTTGTGTGATTGTGTAGATTTGTGTAGATTTTCATGAAAGGTTTTGTTAATTTCATTCTTAATAGATTTGCAAATTGTAGTATTAAACATGCTAGTTGTATAATACAGATTTGGTCACGAACTATTGAGTGATATTATATCTGATTTAATTGTATCTTGTATAGATTATACATGTGCCCCATATTGTCCGCAAGGAACAAATCGACCTGAAGAATCTGACGACTGTGTGTCAGTCCAAAACAGGTTATTTTCAAATTATTTTGTACCTTTTCATGCAGTATATGCCTTTAGGTTTTGAAATGTTCATTGTGGTAATTCTGCAGAAAAACAGATGTCAATTTGAGATATAAACAAAGTCAAGTACATTTGTACTTCTTATTCAATTAAAGAAATAAAAATGGATTTCAAAATGCGTTCAGTCTAAATTTTGTTACAATTCAATTATCCATTTTCCTGAGTGTCATAATCACCTTTCATTTGCCTGCTTTGAAAGATTATCATAATAGGGTTTTTAATCGTGGAGAACGTGAACAAAAGGCTGTGGGTTTTACATAGGCAGTATCAACATAAATGCGATGGTAAAATTGTACTAAATTTCATTGAAAACACTTTTTTATAATAGTACCCTCTCAGGCCTGTTACTACTGCCTGTGAAATTCAAGAGTAGTGCTTGGCTCTCTTCGACAGTTCGACTGACACTTCCACATCTTGTATATTCAAGGTCTGACAAATATTGATTGAACTGAACAAACCTATGTATGACTGTTGTCATGCTACTGGTTACATATGCCGTTTAGTTCAGATATAAATTATGTTTGCTAATTTCGTTTTCAGCATCATTTTCAGCATCTCACTGCTACTTCACGCATTTCATTGTTGAAGTAAATTATCTTTTCTGCATTCAATATTTACTTTCGTAGTCTTTGCCTAACGTATTATAGAGTTAGGTCAGCTTTTATAATGGATGATCATTTTGTGCATTCGTGTTGCATTTGTGATGCTTTTTTTAAATATAACATTAATTCCGACTATATTTGACTCTTAGTTTTGCAAGTTGTGCCCTTATTTCTATATATTAACCGATATTTTTATGAAATAACCCTTGTTTGTATTCATATAACAAAACATTGAAATCAAATTCTCTTTTGTCTCACTAAAAGTTTCATATAAACTCATACTTTTTGCATTAACTGAAAACAATTATTTATGCATTTTTGGTTCGATATACAAGTCTGAGCTTCGTTGTTTTGGAAGACTTGTTTTTGAGTAACATATTGTTTTGTCTTTTTTCTAAGTTTACTAGTATGCATCAAAATTAATACACTTTATTTAAGTAAATTATTATTTAGTAAGTAAATTCTAAGTGATTCTAGAGTGTTGTTGGTTCAAATAGTAATTGTTTAATTCTATTATTGTAAATTTATATCATTGTTACTGAATGCAATGTGAATACCTTGCAATTTGTACTTATCTGGTGTTGTTATCTTTTAAAGTCGTTTGAATGTTGTAATATATTAAAGGAATAACTATCAGCACATTGTGAAGTACAGGTCAGCGCAGTACTCTATTTAAAAACTTCAGCACATGCCATGAACAAAAATGACTTACACATACACACGAAATATATATACTGTTGTACAATAAGTAATATGTTATTACCCGATTATTTTATTCAAACAGAGAAACACTTCCGGACGTTAGATCCGAAATCACTCAAACAACGCCAAAGCATAGAAACGGAAAGCATAATACTACAAGGGAAACAAAAATATATCAAACGACAACAAAGCAAATTTTGGAGAATACTGTGTCAAGTGTCAGTATTGCTACTGTTCTATATATAGGTAAGAGTGACTTACTGTAATAAAACGAATCATTAGTGAGACATGTAATTTCTGAAATCATGCTTTTAGGATACCAATTTGATGTTATAGACATTTAATATATGGGGCATCCTGATTTCCTTTTCATTTGCACATTAATTTCAATTAGAGTGGAATTATTTTTGACAAATTCCACTTTTATAAATGGAGCAATCCCTTCTGTGTCAATTGATATTCTCAATTTGTATGGAGATCATGGAATATGGCTATACAGCTATTCATTAATTTCCTTATGAAATCTGTTATTACAGTGGTTGACAAGCAGTGATCTTATGTAAAAGTGCCTTCATTATTTGATTATTCTGATGAAATTAGAGCAGATTTTATGTGGTCTAAGAATCAACTGCCCTGTCATATCATAGTGTTTCTTCAATGAGTTTTAACGTTGCACCAATAGCCAAGGTTATTTGGTAACTGCCCAGTTTTAGCAGTGGAAAAAGACACCAGTACAGTACACTGGTGGGTAGAACCCTTGACTTTCTGTAAGCTAGTTAAACCGCTGCTTGAACTGAAATTGATAGGTGAATACAACAAAGCAGGATATGGCATTGCTTATAGAGAACCCAATATTAAGGCATTCTGAGTCTGTTTTTAGTGATTATGAAATTCCTGGTAAGAAAAGCTCATTGAAGATCCCTGATGCATGACTTCTGATATTTCAGCCGGACGGTGTATTAGCTTATAGACATTTTTTAGTTTTTTATACCCCCCACCGCACAACAAAGTTGTAAGTGGGTATGATGGTTTCAGGTTGTCCGTCTGTCTGTCTGTCTGTCCGTCCGTCCGTCTGTAGACGAAATCTTGTGTGCGCTTCTCCAAAACGGCTGGTTTGGATTTAAACTTTGCCATCACATTAGACATTAGGTCTCCAAGCACATATTGTAAAATTTTATTTGGATTTATTTTCACGCATTTATGCCCCCTTTTTTATTCGTCTGTAGACAAAATCTTGTGTGTGCTTCTTCTCCTAAATGGCTATTTGGATGTTTAATTTACCAGTACAATAGGTATTAAGTCTTCTTGCGCACATTTTTAAAATAAAAATATTTTGTTTATTTTCACGGAGTTATGCCCCTTATTTTGTCTATAAACAAAAATCTTGTATGCGTTTTATCTCCGAAATGGCTCGTTAGATGTTTATAAAACTTAACCATTACATTAGGCATTAGGTCTACTTGCACATATTTTAAAAACAATATCGGATTTCTTGCTCCTTTTAAAGGTTTTATGAGTTATGCCCCTTTTTCATTAGTCTATAGACAAAAGTCTTGTGTGCGCTTCTCCTAAATGGCTGGTTGGATGTTTAAAAAAAATTTACCAGCACATTAGGCATTAGGTCTCCTTATGCATATTGTAAAACATAGTTCGGATTCATTCTCACAGAGTTATGCCCCTTTTTTATTAGCTCACCTGAGCACATAGCGCTCAGTGAGATAAAGTGATCACTGTCTGCTCCGGCGTCCACACCTGGGGGTTGTTAACACTCTAATGGTCACGCTTTTCAGCGAATCTTCATCAGACCTGGTCAGAATGTTCGTCTAAATGATATCTTGGACAAGATTCAATATGGGTCATCCAAGGTCAAAAACTAGGTCACCAGGTCAAATAGAATTGAAATTTTGCTAACACTCTAGATATCACAGATTTGATCGTCATGAAAATTTGTCAGAATGTTTGTATTATTAATCTTGTAAATTTGTGTGAATATGGGTCATCTCCGGTCAAAAACAAGGTCACTAGGTCATCGCACCATAAAACCTTGTTCATGCTCTATATGTCACAATTATGAGTGAATCCTCATCAAACGCCCATTATGTTCAGTATGCTCCTCGTTATAAGAAATCCATGTAAGTTTTCATATGTTTTCAGTTGTACCCATAATGGTATTTATTCTGAGTGTGGTGATATTAGCGGCGATATATGTGATGTTTGGTGGAGGTATGTACATATCTATGTATTTACATAAATAAACTCATAAACTTCCAAAGTCAAAATACCATGCGCTCTATGATGTAGCGCTTGTTGGTGATCTTGATCGGCTGATTCAGTAGATTAGCAGTTGTTCCTATATGAGAGCACATATTGTATAACTTTCCATGATAAAATCAAAACTTTTGAGTGATAGATACAAAATAAATGAACTCGACTCTATATTTTGATAGGTGAAAATTGTTTTTGATTGAAATATATTTTTAATGCTTAGTATCGGAAGTAAAAAAAGCATACTTGAATGTTTATAGTCTCTATTTAGAAATAAATTTATTGTGCCCAAGTTCTGACAAATAGACTATGTATGAAATTATTCTTATCAATAATGTACGTAATTAATTGATACGGATTTGAAATGCTGAAATCTATTCCCGTCAAAGAACAGAAAATATAACTATAGAAATAACATCTGAACAGCGAAAATGGTTTAAATAAGCATCCACAACTACTCATTTCCCTTTGACTGTGTACTCAAGGAGTAAAAACCTGCTTTAGATATTAATTGTCCAACATAATTAATTACAATCAATTTCTTACAATACAATATAGGACCATTGACGGGCAGGCATTATCGTGATCGTGAGATTGAAATAGACACATTTTATTAGAAATTGAAACATTTTGCCATCTTGCGATATATTGATAAACAGCCTATATATCTGTAATTAAATCATAAATATGGGCAGTATTAGATTCATGCATATGTACGGGGGCTGTAAAGAATCGCTTATTGCGCTGCAGCTCATAAGGAAATTTCAACAAATCTCGATACGACTGTATATCACTATTCAATACCTTTACAAAGACGTATACAAAGCTTGCACGTTACCTGGTTGTTCGCTGAAAGATATTTTCAGCGAAATTACGGTTGGCTTGTTTATGGTAACACTTCGCTGTTTTATGACACTGCTTGTGGGTGGAAAAAGGAATTTCATTCCGGCCTAGAGTCTGTTGAAAATGCACCAAAATCAGGCAGACCAACGCGTGCGACCGCAAAAGAAAACGTCGCCAAAATAAAATAAATCATGAAAGATGCTAGGTGCGTGATATAGCACGGATGGTAGGTATATCACTATCGAGTGTACAATTTATTCTGAAGAAAACACTGAATGTTAGAAAGATTAGTGGTAGGTGGGTACCTCATTTGTTAACAGATGATCAAAAGAAGCAACGGGTTAAAATTGCCAAAAGAAATTCTCAAAAAGTTTCCAGAATACGGCCAATATAAGTTAGCTAATTTAGTAACCGGAGATGAAACCTGAATTCCCTATTTTGAGCCAGTACGAAAACCAAGTAATAAAATATGGGCAAAAACTGCAACAGTTCCATTATTGCAAAACGCACGTTAAGCGCCAAGACGGTTTTGTACGCAATTTTCTTTTCAATTGAAGGCATTGCAATTCAAGTCCCAGTCAAAATGGGTAAAAACATAACAGGGAAGTACTACAGAGACGTCGTGCTGAAGAACCTGAAAAAGTAATACCAAAACGACGTCTGGTCACAAGGTTCAAACACGTTCGTCTTCTTCATGACAACGCCCCGGCCCATACCTCCGCAATAGATTCCAACTTTTTAAAACAAGAGAGAGTTCCTCATCCCCCATATTCTCCAGACCTTGCTCTCTGCGATTTTTGTTCTCTTCCCAAAACTGAAAAATTACATTGCTGGTCGAAAAATATCGGTCAAGACAGGCATTAGCTGTTTTCCAGTACCTTCGAAAATGGATTTATCAACTGAAATTATGTATTTCTAGTCACGGGGAATACTTTGAAGGTATGAAGTAAAGAAATTGGCATTTATTTAAGTTTTTAATGTGTAATGCGAAAATAAGCAATTCTCGTATTTAGTATTCATACTGTGTCATACTGTGTCATAATATACAATATAATCTTCTGCGTTTGATGTTGTAAAACATGAGGTCAGACTCCTTGTCCAATTTTTAAAAAAAACTTTCAGCAATTGGTTTCCGGTCGATAACTTTTGTTTCGATTGACCGATTCTCACCAAATATTTTGTATAGCATGCTTATATAAAGACTTACTTTGGGACTGTACTTGGTGGTTGTTGGTCTGAGGTCAAGGTCACTGTTACGCAAAAGTAAAAAACAATATTACGTGCTCAACTCCTACATTTCCCAAAGGATTTCGACCAAACTTTCACAGAACTATTGTCAAAGATATTGAGACTTGAGCTTGGAGACTGTTCTCAAGTTTTATAACCTCATGACTGCTGTCATTGTATCCTTAATTTTGGGAAGTCATAATTATTCTATATGCCAATCAGCATTAAGTTTTGTTAGGAGTCTTAAACCAGCAACGTGCTTAGTTCATAAAGATTGCGAAGCCAACGAACCACATTTCAAGCCCCAAATTTATATCAAAGTATGCTGAAAGGATAAAGAAACGCAGGGTGAACTTTAAACCAGAAATTAAGTATGATATCGGGCTTCATTTAAAACGAATTATGTGTATACTTACAGATAAATTAATGCTTAAAAATTTCCAAAGTCTGTATTTTGCATCTGACAATTGGTTTAGAGGTACTGACGATTAAATTGGATGGACCCATAGGATTTTGAAATTGAACTGAGTCATCAATATCTTGTGTGTCCGCCGTTTGCTGTGGTCACGGCCCTTATCCTTCTAGTCATAGAGTTCATGAGAGCGTTAATCCGTCTTATGGGGATGTTGTCCCACTCTTCAATCAAGAGCTCTGGTCAACTGCTCTCGAGTAGCAGGGGTGGCTGGCGCTCTCGAACCTGTCTATCCAACTGGTCCCAAAGATGCTCGATAGGGGACAAATCAGGGCTATATGGCGACCAATCTAGTGGTTGAATGTTGTTGTTGGCCAGGAAGACTGGCAAATCCTTGCTACGTGGGGCCTAGCATTATCCTGCTGGAGGGTTAGATTATGCTGCTGTAAGAAAGGGATAACATGGGGTCGGAGGATCTCATCTCTATATTTTGCTGTTAAATTGCCATCAATAACAACCAATTGTGATTTTAACTCGTGTGAGATTCCTCCCCACACCATTAATGAACCGCCCCCAAACCTATCCCTCTCTACAACGCAAACGTCCGTAAAACGTTCGCCACGACGTCGGTAGACACGTTGACGGCCGTCAGATCGATAAAGGCAGAATCGAGACTCATCCGTGAAGAAAACTTGTCTCCACTGCCTCAGTGGAAACCGTCGTGGAGCATGTGCAGCGACCCAGGCCATACGACGCTGACGTTGAGTAGGGGTAATGTGTGGACCTACGTAGGGGCGACGTGCTCTTACACCAACTTCTCGTAATCGATTCCTTACAGTTTTTGATCTTATAGGACGCCTATGATTTCCACGAACATTAAGTGCACTGTCAACGGCAGTAAGGCGCCGATTACGCACATGAGAGACGACGATATAGCAATCCTGACGTCGTGACGTTAAGCGCGGACATCCTGACCTAGGTCGATCGGCCAATCGCCCAGTTTCCCGAAGACGTCTTACAAGACGTTCTATGGTGGAAACATGAACACCAAAGTGCCTAGCAACCTGATTTTGCAGCTGTCCTTGCATCAGCATCTGAATGGCCTGACCCCTCTGAACTTCTGAGAGTCGTGCCATTCTTAAAACGAATCAAATTCTCAATTAATTTTAGGGAAGCAGTTGGTCTGTATAAAGACTAACGAAGAGTGACTTGACCAACGCTTCATGAGACCAGAACAACACAGTGCAGGAGATTCTTGTTTTTTCCTTCCTCCATTTACCAGAGCTGCGCACTGAACTGTGACTAAATTTTCGATACATGGCAAGGTGTAATATGACCTAATTACTCAATGCACTAAGTTTAATTTTATTTGGAGAACGCGTTTTCAAAATATCGGAACAAATGTTACCCTGCGTTTCTTTATCCTTTCAGTATATTTAAAGTACTGATGGAAGGCAATTTTAGAAATATGTATTAATGCGGGAGGGCAGTAATATTTTAATTCTTTGTCTTATTTTTGTCTAAATCATGTCTGTTGTGTAACCGCGTGGCACATATGAATATGTAAGCAAGAGAGCAAGACGGCCTTTTTTCGCTCACCTGAGTAAAGATTTCAACTAATTTAGCCTGATGCCCTATTGTTTTGACCCCAGATGACCCACGTTCAAGCTCTTTCAAGATTTCATTAAGACAAACATCCTGACCAAGTTTGGTGAATATCCAATCCAAACTATGACCTCTAGAGCGCAAACAAGGTTTGCCAGTGATTTGACCTGGTGACATAGTTTGTGACCCCAGATGAACCATGTTCTAACTTTTCCAAGATATCATTAAGACTGACCTGTAGAGTGTTGATATATATTTTAAAAGAATGTCTATCTCACATACTTCGCTTTGAAAAACATGGTCATTGAGGTATTGTTAGCTCCAACTCCTATATTCTGATACATTATCAACAAATATTGGCTACACACGATGAACCGCTATTACACATACGAAGTTTCAAGTTTGAATTAAATATGTAATATTTCACATCATTATAAAGACACACTTGAATATTAGAACACAAAAGTAAAATGAAATATGATACATGTTAGATCAATTTTTAACATTTAATTCACTATCACTAACAAACAGCAAAATACCTTGATTTACCGAACTCATATCAGGTTCAGCACTGTAGCTTAAGTAGAAGATCTATATAAGCAAAGTCAACATTTTCAGCATTTATCAATGTCAAAAAGTCTTATGCCAAGACATCTACCGACCAAGTTCGAGTATTACAGTATATCAGGTACTACATGAATATCAGAATATAAAGACATGGTTAAAATTTTCAGATGGACAGACTGACAAACAGACGGATGGACAGGACGAAAACAATATGCTGATCGATTCGATCATAGGACATATAAAATATAATGTGCTGCATGAGAAAACAAATTTATGCAACAGTCTTATTACAGTTATATGAAATAGTCTTGCTGACACGATGAGTCTAGCTCGTTATCTAATGAATGTTAACACCACATTCACGATTCAATCTTCAGTGCAGAATCGAATCCACTTTTCACTATATTCATCAAATGCTAAAGATTTTGGCAGTCGTCATAAAACACCAGCTTGGCCATATTGTGCAGCTCAACAATCAGTCTAGCCTGTTTCCATGTTTCCACAGTGGTATGGGCCTGTAAAATATTTTAATATTTATGTACATATACTTAAAAGTCCACAATCATGAATATAGAACAGCTTATTAGTATTATTCTGATTAAGTTTATATAATGATATTAATCATGTCATTGTGGTGCAGTAGTAGAACACTGGATCTCTTATTAGAGATTGTTAGTTAAAGTGTCCTGAACTGCAAGACCCAAACTGTTTGGTCTCTCAGGTAGTGTTGGTGAAGAAGGAAGTAAAACCCTGGACACATTATGTGAAATGGGGTCAAAATGTGATGTATTTCTTTAGTTATATTTAAATTTTAGTTACTCTATACTGTCTGATAAATGTAGTAATTACTGCCTAAATAAAACTGAAATTTATAGTGATAAGCATATATGATGTATTATATTACATCTACATGAATTCTATATATTGGACAATTACCTCCACACAATATCAGAGGCAAGTATGTACACAACTAAATTACCACTGAAGAAGCACAAATTACTGTGGATGTCATGCTTATTGATACTTATGCAATGATAACTTTAGCACATTCGGCGGGTGGGGTAATTCACGCCATACGTTTCCATTGACTTTCATTTTAGAGGCATCTGCACTCAGTTGTTGCGATTTTCATGCGGTTTGTAATCTCTTAGCTCTTGCTACCTGATATCCTTCCACAAAAACTGTATTTTAGCTGTGTTTAATGTTTAAGCGGATAACCTTAGCCGTCCGAAAACTATTCAAGTAACTCCTTTGCAAAGAGTTTGATTGTCTCCCATAAGTGCAGAAATGTTGCGCATTACAAATTACTGGTTACACGGGCTAGACTCAACGGGAACCAGTTAATTTACATTTTGGTCAAAACATGGATTAGTCCACAGCGTTTGTTATGAAACATGAAAACAATGATATTTTTCGAAACATTGATTATACTGATTAATGTTTTGCAGTTATTTTGTTTCGATTTACTTTCTCATACAAACTTGAATCTTTCGGTCTGTTTCACTTGAGCGTAATCGAACTATATTGATATGCGTATGCATTTGTTGTATTTGTTGTTCTTGGGCCCATGCAGATAGAAACGATGACATGGGAAAGCGATGATACAGCGCCTTCCAATGATACATACTTCCAACAAGGGAAGTCATGATTCATGTATATGATGCCCATGCTATTGACTTCTACTATTTATTACTCTGCATTATTTTAACTTGAGGATGCACACTTGCTCTAAATTCTCAGTGAAATGTGGAAATCTCTGGTGAAAGTGGTTATTCATATTATTCGTTTTTGTTTTTCAGACAAATTTAAAATGGTAGCTATTCAACATTGCCACGGGGATGTTTCTTATTACCAAGCAGAAAATTTAAATACTAACCTACCTATGGTACGTATTCCTAAAATTAACTTTCGCATTGAAATTATTTATTGGGAGTCAATTATCAGCATTAGTTGGAAAACTAATCCTTTACTCAGTCGTTCCTTGGCTTTACACTGTGTTTGCTTTATGCTTTGTGTTGTTCATCTTCCGTCAACAATTAGATTAATAGATGAATGTAAGACTCATTTGAAAATAGATCAACAGCGTCGAATTATAAAAATATGTTTAGGTACGGTGCTCAAAACATTTGTTATTAGCTCACATTATTGGTAACGTAAATTGTGGTAATATTTAATATTTTTGCATATCCTGATCCTCTTGCAATTTGATCTCAATATTTGTGTCAATAAGTGCTAGCTGAAGTTCTACAGTTGGTATTGTTAAATGTATTAATAAAATTTGTTTCTACACTTAATTTTATGTATTTTTATATAGTTCTAGTGTTATACATTTTGATACCAAAGGTTTAGTTGTAAAAATTGGACATAAGTCAAAGTTAAAATTGTATGAATTTGATACATGTTTGTAAAGGATTAACCAATTTAATCAATTATATTTCATTATGAATGCAATGCTTCAACATTTTTAATAAGAACTTTATTAGGTTAGATGGTTGGTGTAGAATGTCATTTTAAATTTGGACAGAATGTGAAAGAAAATGGATTCCAAGACATGTTTCATTATAAATTCTACATTGACTACCACAGCCATCAACAAAATACTAATGTAACAGACCATGAAATGAAATAAAAAATTACTTAAAATTTGCAAACCAACTTGTAACATAACTTGTACTACTGATGTTGTCTCAGCAGCATGACTTGTAGTACTAAAGCTACTACAGTGACTCATCCCCAAACTAATCAGCACCACTAACTCACAATATTAGCCATAAAACACGTACGTCTTTTATTTTTTAAATATTTATTGAAATAATTTATTTATGTCCCCCCTAGGCAAAGTGTAAGGTTGGTCCATCAAATAAGTCTGTACCTCGTTGCTGCTTTTTTGCAGATTGTTACCGCTCGAGAGATTGTTTTGTCCTCCATTTTTATGTGTCTATGTGTTGTTGGGTTTTGATCAGGTGGGTTTTAGGGATGGTATTAAGTAGGAAAGATGGGATTTTTTGTATGTGTTTTTTATGATTCTGAAAGCAAATGTGTAAAACCTGGATCCTGGACATGTACAATTACGACGTTGAGGTTTCCAATTTGTACTTAACAATTATTTTTATTCTGCGAACGAATATTAAATGTTGTTCACGACACACAAGGAGAGACTGAATTTATATCAAAGATGAAATGTAAACTGTTTGTCAAGAACTTTATTTCAACCACCAAAGAATACAGTTTCGTACTTTAAAATTCACAAAGTTTACAAATAGAAAACAGTACACATTAAACAATCGCAGATCTACTGTAAATTGGCGTGGTCTTATTTCCCCCACTCTTGAAGATTTCGTCCAGTAGAAGTAAGGATTTCCATTGGTATATCAATAAGTCATTTTCGCGCGAATGAAATATCCAATAGAATGAGGAATTTCCTTTTAATCATCAATACGACATGCCAAGAAATGTAGGTCAAAACTGAGCTTAGACAGCTCTGCCGAAAAAAAAAACAGTTGGGACCGGATAATGAGTTCTAGTTTTCCGGGTTGTTCGAACTTACCGAGTTCCAGCTAACGAGAGTCCACTGTACATGTAAAATTTGCTCTACATTTAGAGAGCATTGACATACATCACAATATCATCTTTAACCGTTATACTACACTGATGACATTGAGTTTTGTCTTACAGGATACTAGCTGTTTGTAGATTGAGAAAACTTTCTTCATGTAACGAATTCAATTCGTTTCAACAACTGTACTCGAATATTTTGACACCTCTTCCTTCTTCAGAACAGTGCCAATCCAAGTCAAGGACATCCAAATACTTACGAGTGTGTGAACTTTAATTTTCTGAATTCATATCTTGTAAACAGAGACAGAATTTCTAATATATCATTGTTACTGCTTCTGTGTAGAGTATCGTGGGTATGTGTGTACGTGTGCGTGGATGCGTAAATAACATATGTATGTCATGTTGTTGTCTTATTGTATGTACAATTAACATTTATGAAAAAACCATAATATTAATAACGAGATTTATCTTATGTCGGAAAGTTCTCCAGATGCCGAATTTCTTTTTGTTTGCATATTTACTCCTCACTGACTGTACCTTGTCTTTCTCTTCCTTCTCAAAGCATATTATGAAACTTGGACATTGTTTGTGATTGTCTTTATTCTCTTTTGTTTCGGCTTCAAAAAAGCGGCTGAGGACTTGTATAAATAAAAATTCCTTAAATATCCAATTGGAATTTGTATTTTTCTCCCATGTTTTATGTTTAGCTTTAGGTTTAATATGTTTGTTCAGTATTTTGCTAGGGATAAAAATATCCATTGCTTCTGCTAATCCACCTGTGCCTATTTTTTCCCTGAGACTAGACATCTGTGAGGTTATCGGTCATTTTTCCGGTGGATATCCTCAGTACCATATGAATTTTAATGAGTTGTTAACAGTAATCATTTACATGAATTTATCTTTTTAGGCCTAATGCAACATATTTCGAATTAGAGAGAGAGAGAGAGAGAGGTTAATTCATCATACATACTAACTGATGAAATACTGGAAAACTTAATAATTTTATAATTGCGCATTGCTTCTTCGTCTTTAATAATTAAGAGCGAGTACTACAGAATCAAGACTGTTTTAACGAATAAGCTATACATTTTTTGAAAATCTGAGCGATTTCATTGACGGAAAAGTGAAGTCAAACATTAAGTAATAGTCAGCGGGATTCGGGCTACGGAATTTTTAAGTCAAATATCTAATGAATGGAGGACGTTATTAAAAATCTAAAGTACTGTCGTGATTTTAATGCTAATTGTTATAATATATCCTTATATACAGAGCAGTCATCGTTGTTCACAATTTGTAAATTACGCGTGATATTGATGGATAGGAGCCCGCCCAAATATATTTGTTTCAAATCACTTGCAACAGACTCTGTATAATGGGCTGCCCACATTAAGTATACTCTATTTAGGAAATATACCAAATTATTAGATCATAAAATTCTATGACAATAGTATATATATTATATATATTTACATTGTATTACATTCTTTTAATGACGCATGTTGAAGTATTTAACTGTGATAAAGTGCTGTTTATCAAATGTGTCAGTGAATTTGGTTGTGAGTTTCTGTTGTTTTTATAAATTCTATTCATGTTTTATTATGTTACTATCATCTTACCATATAATATTGCATTCACGACATGAGCCTGATACTATTCAATCGTGTTAAATCTGTGATCTCAGAATGCTTTAAAATCATTGCTTTATTGTGTCAGTATTCATAATGTTAAAAAATGAATCACTTTTGTTTAGATCCTTGTACCGTTGAGTTTTAAAAACGAAATTGTAATTCTCGTATGATATCATTATTTCAGATTGTAACATCTGTATATATGTAAAATGAATGTTGTCAACACATTTGTTTCTTTACATTACCATTTGTGTATTGTAATGAATGTTGTGATATATCTGCTAAACAATTTGAAAAAGCTGCATTATGTTTGTGTAAAATACAAGTAAGCTCAACGTTTGCTCAATACGTCTATATATGCAATTATACGCCCTTTAGAACATTCATTTCTTCCTGTCATTTGTTAATGGTTTTAAAATCTATTTTTTTAATTTCCACATTTCAACTGTTAAGCCAGCTGAAAAAAGGAACTTTGCGCTATAATTGTGTAGTTATTTCAATCCATAATGAGAGTGTAACCTTGGAAACTAGTTAACTTATGTAATAAGACAAATGGCAACTTGTGTTAAGTTCGTTCTGAGTAATTACTTATTCTTGACTCGAATCCATTGTTTCAGAACTAATCTTGTATCCTGTCCGATCTCATAGAGTCAATTAATGTCACATTATGCTGTTAAAATCCACCCACTACTTTGATGAGTATTCCCATTCCCTTTAACAGCAAATAGGCTGTACACAGTGTAAGACAACTGATCAACATAATGTTTTAGCAGAACGAGTCTGAAACAGAAATCTAAATGCAAATATTTCGGTTGAAATACTTGCGAAAATTCGTTAGTTTCTGACAAACTGTGGCCTATAATACTATACATGTACCGTATAGCTCTTCGTTACGACATAGACAGTAGCAAATGTTGAATAACTAGCCACATATGACACGCGGACGGACTACGTCATGTCAGACACGTGACTTATACAGCACTCAACACGAAGTAATAAAGTTACCTCCACAAATTCAGTTATTTTCATCTTTTAGAAATGTGGTATGAATGAATGACATACTGTCCAAAACAGCATAAAACTCGAGAAAAAATTTATTCAAATTTCCTCTTTAAAATACTTTTTTGAGTAACATTGACATTAACATTTTTTTGGAAGAACTAAATACGAGTCGGGACATAATTACTTATCTTTTTATTGACAATACTGTGACTTGCTGTAATATTGCTTCATTAAATTTGTGTTCTCTTAATGAGTTTATAATTACATATTATGTTACTAATGTTTCTTTATTGTATCAGATATATTCTATTTATAACCTCATTACAACAATTGTGAATGATTACATATACATATAACATGCAATATCAAAAAAGTGCCAAATTCAATCCCGAAAATTACAGTGGTACACATATGAATGTATTTGTAAAAATATTTTATTCCTCTTGAGAAACCGTACATATACTAATCTAATAAAAATTGTATCAACTCTTACCTATTGTCGTGATTGCTTTGGTTTTCCCACAATGGAAATAAGCAAAAAAAATAGTTTCTCTTTTTGTGTTATCCCAGGCATTGGTTGGCATAACATGCCATTTGCACATAATGTTTGTTATAATTCTTTTCATGCAGCATTATGCTGATCGTTATGTTTCATCCATGTACTCCTTTACTGAAATCCATCAAGGTTTTCTCTTTTGTTCAGACTAGAATTAACCAATATATAATAGAAGGGACACAACTTTGACAATTCTGATTTTCCAACGCATGTTATTATTGCTATTTTTTATCGCACCGCAATTCAAAGCATTTTACACACATATATAAGGCAACATGTGGGCACTTCCACACACTAACAGAAATGTATACTTTCACTTCCTTCAACAATATGTAAATCGCGTCATTTAAGGTTTTCTATACGTAAAATAGTCAAATATCACAACTCGTACATGAAAAAGCCGCGACATGTCTATGCTCAAAGTAAAACTGCTAAAATATATATTCAACGTCCTAAAATGGGTCATGATTCATGAAAATACAATAAAATTTACTAAATGCCATCGATGTCATATCTCGTAAAACTCTCTTAGAGAAGAATTTACGTTTTAAAAAATCCGACGGGTATTCCCACTCTATTCAGCCATGAAACGTCACATGATTGATTTTTATCGTACATTTTCATTGGTTGGGTAGACTGGTACTATTACTTAATAAATGAAGCTTTTATCAGGTGATAGGCGACTGTCTTAGCTGTTATGGTGAGAAAATCAACAAGAAGTGGAGAGCTGGACAAAAAAGCAACAGCATAAATTCTTCGCGCAGAGAGTTTTTCAAGATGTTACATCACTGGCACAATAAATTGACTCTTTTAAAACACTTTGGAATAAAAAGTTATCACAGATATTTCACAAAAAAATCTCAATAGAAACATGATGGTTGAGATATATGACTCAGATAGAAATGCTGTTACACACAAAAAAGGAATGTCTTTGTACTTTTAAACAAGTTTTGGTGCAAATTTTAATGATACATGAATATTTTTTTTCTTATACCAAAAACACATACACGGATGTCTCTTACGTGTCCTAACGTATCGCACAAATTCGTAAACATACACGAATCCTAACGATTTTGACCACTTTTGGCCGATTTAAGAGTTGTTACGAGTAATCACGAGCTATTGACGCTTTATTACGAGTTTTTACGATCTAATTACGGCAAAACTCCACGATTTGTTACGTGTTTCATATAAATACGAACAAGTTACTGGCATTTTACGAGCATTGTGTTACGACCTGTCTACGTATTGTTACGAGTTAGTTACGAGTATTTACTTTGTTTTGTTTTTGGCAAAAAGTAATCAATCCTCAATGTGACATAATACATCAAGGAAGAGGGTCTAGCCGCGGTTGTGGTTCAAACTTTTTCCTGTTGACAGCCTTCTTCTTGGCGCCATGTTTGTAGATTTTGGAGACTAGATATTGAGAGACGTGACGTCTTTGTCTTCTTGATATCAAATGAATCAAATAATATCACGTAAAATACTTTTCCTCGTAAATAAGTAAATGTATCTGTTCATAAGTACTCGTAACTACACGTAATGTGCTCGTAATAAATCTGAACAATCCTATATCTGAAGGCCATCGTAACTCGACCTGAATTAAATTGTAAACAACAATTAAGCATTCGTAATAATGCGTAAACAAATCATAAACCGGCCGCAACAAAATCATAAAACATACTGTTACGAGTCATTTTCGGATTCTTGCTGGCAGTTTACTGAGGGTTACGAGTTACTGCGACCGGAAAAAATCAATCCGTGAACAATTTTTTTAAAAATTTAACACGTCAAAAAATTGCCTCTCCTTTCACGGATTACTTCCAGTGTCTACGATTTGTAACGAGATAATTACGGTTACCAGCTTGCTATTAACGGATGCTTGCGATTACTTTCCAGTTGGCGATCCGTAAGGACTTGTAAGATATATCTGTGTTTGTGAAGGGATGAACGATTGAAAATCTGGGAAAAAACTAAAACTATCACAGTTCTTGAATCGCCATCTAAATCAGTCCAATTTGCTTTGCATCGAAATTTTCAAAATGCAAATGTATTCTTATATATATATATCAAAAGAGTGTATTTTTAAAAAATCATTTACGAAATGTTAATTATGATGATTTAAGAAAATATTCAACACGTTTAATCTTGGATCTCATAGACTTGAAATTGAATCAGGAAGACTGAATAGAATCAAATCAAACAACAGACTTTGTAATCACTCAAATGTTATTCAAAATGTATGCCACTTCCTGCTATGGTGTAACAAATATAAAGACTAATGACATTAATTTTGGGGTCAAATATCTATGTCTTTTGTCTAGCAAAATATGTTAAAAATGGCAAATTAGATGTTAGAATGTTAATGGATAGAATTTGGAATCCTTAACTATTGTATATTACGCAGATGTGTAATACAGTACCATTTCACTTTATGGTAATAGAAGTATGAATTTTCTTAAATGGAAAGAACAAAATATGTTACTATCTTAAAGTGTTTAAAAACACTGAAATGTATCTTACTCAATCAATATGTCTGGATGCTTACGGTTCATTAGGGAGACTTGAAGTTTGACGTTGTCTGTTAGAACTACATATACAGAGAAACATTTATTCCTTGTCACTCAAAGTTTTCGAAAATTGTAAAATATCCTGCTTAAGGTATAGAAATACGTGACATATACATGTTGTAGTTTAAATATTGAACATTATTATATAATTCAAAAATCTCCTCTACAATTGAACATTGTATTCAATTAAATCTGTACTATGTGTATTTCTCATCTATGTGGAATTTGGAATTGTTAAAATCACAATTGAAAGAAATAACACTTTACAAGGAGTATCCATTTTTCGTTCATTTGGTAATCAATCAATCAATCAATCAATCAATCAATCAATCAATCGGAACAACCTATAACATGATCAGATCAATGCAGCAGCATTAAACATTTTTCATAAGCAGTGAGTGAAAGAGAACTCATGAAAGAGATGCAATGAAAAAAACGTCAGAAGTTGGTAAAACTCACTAAATCATTAAATAAGGTAAGAAATTAACAGTGAAAACGAACAACGCATATACCAGGTTGACACACGAGCCAGTAGGGGTAAAAAACTAACAAATACACAATGTCCAGAAAATGATCATACAACGCATGAAAACACGTGAAAACCGATGTAGCTGCCTATAAAACTAAAGGCATTGCCAGAGATTTTGCTTTACATGTGGAAAGAACTCTAAACGCTGGAAAATGAATATGAAACCAGTAACAAAATCTTCACCAGAGCCCAACAATTAAGATCGCATAAACTGATTGTTGTAGTAGTTGTCAGCTTCAGTTTTACTGATTTTATATAAATACCAAGATATGACAGTTGACAAAAATGTATTCAAATCATATTTTTCACTGACAGCATTTGTATTATGTTTGGAATTTACATTAGTTTTATCCATCTACTCCCGAATTTAGATCAAGTTTAATCGTCAATAAGAACAGTTTCTATCATGAGAGCACACATACAATACCTTATGTTTTATTTTGAGCATTGAGATGCTGATGTTTTATTTTTATAGTTCAGGATGAGATGTAAACATAAGGCAAAACATTGATGTGGAAGAAATTGTGATCATCTGTGTTTAGAATTTAGCATTTATGGATTTTTTATGATATTATTTTATGTTTTAGTAAACTGGCGCAGTCTCTGTAATTAGATCCTTAACCATAAAGGTTAGATCGAAGGGAGATAGTTATAAGGTGAATCTTGTTATATTTTAAATTTTGAATAGGTGACAATATTCTGACAAATTATACACGACCAAAAGGTCAGAGTTATTACAATGGCTTGCATGATACAAGGATTTGTGCTTTGGGTTAATAAAATAGTATATAAAGTATTTGTAGCTTTTATTCCTAGTCCTGAATCACAGAACTTCTCAAACTGAGATTAGATTCAAATACTAGTATTCAATTTTGTGTAAGAATTAAATTAACTGCACTTAAAATTAGATACGTTTTAAAAACTACAAATGTCATAGCTTTAAAAAAAATAATATGGACCAATTTCAATTGAGTTATCCTATGAAATTTGGAACAGAATAATTTGTGATTAAGAGAAAATGAACCAGTTGTTGAATACATCACTAACGTTAGCACTTATGTTTTGTGTTGTATATAAAAAGGCCATGATGGTATCATGTGATTTTGTTCCTTTACACTTTTAGAGCTATCTGTACAATATACTTATATCTTAAATATAGTAATCTTATTTCTTCATTTTTCCCATTTAAATTATGGATATTAAATTATAGTTATTTATAGTTCATGAGCGTTCAAAAACTTCACAAGCGTTAAAACTCGACATTGTACAGAATAAAATACGAAATTAATTTCTCTCACATCCGAACAACAATCGCACCAATCAATGTTAAGAACAACAAAAAAACTTATGAATAAATATCACAAACTGCAGTTAGCCACTTTCTTAAATAAGAAGACAATTGTCATCAAAGTTTATAACTGCAATTCATGGTTATTTATCGGAGATTTTTGTACTCACACGTTGGTCGACAAATCTGTCCAGTGACTTGCTCCGCTTGTTTCACAGGATAATTCCGTCCATTGAAAGTTAATACATTACACTGTAATCACAGAATACTGAATGTCACTGACAACTCCATTGTGCATTTTATGATTATATGAAAAAGTCCTAATCTTCACATTTGAATTATCACCACGAAAATTATCTCCTGACATGTGCTTCCTTGTCCTTGTTATTCGAGCTAAGTAAAAGCGAATAAATAAAGCACCATAGCCCAATTATGATATGAGCCACATTGTGAGATTTTCAGCCTAAACGCCAAATGACGTTTTAAGGTTTTACAATACTGTAAAAAAGATTCTTTATGTAGCCAAACAGTTTTTTACTAGCATATTTTCAATTTAGTACAAGATTTAATCATTCAGATTACTTGGCTGTTTGAATATAACGTGAAAATATTAAATACCCTGAAAAAAAATGTATAATCAATCACGTAATTATGTATGTATGTATTTTGAACAAAATGATCATTTGTTGATCATTTGTTGATCATTTGTTTCTGATAACATTTCTTTTCATTTCCCAAATACTTTAATCAAGGCTTTTTCATTACAAAATCTCTGTGTGAAAAACATCCAAAGGTATTCACGTGATTGACTTTATTTATTCTTGATATCAGGGACCAATAATATGCATATTGGTCGCAGTTGATATTTTGTATAAAGACTCAATATCTCATTACGTAGCTCTTGTTATCATGCAAAGTAACCTCTCATCCATCCTAGCATCTGTCACACCATTACATAATATGTAAGAGATGATATAATGATGTATATATAACACAAACTGCAGTTAAACTTTGGCTCCCCAAATATAGATTAAAATGCCATCAAAATGCACTGAAGATGTCCCGCTTTGAAAATAACTGCAATTTATGAATATTTATCAATAGATTTGTACTCACATTTTAGTTGACTCTGCAACCCAACAGAGAATAGAAAATGCTAGTTGTTAACGAGTGTTCGTAACAGGAGTCTGAATTGTATAAAATTAGCTCAACAAAAGTAGTATAGTATTTGAGCGAGTCTAGGCCACCTGGCGGTGGTCGGATTTTCACTCACTTCGTTCGCTCAAATCCTCCTAGACTCGCTCAAATACTATACTACTACCACGAAAGTGTATTTTTTGTTTGGTCAAATAGAATATGGAGTGGCACAATCAATGATGAAAAAAATATAAAAAAAATGAGTATCTTTGGAATTGGAAAAAACAACAAACAGAGTGGGCAATTAGATATGGATGGAAATGTGATAATTAATTTAGGGGATGCAAATAGAGCTAATGATGCAGTTTCAAAAAGATTTGTATTTAAGAAAATACAAAGCGTAATTTCAGACTATGATCTTGAAGACGTTAAAGTTATTAAGAAAACACTGGAAACCAAAAGTGAAATTCTTAATCAATTGATTAATGATGTTAAACAAAACGAAAAAATAATAATTGAGTTACAAGATAAAATTGAACAAGAAATGAAAACACTATCAGATGCTATGGAAAAACTTGATGTAACGGATGATAACATTAAAAAAGTATTTGAAGAAAATATTAAAATTATACATAATCAAATAAGAGAATTAAAACAAAAAATGATACAACATGATGAACTCAAGGAAAAATTAAATGAATCTGAGAAAATGTTACAAAATATGTATCAATTAGAAATTAGAACAGAAATATCAAAATTATTAAATACTTTTTCAAGTGAACAAACAGATTTAAAGGTTGAACTTGCTAACTTGGATGATTTAACTAAAAATATTTTACCTAAACAAATAACTGATATTGGTGATGTTGTATTGGATTTAGTAAATGATAATAAAAAATTAAAAAAAAAAATATCGAAACTTAATAAAGCGATATATGAAGTACCTGTGTTTGTTCTTTATAACAACAGAGTACAAGAAGTAAAAATTTTATCTAAACTTGTACTAATTCCATCAAAATATAAGTTGGAAACAAAGGAATTGAACCAAACTGTTGAAACGAATAATTTATTCGCTTTGTTTGGTCTTAATTCTTCTCCTATTGTATAATATATGGATTACATAATACCAAATTACGATTTTGGAGAATTGAATGGGTTTGAAATTAAAAAACAAGGAAGATATAAATTTGAAATAAAACTAATAGCCAAGGGTGATATAAAAAGATTTATTTTCATCATACCAAGTTTTACAAATGAACGCGAACCAATAACAAAAAATATTGAAAAAGATAAAGAGGAAGAGTTTACTCTTGATTTAGATTCTGATGATAGAATTTATATTTGCCCGGAAATTATTTCCAATAAATCACATTTTACGTTTGAAGCTGAAAGTTATATAAAAGTAACATATTCCTGGAAATATATATAATCTAAAACTCAGTAATCTGTAATTCTTGTTCATAAAAGCTACCCTTGATTTCTTCATCTTTTAAATCTTTTATTTTATAAGTAACAGGATCTGTATTCAAAACTTCTTCAATTACAAATATTTCTCTTGTCCAGCGTGTTGTATAACCTTTTTCAAATTTATCTTTCTTTTTTGATATTCTCACTCTATCTCCAACTTTAAATTTAGGTTCTTTAGTTTCATTTTCTTCTTCTGGATATAAATTTTCATATACAGTTGATGTATTTTCTATTTTACTCGCTTCAACAGGTGTCATTTTAATTGAAGAATGAACCGTATTATTATAATTATTAACTAATTCATCTAATACATCATAATATTTAGTAGTTTCATGAGCAGTAAAATATTTAAACATACGTTGTTTCATAGTTCCTATCCAACGTTCTACTACACTTGATTTTTCTTCATTCTCGGTTGAATATAATTTTATATTATTATCTTTTAACAATTCTTTTACTTGTCGATTGTAAAATTCAGATCCTTTATCTGACCAAATATACATTGGCTTTCTTTCTTCAAATAATGTTTTAAATGCTTCACTTACTGTTGCTCCTGTTTTATTTTTTAAAGGAATTAACCAACCATATTTACTAAAAACATCTATAACAGCTAATAAATATTTATAATGTTTATTTTGTTTTGAATATTGTTGCATATCTACCAAATCAACTGCCCATGTTTGATCTATCGAATGAACATGAACTCGCCTTTTTGGAAAAGATTTTACAACTCTATGATGCAATTCATCAGCTAATTTATTTGTAAATCTATTCTTTTTAGATCCACACTCAGAACATTTAGCTTTTAACATTTGTCTATTATTAGATGTTGTTACTTGTTCTACTGAATCATTTTCGGTATGTTTTTTACAACGCAAACAATATATTTTTTGATTCTCCATTTTACAAGTATTAAAATTGATATCTCTAAAAATGAGTGAAAGAAAAATTTGTACAAAGTGTAATGAATATAAATATTTATATGAATACGACAAAGCAAATGGTAGACCCATGGGTGTTAAATCTTCGTGCAAGCAATGTAACAAGCCTATGAAACAAATCCATTATCAAAATAATAAAGAAAAATATAAACAAGCATATCAAGAATTTATATTAAGGAATCCAAATTATCAACATGAATATTATTTTGAAAAGAATATACCTAATTGAAAATTATTGCCTTTAAAAATGAGACCCCAAAACTCCAAATCATTCAAAGATCTTATTACTGAAATAGATATTGATGATATAGATGAAGAGGATATAACCAAATATATAAACTTATTAAAAGATAAAATAGTTATTAATAAATTTCCTTTGAAAATAAAAATAACAATAACAAGTGAATTTTTAACTCCTATGTCATTTGATGTAATAGAAAGTCATTACTCTCATCCTGCACAAGTTATCCTATCACAAAATAATATATCCAAATTTTATAAAGATCTAATAGATAAATTTGAAGCTTGGATAGATAAATTTCAAGAAAGAGGATCTGGATTTGTTTTTAGAAATATTAAAAGTGTAAAAGTAAAACAATATAAATACAGTATCCAGAAGGCTTCATCATATATCCCTCTTCAATTCAAATCAAGCAATATCATCAATGTTAAAAATACAAATGATAATAAATGTTTTCTTTGGTCCATATTAGCAAAACTATATCCTGCTGATGATCACAAATACAGAGTAAGCAAATACAAAGAATATGAAAATGATATTGATATGGCTGGCATTGAGTACCCTGTTAAAATAAAAAATATTCCAAAAGTGGAAAATCAAAATAACATAAGTATAAATGTATTTGCTTTGGAGAATCAAAAAAACAAACATTCCTTATATCCAGTATATATAAGTTCAAGGACACAAGACCCAGTAATAGACCTTTTGTATATTGAAGATAACGAAAATACACATTATTGCTTGATCAAAGATTTAGATAGCTTCAAGTGCGATAATACTAGGCATAAATCATTTACATGTAGAAATTGTCTACAAGGATTCCAAAGAAAAGAAACTTTAACAAAACATAAAGAAATATGTTATGATAACGAATATTGTAGAACGATAATGCCAGATAAAAATATTCTTAAGTTTAAAAATTATCATTTTAAAAATAAATTACCATTTGTTATCTATTGTGATTTTGAATCAAACAATATTCCAATAAAATCATCTCAACCAAATCCCAACGAATCCTACATAAATCCAATATTTAAACAAGAAATAAATAGTTATGGAATATATGTCAAATCCGATTATCCACAAATATATAAATCACAATACTTTTCTTATGTTGGTGTTGATGCAGTGGAAAAATATATGGAAAAAGTAATAAAGATATTCAAAGAAATAACTTATAATATATATCTTAACGAACGGAAAAAACCAAAATTAAATGCATACGAAGAAGAAGAATTTCAAGAAGCAATTAATTGTTATATATGTGGAATTGAATTTTCGACCACGCAAACGAAAATAAGGGAACATAATCATCTTTCGGGTAAATATAGAGGAGCAGCATGTCAATCTTGTAATACTAAAGAAGGTAAAACAACAAAATTAATTCCTGTATTTTTTCACAATGGTTCTAATTATGATTTCCACTTTTTAATCGAAGAATTGATGAAATATGAAGATGAATATAATAAAGTAAAACTTCTTTCTAAAAACTCCGAAGAATATATTTCTATAGAATATGGATCATATTATAAAAAATTAAGATTTCTAGATTCTTATAGATTTATGTTAAAAGGCTTATCGGATATTTCCAAATCAATGGATAAATTTCCTATTTTGGAAAGTGAATTTGACATAGATATTTCTCCACTAAAACAAAAAGGATTCTATCCATACGAATATGTAGATTGTTTAGATAAATTAAAAGAAAAGAAATTACCAGATATTAATGAATTTTATTCAACATTAACACAAAAAACAATTACAGAAGAAGAATATAAACATGCACAAAATATATGGAAAATATTCAAATGTAAAACATTACAAGATTATCATGAATTGTATTTAAGAACTGATGTATTGATATTAGCGGATGCCTTTGAGAATTTTAGAAACTTCTTTTTAAATAATCATGAAATAGATCCATGTTATTGTTATTCAGCCCCGGGATTAACTTGGCAATGTGGATTAAAATATACAAATATAGAATTAGAATTATTAACAGACTATGATATGTTATTAATGTTTGAAAAAGGTATAAGAGGAGGATTTTCTGGAGTTCTAGGACCACGACATGTTAAAGCTTTTAATAAATATACATCCAACTACCATGCTAGTGGAAATAGAATATTAGATGAAAATGAAATGAAAGAAGCACTTAAAATACTTAAAAATGGTGGAGATCTAAATGAATTCTTAGAAGAAAAATATTTATTATACTTAGATGCAAATAATTTATATGGTTGGGCTATGTCACAACTTTTACCAACTAAAGATTTTAAGTGGGAATCGGATCCAAATTATTATTTGGATATCCCAGAAGGCAGAGGATGCATACTGGAATGTGATTTAGAATATCCAAATAATTGTAAATTTAAAACTAGAAACTATCCATTAGCACCGGAAAAGATGAAAGTAAATAAAGAAGAACTTTCACTATACCAGTTGGAATTATTAGAAAAGGAAAATAAACCTGTAAGTAAAGAAGAAAAATTATTCTTAACATTATATGATAAAAAGAAATATATTGTTCACCATAGTATTTTAAAAGATTATATTGAACTAGGGATGAAAGTTACTAAAGTATATAGAACAATATCATTCGAAGAAACAAATTGGCTAGCAAAATATATTAACTTTAATACAGAACAAAGAACAAAATCAAAATCTGCTTTTGAGAAAGATTTGTGGAAGTTAATGAACAATAGCTTCTATGGAAAGACATTAGAAAATATAAGAGGAAATTATATTATCTTCCAATAGAGAAGAAGTAAAAAAATATATAAACGAACCAAATTTTAAAGACTCAATAATATTTAATGATAATTTGGTTGCTATAATCAACAACGTTACTTCTGTCAAATTTAATAAGCCTATTTATTTGGGACAAGCCATATTAGATTATTCCAAATTATTAATGTACCAATTTTACTATAATGTTGTAAATGAGTTATGGCCAAAAAATAAACTTGTTGCAAGTGATTCAGTTTTGGGCAATACGCCATTAATACTAAGATATAAAAATAAAATATTTATTGATAAAATAGAAAATATTACCGATGAATATGAATATTCAAATGGTAAATTTTATCATAAGCCAAATTACAATATTGAAGTTTGGACAAGTAAAGGATTTTCAAAAATAAAAACTGTAATTAAACATGAAACAAATAAAGAAATATTTAGAGTTGTTACATCATTGGGATTTGTTGATGTTACAGAAGATCACTCTCTAATTAAAGACAATAATGAAATTATAACACCTAAAGATTTAACAATAAATACAAATCTTCTATTCAATGATAGTTATAAAGGAAAATACAATCCACCATTAAAAAGAGATTTCTTAAGATTAGAACCAACAACTTTAGAAGAGAAAAAAGCTTTTATCGAAGGTTTCTTTTTAGCAGATGGAACGAGTGGAAGTTATCAAACCAAGTGGGGAAAAACAAAATACAACTGGGCTTTGTATAATCAAGATTTAAATCTTTTAAATAAATGTTTAGAATGGTGTAAAGAAGTTTACAAAATAACTGATTTCAAAATATTAGATTGCATGGAATCGTCCCGTGTTTATGTAATTATTCCAAAAGGAAATATTAAAGTAATGGCAGAAAAATTTGAAAGATTTTATAGCGAAGAAAAGGAAAAGTACATTTCCTATAAAATTCTTAATAAAGATTACAATTACAGATTATTTTTCTTCAGGGGATTTTATCAAGGAGACGGTTATAAAAAAGGAAAGGATTGTCAATTTTGTTTTGCACAAAAATCTAAAATTACATTTTCATGTTTGCATTATCTTATAACATCTCTAGGTTATAATACAAATATTAATACAAGAGAAGATAAACCTAATGTATTTAGCTTAAACATAACTAAAAAAGAACAAGTTGCTAATGTAAAAAAGATAATACCATTGGGGAAACAAGAAAAAAATGTTTACGATTTATCTACCGAAACTGGAAATTTTAATTGTGGATTTCCTTTAATTGTCCATAATACCGACAGTGTTTTTATATCAATTAAAACTAAAGATATTTACGAAGATATGAAAAAAGTACAAGATCATTTAGATACATCCGAATACCCTGAAGATCATCCTTTGTTTTCAGAAAAAAATAAAAAAGTGATTGGCAAATTTAAAGATGAGTTAAATGGTAAAATTATGAATGAAATCGTTTACTTGAGGAGCAAGGCATATTCTTTTACATATTTGGACCATACCCAAAACATAAAAGAAGAAAAGAAATTAAAAGGAATTGGAAAAACTACAATTAAAAAATATATAAATTTTGACGATTACAAAGATTGTCTATTTGATAATGAAACTAAAATGAATATAATGTATACATTGAACTCCGATAAACATAATATGTACATTAATGAAGTAAATAAAAAAAGTACAACACCATTCGATGATAAGAGATATATACATGACAACGGAATAGATACTTCACCATATGGCGGGAGCTCCTTACGTCGCAAACTTCCATGTAATGAATCCAGTTAATGCCATACCACCAACAATAAATACAATCTCTCTATTCTTCTGGTCTTCCGATGGAGTATAAAAATCACTTAATGTAGGTTTAGGTGGTAAAGCTGGTAATTGTTTACCGGTGATATAATAATAATTTTTCATTGCTTCATCGGCGTTATCAAATTCATTCATAGCGTGATGTTCCTTTTTCAGTTGTTCATTAATAAAATCTAATCTTTGTGTTCTTTTTTCATTCCATTCAATTTGTGCTTCTTCTAATTGTTCCATTGCTTCATTATGTCTTTTTCTCTCTTCATCACTATTTCTACCCATATGTGAAAATAAAAAATTACTACCAGAAAAGGCTAATGCATTCACAACTGCTCCACCAACCATCATTGCTACTGCGCTTGCCATTTTTATAGGCGTTTATTTCATAATATCAGCTGGAATAATACCTTGTTTAACCAACATATCTTTTGTTGATATTGCGAGCATTATATCAGTAGTCAACATTCCAATATCCATCATATTAAAATCTACTTTTGGAGGTGACCTTCTAAATATTTTTCTACCTAGTTCCGAATACCCAACTGTTAATATACTTATCACTCCCGAATGATATAACATATTTACTATTTGTTTTCCGTCTATTTGTGAAGTCATTTTTTATATATTAAATTTAACTAAAATTCAAATGGGTCAATTTCTTTTTTTATATTGATTTCCCTATGGTCGATTTCTTTCTTTTGTGGTTTTTGTTTAGACTTATATATATATATTCCCAATCCGACAACTCCAATTAAACACAAAGGTATATAATTTTTATAAACATTTATATATTTAACTTCATCTTTTGTTATTGGGATTTCCTCGTCCCGCTTCGCTTCTGAGGTTGCTGATTTTAATTTTATATTTTCTTTCTTCATTGATTCAATTTCTTTATTTTTTAATTCAGCTTTTAATTTTTTTGCTTCAGCACCTTTTTTACCAGCTAATACTCTTTTTGGATTTTTCCCTCCATCTATCGTTATATTTTCACTCATCTTTTTTTATTGTAACATTTTCACTTTTTTCTTCGTCAGAAACGATATGTTTTGTTGTTGTTAGAATAGCTGTAAATGGTGCAAGATACATTCCATATCTATAATACAATTCACAACATGTACCGGTCAATGCATGATTGATAAATGGATCTTCTTCTAAATCTTGTATTAGTTTTGGTGGATTGACAATATTGAAATATTTTGATACACCCATAACGTATAAATTAATAAAAGAGTTTCCTAATGTCTTGGTCATACTAGCTCCTAATCTAGCTTCATATCTGCGGTATAATTTATTTATTTGTTCTGATGTCATTGTATCAATATCTGACATTTGTAAGTCTTTACCAAGATATTGTTTACTTCCTCCACCTGCAACAATAGCTGACAATCTTTCACGTTTTGTTTCAGTATTTTGATCATTACCTTTTTGTTCTTCTACGCATTCCTTAAGCAATTCTTCAGCATCCATTTTTATAGGTATTTTTTTTAAGCATCAAGCGAGCGAAGCTTAAGCATTACTAAAGCATTACTTAAGCATTACTTAAGCATTACTTAAGCATCCATTTTGAAAAAAGTAAATACCACATATCCAGCTAATGACGGTGTTTGATATAATTATTAGTATTGCTTAATCAACTACCCAATAATTGGTAGGTTGGTCAGTTTTTAAAATTAATTTAATATGTTTCTTTTTTTCAATTCTTCTTTTATTCTTTGTCGTTCTTCTAATGTAGGAATAACATCATTCTCTCTTAAACAATTTTCAAAACTATCCCTGTCCTTGGTGTAGAACATACATAACCATTTTGTTTGTTCTCTTAAATCTTTCAAAACAGAATTGTATCTTTGTGATATAACCCAAACCGATTGTTCCGCATGTCTACCAGAAAATGCCAACTCCGATAACATATCTTTTTTCTTTGTTAATTCTTTCGTAGCACTGCAATCATCAATAATATATAGAGTTGGATGACCTGCATATTTTTTAAAAAATATTTTTAGTAGTTCTTGTAATTTTTCTTCCCCTTTAATTATTGGATTTACAATTATAATATTCTTCGTTTTTGGGTTTTTAACATCACCAATCCACTCACGATTTTTGTAGGCCTTGTTCCATTGAATCGTTGGACAAAGTATAACAATATACATAAAAACATTTCTATATTCACCTTCGAGTAAATCTAAAACAAATTCAGTCTTTCCACAACCAGTTTGACCACATATAATTGCACAATGTGGATATTTTGGTAGTTCCATTTATTAATAACTAATTTCTTTAAATCTACCATCTTCAAAATTAATTTGTGCATCTTGTATAACAAATAGATAAACATTTATTGTTTCATCATCTCCTGCTTCTTTTGCAATTTGTATTGTTATACCTTCTGATGCATTTTCAATTCTTCTTCCAGAACCATGAAGAGAGTTATCATCCGTTGAACGTAAATCCAACCACAATGCATAATTGTCCGTTAAATATTTTTCTAATGTTGTATCGGTGAAATATAAATCTTTTATAACCATATCGGTTTCTTTATTTTGTTTTGAATTCAAAGCAAAAAATTTATTTATTTCATCCCACTGTTGATATGCTTTCATTCCTTGACTGTATAGTTGATTTGGAACACCTTCTATTGTCACTTCTACTTTTGTTATTTCTGGATTGTAATAAGTTTGAGTTGATGTTCTCTCCGGATCTTCAAACAACATTAGAATACCTTTCATACTTCTAGCAGGAACATTTAGATTAACATTCCATAGTGTATCAGATTTGTTTTTAGTTATTTTCCTATGTCTAAGTATTCTATCATATAAAACAACCATTTTACCACCAACTTGTTGACTTATTTGTCTTGCGAATCCGTCATCAGAAACTGTATCAAATTCCAAGCAAATATTTTTGATTGAATAACTTGAAGCGGGATCTGTTGATTTGATTACTTTGTTATAATCATTGAATGTAAGTTCATATTCAAGTCTATCACCAAGACCAGATTGATAAAACGGCATGTGAGTATTCAATAATTCAAAATCTAGTGGGATGCAAAACCTGTTTCCATATGCTTTTGCAATAGCTTCATCTTCTCTATCAGCCGAAGCATCTTTGGCTCCAATTCTATGTTTCAACATATTGGTTTTGCCGATACCTTGGTATGCCATATTTACTCTTTCAGTTGGTGATCTCCACAAATCAATATAACAATGGTAAATATCACTATCATCAATAGACATAACTTCATTTCCACTTATTCTAATTGTGGTTTTCTTAATTATTGATCTTCCTATATTTTGAAATATAGTTGCATTTACATCTTTAGAGTTTATTTCAATTTCAAATGCCAATCTAACTGTACCTGGAACAATAACATCATTACTACTTAAATTAGGAAATCTCACTAACAATTGTTGATTTTGATCAATAGTTGAAGGATTATTGGTTATTACAACACTTTGACGAATACCTCTAACACCACGTGGTTCTCTTATTTTTCTGTATGGATTTAATTTGTTTCCGTAGGCAGACATTTTTTAAGGATAAAAAATGGCCGAAGGTGGAATGGATTTTGAAAATCCTGTATTTGACCAAGACGATTACTACGATTACAATTTGGATGATTACGATGAACATCTGGAAATGGATGATGAATTTAATAGAACTATACAAAACCAAAGTGCTCATATTGAGGATTTTCATATTGGCGATGATGCAAGAGCACAATTAAGAGTTGATCAGAAAAAATCTATAGTTAAAAGATATTACGAGATGATAAAAGAAAAGTATGGATTGGAACCATCAAGTATCGATATTACAAACTTTGAACTTGGACCAGATCATAAAACACTATTTTTGAAGGTTGAAGATAAAGAAATTCAAATCACATCCAAAAGAGGCGGTGGTTTTATAGGCTTGAATACTTTGGCACAAAAAATTGGTCGTGGTGGAACAGATGCAATTAGAGACTTGCTGGATTTACCTGATTATAAAACTAAAACCAAACCATTATCGGCACAGGCTGTTGCAAAATTACAAAATACAGAAAATAACCTACCTGATGTTGATAATATTACAATAACCGACATACCCAATGCAGCTGAAACTGCAGTGAAAGAAATAGAAACATCATATTCGGAAATAGCTGGAACAGAAACATCTTTTGGTGGAACCATTGAAACTACAACTTCTACACAAACCGAAATGACAAAGAGAGAAATGGATGGTATCCTTAAAGCTATGACTAGCGTAAAAGAAGAGACTGCAAATGAATTGGCAAAATTAGAAGAAACAAATAAAGACTTGGCAAAAGAAAAAGAAAAACTAGAACAAGCCAAATCGGATAATGATGAATTTCAAATAGAGAGAATAAGTAGCAGAATAAGAGATTTAGAGCTTGAGAGAAGTTCAAGACTTGAAGTCATTGAAATTAATAGAGATAGATTACGTACTCAAATTAATAGAATAAAAGAAACTATACGTAAAATATTAAAAGAAGATACAACATTGGCTGAAAGAATTAAAACATTATTCAGAGAACAAGGAATTACAATTGTTAGTCTTTTAACTGCTTTTGGTATGATTATTGGTGTTATTGTTGAAGCTGTTATTCCTACTACAGGTGGCGGAACTATACCACCTACTCCTCCTAATCCTAATTCGAGTGGTATAAAAGAATGGATTAAAAAACAATTAGCTAATATAGGTAAACTATTAGCCAAGCTTGCAGGAAAAGCTGCAGAAGCATTACCTGGTATTATTGGTTCTATTGTACCTTGGATATTTTCAACAACTGGAAAGGTTGTTAACTGGTTTGGAGAACATTTATGGGCTTTGGTTGTTCTTGTTGTTGGACTGTTGTATGCAGCTGCTAGAGAATATATATCAAAATAAGACCTATCGCTATACTTCCTACTATTAATGCTGTTTTGGTTTCTTCGTGTTGTTTTGCTTCTTTCTTAATTTCAATGGATTTAGGTATAGATTTCTTCGTTTCGGGTATAGATTTCTTCGTTTCGGGAAGAGATTTCTTCGTTTTGGTTCCCATAAGTTCTACATGATGCTCCGGTGGAATGGGTTGATTATTCACACCATTGTTTATTCCAAGTACTTCATTATCGGTGGCTACCACAATCTTATTGTTATAATCTTGAATTGTACCAATTCTCAATTCCATATCACTTGGAGACATGTACAGTCCAATTCCATAAACATAGTCAACTTTACTACGTGCATATTTTAGTGTGTTTTGATATCTTGAAATTTGACTCGGTAAATCCACAGGACTATTAATAGCATCCTCAACATTTGCAAGGAATTGTTTTTGAGCATCAAAAGCTGTTCCTGTTCCAAGTATAGTTGTTCTTGTTTGAGATTGGGAACTTAGTATAGCCCAACAATAAGTTCTTATAGATTCATTAATCCGTTCAATACCTGCTCTCGTAAAACCGTTTGATGCATCAAGAATAAATGTTGTCCATAAATCTTTAACGGAATCCGATTGTTGAATATAATCAATATGAATTTTTTTAGGTGGAAGATATTCACATGATGAAATACCACAACGTCTACCACCCGGCACTTCTGGTCCAAATGTCATTTTTGATAAATCTAGATCGGTTGCCGTACTACGAACAATATGTTGAGACGAATGATCATGTCTAAAATCTGTTCGTTTCCAAGCGGAATGACTTGTTGTGTAAATAACTCCAAGACCATCATTTTGTCTCCAGTCCGAATTAGGATCTACATCAAACTCTTTACATATTCTTTCATAAGCACCTCGATCATACCCACTACTAAATGCATTCCAACTTTTATCTTGTGGCAATGCAATAGATAATTCAAATAGTATTCGTCTTGTTTGGTAATAAACGTGAAACAAAAATAATGATCCGGTCAATCCACCATGTTTCAAATGGTTGGTCAAATCTATACCACAACCTGTAGTAGCACACCATATTGCAAAATTTAGTTGATTTTGCCAAAATGATAAAATGTTTGTATTCCAACGTTGTACTATTTCATTTGATGCTACATGTGGCAAAATATATTTTTCGAATACATTTGGGAAATCTACGTTGAAACTTTTTCCAGATGATGAAATAATAATATTTTGTTTTATAATGTTGATTGATTTCTTGTTAAATACTCCGGCACCAGGATAAAGAGCTTCATCATTATACTTAAATTCTTTTGGTGTCATTTTTTTATTTTTAAAAAATGTATCATACAATTTCTGATATTGATAAGACGGTAATCTTACAACAATATATAGATAACAAATGTGGTACCAAGAGAATTGGATTAAAAAGTTTTACTTATACTATAGGTTGGTATAATGTTTCTCGTGAAACTGTTGTGGTGGAAACTTCGGACGATTCAACCATTGAACATACATAATCGAAAATTTATAATACCTTCTGGTCTTTCACAAATATTAGGTGGTACCGGTGAAAGACCTGTAGATTTTGCACCTTATAAACAACTATATGTTCATCTCGATCAGATAAATAGTGCTTATAATTTCTTTGATGGTGCTCCAAGTAATATTCTTGGTGTTATTCCTATCGAGAATAAATCGTTTGGTGATATTGTTTATACAAGTTTCAGTAATCCGGAATACAAACAATTAACACATGGTGATATTTCAGAATTAAGTATAAGCGTTTGTGATAAGAATGGTCAGAAAATAAACAACAATGGATTACCAATTAGTTGTGTGTTGGAAATTTTCCCTTGAAAATGAGTATATTTGGTGTTAAAAAGGTTGAAAAATCAACCATTACAATAAGTGCTGAATCAAAAGGTTCTTTATTTGATGATAAGGTATTTTCATTCGGAAATGGTGGTAAGGAAAAAGACGTTGGTTATGTTGTAATGGGACGTGGTTATATTACTGGTATTAGCCTATCGAGTAAAAGGTCAAGTGGTGAAGTGCGAGTTGGTATTTTGGTAAATGGTGAAGTTTTGAAAGGATGTGAGATTATTTTGAATACAACAACACCAAGAAAATTTAATAATTTTGAACATCCATTTTTAGTTGAGGAGGGAAGTGTTATTAATTTTATTAGTCTGAAGGCTAATGGAAATACAGTTAATACTATTGCCTCGTTATTATTTGAATTCAAAAAATATCCTTAAAAATGAAGCAACCAACAGCCCCGAATTTATATCCAGAATTATCCGACTCGAAGAGTCGAGACGACGAAGGAGGACAAAATTATAGATTACAGAAAATATCAGAGATTGAGAAAACTTTAATTAATGAAAGAGATACACGCAAAGCATTATATAAGAAATATAAACGTGGAATTAATATTACTGATGGTGTTGATACTATTCTAATATCAATGTCTGTTATTTTGGCAGGTGTTGGTTTAGCAGTTCCAATTTTTTTTCCGTTAGAAATTGCCGCCGTTGTATGTGGAAGTTTGGGTGCTTGTGTTAAAATTATTAGACGTAAATTATTTACAAAAACACAAAAACATTATAAGATTGAAACTATTGCTGAAAGTAAATTGAATAGTATAAAAGATTTGATTTCAAAAGCTTTAACAGATGGTACGATATCTGAAAATGAATTTAAACTTATATTGGACGAATTGGAAAAATATAATAATCTGAAAGATAACATACATTCAAAACAAACAGGATTGAGTGAGATAGATAGAAGAAAACTTATTGAGGAAGGTAAGGCACAGGCTTTGTCCGAATTAAAAAAAAAAAATAGGAAATGCTTAATTTTATTCAATAAAATTAATATAGTGAACGACCCGCCACCGAAATATTAATCTATGTGGATATTGTGCCACTCCATATTCTATTTGATCAAACAAAAAAATACACTTTCGTGGTAGTAGTATAGTATTTGAGCGAGTCTAGGAGGATTTGAGCGAACGAAGTGAGTGAAAATCCGACCACCGCCAGGTGGCCTAGACTCGCTCAAATACTATACTACTAACAAATGCATTATTTTGTATCATTTTAGGTTTGTAGTGAATTCAGATTGAGCCAAAAAAAAAATAAATATCACAAATACCCTTGCGATAAATTTCACTGAACACAATAAATGTCCTTATCTTCATTCTTGTCACTAGTACAGCAGAGTTGGTTTTATCACAGTCATAGTATTGTCTTGAAAATACCACTTTGATCACTGTTTCTCCGAAGTTTCCTTTATTCTATCACTTTCTGAAAGACAAGATTCAACAATGTGAAATACTATTGATATTTGATCGTATATTATGATTTCAGTTGCACTCACATACTTAGAGATGTATCTAATGGTAACCTCAAATAATAATTCTTATACACAGTTAAACCTCGATTATGCGGCCTTTGGGATCCGAAAAATCGGTCGTAATAATGGTAGTGTCGCCATCAAATTTAATTATACGGGAGTTGTTGAATGCCGTTCTGAAAATATGTGGTCGTTATAATAACGTGGTAGAAATATCAAGGTGGTCGCTTTGTTTTATGTGACTTATTGTTGCTGGGGTTTAACGCCGTTTTTCAACAATTTTTCAGTTATATACGACGACCGGTTCACAGTTTCCTGGACTGTATACTAACCAGTACTAACATACCCTTCGGAACTTCTCCACATATGGAAGAAAATCGACATTTTTGTCAAATTTTCATAGAAGGGTATGACTAGCCGCGACCGGAATTTGAACTCGGATCCCCAGATTACAAGTCCAGCGCACTAAAAGAAATACGGGCAACATCCCTTTCATGTACCCTGATCCGTAAAAGCCTTCAACAAGGTTTAAAGGTTAATGAATCAATTCAATAATTATTACATTTTTTATGATAAATGTATGATATATTACATGTGACTGAAGCTTTAAAAACAATGAAGGATATAACTAGTTAGTTATAATAATTTTCTAGTGTATTATAAGCCTACTTGAAGTCAACGAAAGAACACTTAGCTAACATATGGCTTTCTTTCTGGTGTCGATAATGTTGTCCATTAGAAAAAGGTGATCAGTAGTACCACAATCTTTTCTAGATCCATTATGTTCGTCTGATGATTTACCACTTAATTCAGTACATGCAGTAAGATGATTTAAAACAATAATAAAGTGTTTACACTGCATGGGAAGGGGCCATGCGGCGGAACCCCTCTAAACCGGTCAAGCCCTAAACCAGGTCATTTGGCCGTTTTAGAGGGGATGGCAGTTTAGAGGAGATTTTTTTAATTATATACCAATGAAGTCGGACCAGAACATTTGGCCGATTTAGAGGAGAAACCGGCTGATAGAGAAACCGGTGTATAGGGTTTCCATTGTACCATGATACGACAAAATTTACTGATCTCTAATGTTCAAAATACATCATTTAAGTATAGGGCTTACAGCTAATTTACTCCATAATGACGAAATCGTTCCATCATAAAAACGTGTTGATTAAAACATGCAAAGATATATCATTCTTAAGAACCTTTACATAAAAACGATGGGTATGTGTGCAACATTCATGGCCAATACAATAGAACTAAGTCATTGTGTTTGTTCATCTGTTGTTTAATGGCCCATTTGACAGCTATGGTCATTTCTGTGTCGCCCTTGAGAGAGGGGAGAAGATACAGAAGAACCGGACATGTATATCTCTACTCTTTTCGAATAGAACTCCAGGTTCTTTATCGTGCCCAGTGCAAATACACGCCTCATCCGTTTCCTGTGATTTTCTAAACACAGTAGGTGTGTGGGCATACTGGAAAACGTCCCTGAAATATCGGAAGCAAGAGCCGAGATTTGAACCAAAGACCTTTCGACTGGTACTCAAGTGCGTCCCACTATACCATCGAGCCATCCCACTCTGAGTCATTAATAGCAAAACAATGACGGGTGGTATAAATATACTAATAGCAAATACGGCTATACATAGACTACAACTTTTTATGTTCAAGGTTAAAAATTGAACTAGAGGGGTCAATGAAATTACACATGACGTAGGTGCAGATTGTACAGTATTCGTTTTAAACTAATTATTATAAAACACAACAAAGCAGAACGTATTTAACAAAATCATACAAACCTGGTGAAGTCTCAGCAATATTATGACGACTAGAAATCCCTAACACATTAACATCCAAGATAAAAATATGGCCACGTTGGCCATTTCAGACTGCCAACAAACACTACAAAATAAACTCGAGAACTCGTGCAACCTTCCCCGTACAATTACGATCACGTGTTTAAAATGATAACTCGACTGTGCGTGACTAATCCTGGTCTATTTAACACAAAACAAAATTGACTGAAAACATCACACAAATTTTGGTTAAGGGTGTCAATTTAAAAAAACATGGACGATTAACTTGTATACCCATTCGAATGTCTACAACTTAGGCATAATGAAATGAAAAAAGAAAGACAACTATGTTTTATGTTAGACATACATCAATCGAATAAATGTTACAAATGTCAACTTTTGAAATATAGGTCATATATTTGTTTCATTTTTATAGTATTGCCTAAAAGAAATTTTTGTATAGGTCTACATCGACTGCTAATATTCGGAAATGGTTAATAAGTACATCAATATATATTTCTTTATAAAAGTCATACAAAAATCTTCGCAAATTTATTTCGTCCTGACAAATAGCCAAAACACGTTTTTAACAATAATTCTAATTTAAGCAAATAATTTTACTACAAACTCGTATATCGTGTAAGCATGATCTTTTATAAACACGTGACAGTTGGTCTATTGATTAGTCTTCACACACACACAAACTGGTATTGTGAGTTCTGTTTTTTAATTATACACAACAGCATTTATTAAATCTAATTATGTGTTTTGTACACATGATTTCATTGTTATAATAAGTGCAGCTTTATTTAGTCCAAAAAAAATTCATGCCAAGAGACGATTGTTCATGCCTCACCGCCCACATCTATTCGGACTTGTTCAAATGTGTTAGAAGATGTCCCTGATTTACTGCAAGTAGAAGAAACATGAATGTATTTGTTTAGTCAACTTCATACTTGTTGCATTTTCAAGAGGATATGATTTGTAAAGCTTGTAAACAAAGTATAAAGCTTAAAATCTAACAGGGTTTTGGTATAATGAACCATCTTGTATATTACATGATTTCCTTTTTCCCTTTGTCATACAGTCAGTCAGGCAGTAGCGGATTACTGGCAGTAACGGATTACGCGCTTAGTCTTTTAAAACCTTGCTGGTCCGCTAATGATGTATTAATAAAAGAAATATTCAGTCATCAATCTGGTTCTGTTCCACACAAATCCTTGTATATTTGAAAATGTTGTGATTCTGGGTAAGTCTACAAAACCGTGTAGTCCAGAATGAGGTCACCGGATGTTAATGTGTTTTATGCGCGCAATAACGTGTCGTTAACACTGAAATCCGAATATCATCAAACTTAACATTTAAATTACCCTCAATTTGGTACTATGTTGCGTATAAATATCCCATCCCATCGTCCAACACAATAATTTTGCATGTCATTCATTAATCTGTACGATTTAAGTGAAAAATGCGAGGTCGGTGATTCGGGTAGAGGATTGACAATTTGGGGGACTGTGTCAAAATCAAATATCACTCTAAAATGGGCGAGTTTTGATGCTGACGAATGGAAAACGCATTTCTGTGTAATAAAAATGTTAAATTTTCATGCCTGACTGCATATGATCATGTCTTAACCTGTCGGAAAATTGGTTGTAATGCCATATCACATTGAGAAGATAGCATGCTCATTTTCTCACCACCGAACTGTCCTTTTCTATTCTACTTCAATTATTAATACATTCAGTATACTTTGAAATCGTGAAAAATGTATCAGTGATGAATTTATTATATCATCAACTAAGCATTATGATTTCTGACAATCCGATGCTATGTAGTTAATATTTCAATCAGGGGATGGATGATACGTCTTGGTCTGATTAGATTACAATATTCGTTGCAAATTGTGACTGGGACCTGAAGCAAAGTTGCAAGCCTTGCAACTTCAAGTTGGACTGTTCAAGTCATACAGAACAGGCAATAGACTCACATGAAATGTCCAATAAAATTGCAATCTGTATATACACAATCACACTATCAAATTTATCTGCCAAGTAGCCGACTAGACCAGCAGTTTTGAAGATCAGGGTTGGTATTCACGAAACATCCTAGGGTTAAAAATTTCCTAAATTGGTCCACTCATGTCCATTACACACGAAAAGGCAGTGAGCAAGAAGGATTGGTAGATTGATTAAATTAGGAATATCTATAATCTTTTAGTTATTTTAGAGAATACCGCCCCTGAAAAACAGGTTCACATGAGTGGTAACACAAGTGAAATGAAACGTCAAAACAATGATATTTTTTCGTAATAATGATTATTCTGATTAAAGTTTTGCATACTTTTGTTTTAATTCATTTTCTTGTACAAACTAGAATATTTTAGTCTGCTCTACTTGAACAGGGACGAATCTACGTCTCTGACTTGAGCCTTATTAAACTATATTGATATGCTTATAACATGCATTTGTTGTTCTTGGGCCCACGCAGATAGAAACGATGACATAGGAAAGCGATGATACATCGCCTTCCAAAAGAATGGCGTTCAATGATACTGACATTGTGTTAGTGGCTTGTCTAAGACTTAGTGGTAACTTAACTTTGAGTTGCCCCCGTTTGACGTTTGTCCACTGACACACCGTGTCATAGTGTGTAATCCGATACTGCCTGAATCAATCCGCTACTGCCGTAATGAGTGACTTACGAAATTCGGCATTTAGACCATGAAGATGAAGGAGTAGAAAAATTTAATTTACATCATCGGAAAGATTACAAAATTTGCTTTTAATCGGTATATATATCAACAATTCACGCGCTCTATCGACGGCGTATGCAGTGAAAGTTTCATTGGCAATCCGCTACTGCCTGACTGACTGTATTACATGTTATTGATGATGAGTTTCTTGGTCACATGACTACAATAATCTCACACGCCTCTGTGAGATTTATAAGTTACGATGAAAAAAAATCAGTCCGATCGGACTGCACGTAAGGAAGACTTTATAGTCTAGGCCATTTTTCATAGCCTCAGTCAATTTGTTTAACTCGTGGACTGCTAAGTGTGGTGAAACGTCATCAATGGTATGTTTACATAACCGCTCGCATTTTTCATTTTTACTCGCAATTTTCGAGTTATGACTGTTAAATTTTAGCCCTGCTAGTAATATGCAACATGTTTCCACAGGGACCTGCTATGACTGAAGGCAGAAATGGGGTTTGCGTCTGGATAATGAAAACCTGTTTTTTGTGACGATTCCTAGCTGTCACTTGTTATTACTTTTTAGCTGTTAAAATACATTAAATAAGTAAATCGCAGTCTGCAAACGACCTGTATTTTGATCTATGCACTTATTTTCCCAACACGTAAACTTAAAAAGGTTATAGAATGTACTATGTCATATCTATAGTTGTTGATATTTTCCCCCTACATCACCAATTATGCGCTTATTTCCCCCCTAAATCAGCTATTTCGCGATTATTTTTTCCCCTCTAAAAAGGCCATGCCCTTTCCCCAAAGTCGGAAAAAACCTGAACATGGTTAGAGTAGGCAATCGAGCCACCACTCCAAAGATTTCGGACTACTTTTCAAAATAAACCGATGGTGGAAAATGCAATTTATGTTCATCAATAATTAGGAAAGGGGGGAAACACAAGCAATTTCGAAAAACATTTGTGATTGAAACATAACATCATTCTGAAAAGATGTGCTCTATTGACATTTGATAAAAACTAAAACTGCAATGATTTGTTTATATTACTTCTGAACAAACCTTTTTAAAGAATAAATTGTCATGAAAATATATTTACGAAAATGATACAGAATATTTTAACTGGTTGCATCACTAATCACCTTTTAAATCCCATATAGGTTCAAACACAGGTACTTGACACAAAACCAAACTCCATTTATAGGCTTTTAATACCAAATAACAAGGGAGCATACATAGCATATGCCTATGGAGTTAAAATTTGGTTTTGTGTCAAGTACCTGGGGTTCAAAGTATCGGTATCGTTAAAATATCGTATCGTTTCGTTGGTATCAGTATCGGTATCGGACTGTTTGGGGACTAACAATATCCAACCCTGTGTGTGTGTGCTGATATTATTCACCACTAGCGCTAGCCTAGTGGTTGGGACCAGGGACATTACCAACTAAGGGCTTCAACAGGACAGAAAGTGTTACCTACTTCCAAGTACAAACTGTGTGCTGGTTATATTCACAACTAGCACTAGGTTGTGCTTGGGACCAGGGACATTAGCCACTGAGGGATGTTACTGGATAGTCTACGATAACTACATACTGCAGAATTTTGTATCATCACTGACAGGTAATTACTAAAAACGTACATAGAACACAAAATAACCAACAGAAATCTTAAATTGTCATGCAATTTTTATTATTGTATCATTTTTGTCCGACAGAATAAAGACCTATACTATAGGACTTTGGACAGTATCACCAATTAGAACAAGTCTTGCATTGAAAACATTGTATTTTAACTGAATGCAGTTTAAACAGACAAATTAGAGTAAGAAATAAACGAATATTTAATTATACTATCTGATATACAAGATGTGTTGCGGCATTTGTGGTAAGCCAAGGAAACTTTATACCAGAATGCAATCCATTCACAGATTGAGCTGGCTGACTATTTACACCAAAATGGATCAACCATGACAAAAGGCAGCAGCAAGTCATGATCCAACTTACCAAATTTACCAAAAATATTCACCTTTGTTTGTAGATTATTGCAACGGTTGTAAGTTTTCTTCAATTAGTATTCCATTAAAATGTTATATAAACAATAAAGTGCACATACGCACAGACATAACCATTTCATAGAAAATGCCATATTTACAGTATATACAATGTTTGGACGCAACAATGAACTATGATAGCAATCTGTTTTATACTTGCAAGCGCACAATTTAAACATCTACACATGACACAACTGGCAAGTAAAATAAGCAGGATATATGTACTGAATTGAAACACTGATAACTAAAATGCAACAGGAAAGTAAAATGTTAAAGCAAAAAATGACAATTATGTTATCCTACAGCAAGTAACAACCAGTGTTAAATAGGATAATAGGTAAGAATCCTATCAATTTTCAATACGTTAATTAATTTTTCAGTGAAAATTTTGTTTATTGCAAGGTTTATACTTAATCATTCATACTACTACATTTCTACTGACATACACATATAAATATATACAAAAAGTATATCTTATCACATATGTACCCATGCACGAAAACTGAACTTGAAAACAAAATGAAGTACAGTTATATTGACCCCAAAAAACCTTGAGAATAATGACTGGTTACAAACCACAAACCATGTTTGCATACACATAATATTGCAAGAGTATTTTGACAATATTTTCACAAATACCTTGCATTCAATTATAAATACTAGCACTTATTCATACCTCAAAGACATCAAAGTTGCTACCTTTTCAAGTTTTGCAACATACATTTTGTACTTAAATACTTAAAATACTACTACAAGTTTATAGCATAATGACAGCTCAAAACTAAAGACAGTTCAATTCTTTTGCATTGACTAGTGTAAACATGTTAAAATACAATTTCAACATAATTTCTGAAATGAAACGATATTTTCTTATATTGCAAACATTTTATGATCTGCAATAAAAAACTATTAACTGAACTGTTGAAGACAGAATATAACTCATCCAATAATGAGGCAAACGCCTCCAGTAATAAATTCAATAAGAGCAAGTATTATATTGGTTTGTTAATTACGTATGTGTATTGAGTTAAGTTACTTAGTTATTTACATTTTGGCTGACTTTGACAATCAGGAGACCTTCTTAATAAGTAAAGCTTATATCAAATATCCCTGTGTAACAGAAACAGATGTTTTTAAATTGAAATGAGATTAAAGATTAAGTCATTATGTGGACATAAGAAATCAATTAGCATATAAAAGAAAATAAAATATCGTCATGTCATACTGTCAAACTATAAATATGATAGAATACCAATACATGAATAATTACACATCCAAATTAATTAACCTTATACAAAGTAAACACCTTAAGGACAAAGGAAACAACATTTACTTCATTTTAACAGAATAGTTGGGACTAATTCATCATTCCATGAAGCAGGCCTGCCATGAAGTGAATCTGTCTAAAAACTGGTACAAAACATTAAGAATATTGATGTATGACAGGTATTTCATGAAACTGTGGATTAAAGTAATACACAGTAAGTAATGAGTGTTGTGTTCATATCTTAGTATTCTTCTGAAAATCTGATAGATCATGGAAATCTGATTTTTATATTGACCACTTACACCGTTTTTAGAACAGCATTTCTCAATGTCAGCCTACTGAGAAATGGCGTTTAAGTGCAAAGATGAGGTTGAGCCATGAGATGAATTCATATCCACAACCTCAGTTTGTCAAGTTTGCCGCACTACCCATAAACCATGATTACACGATTAGCAACTACTTAACTTATATAACTGAACTACAATAGTTCATAATGAAAACTTTAAAAAAAATGGAGACAGCCCATAAGAAATTCAGAGCCAAACAGATTATGCATAAGTTTAAATGAATTTATGATGCTTTATGCTTTAAATGATGGAATATTTAAGACATTTAACAAAAAAGAGATATACTTTATTTTTATGAGACACTATTTCATATCACTCACCTAGATGAAACGTAGGTAGATCTATTTATACATACCAATAATGTTGAAGAAATTAAAAATTAGTAAATAATAACCAAATAAAATTGAAACACAATATGCAAACAGTTTGTATAAATCAAGATAATACTCCAAACAATTAGCAACTTCACTAAGATTGCAGTAGTTATAAGTCACACAAAAATGATAAGAGTGATTAAAGGCATTATGTCTATACCCCATATTTCATTTCACAGGACAAGTGTGACATCAGCCACTAATTCATAGTCCGAATCACACACACATTGACTTATCTTAGCATCATCTACCTTGCTGCTATTAACACTTCAAATATCACTTGCTATATACCTAAACTGTATCCTTATTTTCACAGTATCCTAATTAAACACAATATGTCTTGTAAGCCACCACATCAATATAGGCTGAGCTAGGGAGACTGACAATATAAGATATAAACTTCGTTTAGTTCCAGACCCACCAAATCCTTCTGATCCTTGTCGTGACATTATTTGACTCTTTAATGTTCGTACCTGAAATGACAAGGCAAGAAAACAATAATTATTCAGTCATAGCTAAATTTTTATAAACAAATGCAAGTACAGTCCAAATTGCTCAGGAGACCACTTGCATTTAGAGTTCAATATTGCATAGTTAAAAATAGAATATGTGGTTATTTTTGCTTTGCCTCAGTTGTGTTCTTAATTTCGATGCATCCTTTAAAATCCACAGAACAGATTGTTCACTCAGTTTAATAATTCTCTTAACCATAATCATAATCTTCATAAGTATCAATTAAATTTATTTTTCAAAAGTATTTCCCAGTTGAAAAAAACAACAGAAGAATGTACATTTTGTAAGTAAAATTCAGTGGCGATTTTACCATTTTTTGTTTTTGTAAAATGTAAGCAAATCTATCCTTCTCACTCTAATCAATTTACCCTATTAATTTCACACATCCATTTTTCCTTATTAAAATCTCACTCATTCATTCTTGTCAATTCTAACCTCACAATCTACCATTAAGTCAATGGGCTGATAAACTCACCAAAAAGAAAACGATGGCTATACTAAACCAAGCAAGAAGTCCGTAATAACCAGTTCCCTGAAACAGCATCCCACCCAGTAAACTGAATATCATCCTGAAAGATGCCAGTATGAATATATAGAAATAATATTTCTGAGACAGTAAACAGCCTACATTAATATAAGCATAAATATGAAGTTTAACAAGTAAACTGCACATAAGTTCAACTTTAAATCTTAAATTATTATTGTTGTTTTTTTTCAATATAATCATAGTAATATTACAAAATCAATAAAGTAGAATAAAGTAACTAACCTACTTCATCAAATACAGTAAAACCTCATTAAAGAGACCACCTTTGGGACCTCAAAAAATGTTAGTAATAATGAGGTGGTCTCATTATCAAGTTCAGTTGTATTATACAAATTATTGAAGCCAGTCTGAAAATAAGCAGTCATATAACAAGGTGGTTGCAATACTAAGGTGGTCCCAATATAAGGTCTTACAGTATATGATTGCCTAATTATGCACCAATATCAAACATTGAGCTCATAGATATTGATAATGGAAGTGATATCTGAGCGCAGGTACAGTTCTGAAGTATTGTATTTGTTGTAGTGAAATAACCAGCATGAATTATTTGATATTCAAATGAAATTTAACCTTATATTGTATAGGTAGAAAGTAATCTACCAGAAAACAAGAACAGTCACTTACCCCACAAATTTGTACCCAGTATATGAAAGAACATCCATGTATTTCAAGTCCGTAGATAAATTCATTATGTATAAACTTAGCATTACAGCAACAAGTTCAATAATTAACCATACTAAGGCTGTACTGGCTTGAAGACCGAGCTGTTCAGGTGTAAATCTAAAACAAATAAAACAAATAATAAGCATAACTTAACTATCATAATCAAGATACTCATGACAAATATCTTTGATGATCCAAAGTGGTTGAAATAAAGAGTAAAATAAAAACATTAAGTATACATTGTTTAAGTCTAAAATAAGAAAATTTCATATGTTGTCAAAACAGGAAAGGAATATCATTAAAATTTTCAACAACTGACATAATTTTATGGTATATAATGCATTTCAAACACATTATCATTGTGTGTATTTTTGATAAGTATAATATGATGTACATCATGTGTACAAATGCTTCAATTTTCAGAATGGTCAAAAAGCTCAGTATTATAATCTCAGATCCTACACTGGCAAAAAATCAACCATTTATAGCTGCTCATAAATATTTACTTGCTGATTTTCAACACTAATGGCAATGTTTTGTTGGTGAACTTAGTATATACATTGAGGCCAAACAATTACCTGTTTTGTGTTCCTAAGACTATGCCAGATACTAGTACATATGTGACAAATGCCATGGCTGAAACGAAAGAATTTTTAAACAAGAATGCAAAACTGTCACAAAGTATGCAAGTAAAAATTATCTGGTGAAAATTGGATTAAAACTGCTCAATTTAGCAAGCAGACAAAGTCTTTTTTATCAATTTATGCAAAATCAGAGGTCGCAATTAAAGAAAGCAAGGAATGTCAAGATAGGCATACAAAATGTGACGAGTGGTTTTACAATGCGCTTGTGGCGAAATACAACCTTGTGATGAACAACCTAAGACCAAGTCATGTAAATAAACAGAGATACCCTGAGAATAGTAAATTAATTTAGGAAAAAAAATAAAAATTTAGGGACAATAGCTACATCTGGTAGAACTGGTCTGATTTGAATGTAGGATTAAATATTGGAAGAAACAACCTTACTATAGGAGAGGTGCCAAATCTTATTAATCTATAATTGTAACTTACTGGGGATATACAAATCAGGAGCATTTTCATCAAATCTTGGAGCCACAGGCTGATCCTGGTCAAATTTGATGGACCAATTCTAAAGAAAAAGAAGCAAAAATTCATAATGAAAATACATGTACATCAAAATCATATTTCAAACATAAACTGTCATTCTGAAAAATACATATCATCATATCCAGTTCATCAATGTGACTAAATAAAGCAATCATTAAATCGTATTTCCAAGCATAATGACTTCAAATACATATCCCTTGAGCAAAAGACTTTTATAAATATATTAAATTAGTCACAAACAGATTATAATCAGGTTTGCCAATCTGAGTACTGGAACATAGGATTCACCCTCATAGGAAACTCTTCTTGCAGTTAATTAATATAATAACAGTAACATTACATAGACGGCATGAGCATTCAAATGGATTAAAATGAAGTCAAGATTAACTATTAAACAGGGATATAAATTAACAGTGTTAACAGTCACCAATGATGACTAAAATTTGCAAAAGGCAAACAAATATTACCTGATGATCACCCACCCAGCAAGTAGTAATTCACTGATATTTTTCCATATGTTTTACTTTTTAGATTGCACTAAATTTTCCAATAGCAAGCGTTTGTATTACACCGATCATCAGTTTAAATCATTCAGACTATACAATATGAGAAATGAATTATAAACATAGCAGATTTTCCCCCAGTGATAGTCAGGTTTTTTAACACAGTCAAGAATAATGAAGCAGAATCTATAACTATGATATGAATTTGTAGTGACTGATAGTGATGAAACAATAATCGGATACTATCGATTAGCGGCGTGAAAATGTCTGCCGATTCCGATAATCAATTGCAGTTTTTCATAATCGATTATCGGTCTATCTCATTTAGGCGCAGTATACTAACTACTGGTGCCGCAAACTAAACACACATTCAAGGGTAATCACTCACATTGTTTAAAAAAAGATGGCGGATCATGGATCAAGGCGAAAAAACAAATATCCCTCAGGTTATTTGATGTTAATAGAGTTAATGGTTTATATGGATAACACACTCAATTCACCATGCTTATATGTTACAATGCCAACTAGCATAAAGCAGAGGATGGCTAGGAACCAAAGGGTGTATAAATAGAATCAAACACTAGAGGTCTATTTATGTTACATTACTACACTAGAACCGATTATATAATCGGAAAATCGCATCGGATGTACCAACTGATTTCAACCGATAATTGATTATGATTTTGAACCGATGTTGCAACACTAGTGACTGAGTTTAAATAAAATCGATTCTGAACTGGCCACAGCTTGCGATGACATCAGATATCACGTTAAGTTCAATGGCAGATATATTAACTTTAGTTCAGATTGATTGAAACAAATCAAAGTTATCCTCAACTAGGTTGAAATGATCCTAATTACATTAAAATTGTAACAATTTTTGAAAAAATACAAAAATACATATGAGATAGATAGCTCAACAACCATTCAATAATTCAAAAACTCAATTTGCATAAGACATCTTTGCTATCTTTGTGATATGTATTCACATAGTTGATTGTTCTTAAGACTGAAAGCATGTCAAGTTTTCATTTTGGTTGGAATGTTTAACAGCTGTTCATATATTCTGATACATGCATATGAATGCAGAACAAAAGAGCAACTGCCAAACAACACATGCTATTCACATACAATGGTTGGGATTTATTTAATGAATACTTACACTATGAGTATAAGGAAAGAATAACATCATTAACTTCTTTCCAACATACGATGTGTCCACAGCAAAATAATATTTCAGTTTTGAAGTTGATACATATTTTTCTAGCTGTGAAAGAAAATAACACTTTAAACCAAAAAAGTCCTGTTTGAGCTTATAGGAATATTTCAAACTACAAGTAATTAAAGACTACACATAAAAATATTCAGAGAAAAAATTAGAAAATTTTACTTGAACCAACTGAGTCATAGAAATGAACTATCAACCAAGAAAGACGAAATTTATTATATACAAACTATAAAAGTATCTTAGAACCAGAAAGATATTTCTAATTAAAATAAGTTTGATATAAATAACAATAAATTGATTATAAAATAATGTAACCATTGGTATCACAAGCATAAACTGCCACATACATTTTTATTGACCATTTCTTTGCCTTGTCCAGCTAAAGATGTACCATACTGCATGGCCATGTTTGCCATTGGATCATTGAAGATTTGTTGGCCAGGAAACTGATTCCAGTTTGGATTTTGTCCTTGATCTGCATACTGATTACCTGTCACAGTAAATACCAAACTTAATACATAAATATTAACAACGTATCACAATTAAAAATGCACAAGAACCATTAAAAATAATTAATTAATAAGTGGATTTTAGTTGTAAATGTAGAGTAAGTTTTACAGAAAATGCCTTCACTGGAATTAAATTAACCAATAATTCATACATTAATACAAATAAATAATTATATGAACATCCTACAAACTCTGCACAACACTAACAGCATATTTTACATTATACAATTAAAGTAAAAAATATATCCCATAATTAAAAAGGAATAATATGTATAAAATTTCCTACAATTAGTAAATTGATCTCAAGTCATATTTTTTTTTTAAAAAAATCAAGGACTGAATAGTTATTAAACAATACATGCTATGATAATGACACTTACCTGGGTCATAAAACCCAGCCTGTGGCTGATTGAAACTTTGTGGAGAAGGTTGTTGAACACTTGTATCATCAAACAGCTGAGGTTTACCTGCCTTGCCTTTACCTTTCCTCTTTCCTGAAGCTATTGAGAATAAATCATTCATCATAAACAGACATAAAGGGGCATTAATTTTTTGGGGGACTGATTTTTTGGAAAAGTATAGTCATTTTGCTGTAAAATATAATAATCCCCATACATTGAGTTTTAATTTTCTTATTACTAACATTGCTATCAATATATTTTTGGTCAAAAAGATAATAAAATTGACTGGCAGAATGGCTTTTTAGCCTGCAAACCATCAATGCTATAACCTATTGGTAATGAAATCTTGTGAGTATAGGTAAGCTTTTTCATGCTATTTTCCCCAATTTCCCCTTAATATTTATAGTTATAATGCCATTTTCCCCTCACAAGGGCCCACCATCTTTCCACTAAATGTGAAAAAAAAACTTAAGAGTAGTAACTATCCAGTATCATGATGTAATCAATTTAAAAATGCACTATGTCCTTCAAACCAGTTGTACACATATTTAAAATACTGTAAAATTTTCCCAACAATAATATGAAGATTTGTCAGCTGTAAATTTATGTAAATCAAAATTATTTTCAAACCCATTCAAATCGGATTTATCCCTTGAAAACGAATTAACATCAGGAAAAAAGCAAGTAGATTATTAATGTAAAACACGTCCGAAATAAAGTTTTAAAAAGTTCTGTCAATATAGTTACAGACAAGAGCGTCCGAAATGCCCATGTCCGAAAGTGTACTAGTTTTAGTATATTGTTCACCCAAACGTGTAAATTACATGAAATAATATAAATATTTGATAATTACTTTGACGAAAATTAGATGGTGCGTCCATCACTCTATCATCGAAATATTTCCAAAAATAACTTCGTGAAAGACAAATTCGACGAATATTCGCACGAATTCCTGCTCCGTTGGCAACCGGAAGTATCGAATACACCTAAACACGACTTCTCACTTTGAATTATTGTTGTCATCGCTTCTTTCCGGGAATAAAGCTCTTATCCAAATCCCACAGGGTCGTGCTCTTTAGCTATATTTCTTAGGAATGAAACTCGTTTAACTCAAATTTCTTTGAATATATTTCATCGGCGTAGCAGAGGGTACTGACGGTCTGTCCTATTATTGTACGTGTGGAATATTGTATGAATTTTGATTTTGATTTCAGTCACCTGGGACATTTATAAATAAAATGATGCAAGAAATAAATTAAATCCATGTAAACATAAGCTCCTTCATTAAAATATCAGATACCAGTCATATGTTTTGGCTTTGACGAAAATTATGCAATACAAGATTTTACCCACGGACATCGAACAAAAATAATGACTTTGCCACTTCTAGAGGCGAAAATTACCTTTTGAGTAGTCCAAGTATATCAGAGACCTATATAATTAATATATGTTGGTGTTGTAAAAGGTTCCTGAGTATATGATCCTGAATTGGGATTAATAACTTGCATGAATGTCGTTTAAGACTGTATTCATTTGCAGTTAAAATTGTGTTGAATAGTTCAAATTACGACAGATAGAAAAAAATTAAACCATTACCACGTTAGAGATGCATCAATATCTCTTATCAGTAACCATTACGGTTTATTGGGAAAATTCATAAATCTGATAACCGTTGTGTTTGAACTAAATTTGGCAGAGGGGGCTGGCGCGTTGCAGAAATGGTATATAATACAAATGTAGTGTCTTAGGCCTAAAATGGCCACATGGACCAAAACACATATATCAGACATGAGTTTTTGGTCCGTGTGGCCATATGATAATGATAATGATAATGATATGATATTATCATATATATATATATATACGTTTACAAGTCAAGGGTTACAACTTCCGAAATGACAGTTTCTGCACCAAGCTTGTTTAATACTACGTAACTTTTCCAGATATCATTCAAATTTCTAATTACTGGTGTCTACAAATAGCTAATACATTATGCTACACATAATCACTAGTTCAATTCAAAACAACGAAGCAGATATTTTATCTTTCTTTCGAAAAATTGTCATTTTCGTTTAGTCGAACGCGACTCCGCAACACAAAATCAACTAGAATTACCATCATAAAAACATATTAAAACAGCATGTAGAGGAATGATGACGCATGCTAATAATACATATCACTAAAATACACTGATCCGGAGCAAAAGAATAATCCAAGATATGTTCTACTCACGTAAAATTAACAAAATCGTCAACTCCGTCATATTTTTCCACCTCGCTGAGCCATTATAATTCTGTGAGCGTCAACTTCTGCTTTCAAACAAATTACGAGACAAAGGCCACAGAATCATAACATTTAAAGTTTTAGTCAATGTATATATAATTTTATTATATGAGTCTGAATGATTGAATGATATACATATATTAAACAGGGCCGAACCCAGGGAAAATAATATAGTATGCACGCATCTCATTATGCACATGCGTGAAGCAAAGGGGTTTGTCACGAATGTCACACGTAACCTATATATATTATATATGGGTGACAGTTGATATACGTGACAAATCCCTTTGGCGTAGAGTGCGTAATTGTAGCTACGCCCTTGGTAAACTTACATTTTGTATGTAATTGAAGGAATGCAAATTCTCCATTAAAATTACTTTCTAAGTAAACACAGGATTCGTCGTAATTATGATTAGAGAGGTCTTGAGAAATAAAACAAGTCAATTTAAAATTAAAATAACTCCATGACTTAAGCAAAATTTTAAGCAATATTTTTAACGCTACGCTGATGCCCTTTCGAAATGGGTCGCGAACGCATTTTCCGAAAACGTTTTGGATTAACTTTTGTGTGTTGTAGGTCAGTGACGTTACAAACGATAACATAATCGAGTTTGTGATTTACCTAAAACGTAGCTTCTGTATAGATTTTGTCAGTCTGCGGATTCATTATACAATATGTAAGTATGCGTTTACATTATCTGTGTGTAATCTTAAATCGAGTAAATGTGTGTTCTTCATTTATATAATGCCCCTTTTTGTTGTCGTGTTGTCCTTATTTCACTTTGTTTCACATGAAATAAAAGGTAATTACTATCCTAACTGTCTCTCAGTTTGAAATTGTTATGGTTGTGCAAGTCAAAATAAACTATCTGTTCTGTTCTATGATTGTTTGAAAATGTAATATGAAAACCACATCGTGCGGGTTAAACAGATCGGATAACATAAAAGTGTCTTCCCGTTTTTACTTCCTACTAAATCACTTGATTGTATCAATCTACTTTCGGTTTCAGTTTTTATACCAATTGATTACTCATAATTTTTTTCAAAGAATTTCTAGCTCATTGCTTAGGAAAGAAACAACCGACTCTTGGTGTTTCAATGTGACAAACTTAGCATTCAGTCATTAGTTACCGATGTTCATAAATATGTATGAATCATTCATTATGCTTTGATGGGCGATAGCATAAAGCTCCAAATTCGTGGGCGCCCCACCCCAATAATACATCTAAAACGAATGAAAATGTATATTCTGTCAGATATTAATGTTCAGCGTCCTAATTACAGGCATGTTCATTGACAAAAATTTGTTTCTCTATACATTCGTTACTTTTATTGATATCAGGCCGTGGGTGAAATGTGTAAATTTAAAATGAAATGAAACTATGGTAGCCTATGCTTTGTCACTGGCAACAAAACTGCCAAGAAATCAAGTAGCTTCAAACATTTAGCAGTCAGTTTAAAAGTGTATCACTCACCATTTTTTGTTGTCATATACACATAGAAGTATTCATTAAAAGGTTTGTCAAAGAAACCTTAAAATGATAGGATAAAAATTTCCCTGTACCGATTTCCATGAAACAAACACTATCTGGATAACTTCTAGAGACATACAAATATCACTCAGATCCATTAAAAAAGAGAAAATTTTCAGCTCATTATTTTCAGAAAAAACAAAATGACAGGCAGACTTCAAGAAAAGGACCAAGATCAGTTAGAACAATGGATCAGTAGTGGACCAAAGGTGTTTACATTGCTGTATGCCATAACTAAGGATGGTTGTGATTCAACAATTTTCCACCAGAAATGTGATAACCAAGGCCCTACTGTCACAGTACTGTACAATCCACAAGGTTCAGTGTATGGTGGATATGCTGGTCAAAGTTGGGATAGTTTTTCAGGTTGGGTGAACACAAATGATGCATTTCTGTACAGACTGCATTATAACCATGAAGCAAAACCTGTGAAATTCTCTTTACTAAGCAGTCAGTATGCATTTCATTGTAGTCAAATGTATGGTCCATTATTTGGTTGTGGCAATGATCTTCACACTTTTACTAAAACAATATCAGTATCCAATGGTCAGTTCACTCTCAATGGAAATATGAGCGCATTTGGTTCTACTTACGACAACAAAGGTTTGACTGCAGACAAGGTCAACAATGGAAGTATGAATGTCACAGAGCTTGAAGTATACAAAATAACAGGTTGGTAACATTTACTTCTGAAGTAATATGTTGTTTGACTTTTGAAAAATTGACATATTTATTTCATACATACATTAGGCTCTTGATTAAATTTGTAAATTATAATTTTATCAATCAGTATAATTCATATTAATAATGTAATCTTTCTAAAATCAAACAATATGAAATGAGGTATCAGACAATACAAACATGATAGTTATAAAATGTATTAAACAATATAATCTCTCAATAATCGACCATGAAATACTAACTGTTATTATATCGTATTATGATATCTAATGATATCATCTCCCAGTTATCGATCTTCATAAGCTACATGTATGCAGTATTGCAGCTATCACAGTAATGTTGTAGTAATGTATTTCATAAAAATCTATCTGGCTCAATAATAAAATAAGCATGAATATATGACATCTTTCTCAAACTGATCATATATACTTAATACAAAAGAGTATTCTCCATCCTTTTCTTGTTATAATTGTTTTCACTCAAGTCCCACGAAAGTTTGGTTTATTTCCTGGTGTAGGTTTTATATCCTCTGGTGTGTAAACAGTAAATTTTTTCATTAACTTTAAATTTTCAAGTTTTTGCTTTCAATTGATCATAAAGTAAAGCTGCACTGTGGAATGTCTTTCTGTATTTTGTCTGAAATGTTTATTTTAAAACTGTTAGAATGCATAACACTTCAAAATAAAATGTGATGTTCTTGCTTGTATTTTCTTTCATATAGCTGGACAAAGAAAGAAGTTGAAAGATAAACCATGGCGTAAAACACGAGACTGGACACAACAGGTCAGGAGGAATTAAGTTTTGAGATAAACTTACTACAACACTAATATATTTCATGCGGATTGTCATTATATAACATCAGACATTGATTAAATGTCAGATATAATTATTTTTTTGTTATTTATGATTGTAAAATAAATAAACTGTATAGCTCAGTGGATACAAATATAAAACAACAATTTATAGAATGTTCACATATTTATGTAAAACTGTTGTTATTAGCTTATTGTTGTATCATTATTTCTTACATTTGTACTAACAGTGATGGTTGTCATTGAAATTTTGCTTGATAGTTTCACATGTCTTGAATGATCTTTTCAGTACTCATACAAGTCAATTGTATCATCCATCCAGGCGGATTCTCAAAAAGTGTCAAAATAATACCAATCTCATTTTTACACATAGAACTATTTGTGAAGCAATGTTGTCATGATAAAAACAAGACAAAGATGATGGTGCAATGTTTTTCATGTTTTTTTTTTACATTCCCTGCTCCACATTTCTCAGTTGATACTGTTTGCCATAATATGTGTAATGGTATTGTATACATTATATATGTGTATAAGTAGTTTGTATGCCCGTCTGCCCGATTAGCTCAGTTGGTAGAGCAGCTGACTTGCAAGCAGAAGGTCGCAGGTTCGAGCCCTGCATCTGGAAATTTATTTTCTCCCTCCTATTACATATATATCGGTGTTGGGGAATTTAATCAACGCAATCCAGCTGTATCAACAAGCTTTATTATATATTCCCTTTTTTGTCACACGATGTTATAAAATGTCATAAATTACATCAAACATTGCCTTAATTTTATTGCAATCATATGATGTATAGTATAACTGCCATTTCAAGTGACTTTTATAGTCAGCTTTACATCATCTTATGAAGCTTACCAGTTTCAATGTTATAACTTTTATTTATGATCAGCGAAATTTTATGTTACAGTATCTGAACGAGCTTAAAAAGGATGTTGTTGCATTTAAGCCAGTGAGTGGTCTTGGTGTGAGTCAGGTTCGAATCTTGATGGTCGGACCAGTTGGTGCCGGGAAGTCCAGTTTCTACAATACCATTAATTCGATCTTCCGGGAGAAAATGACGCGTACAGCACCAAGTGGCAGTGCTGAACAAAGCATCACAACATCGGTAATTATGAATATCATACATGTATTTATAATTTTTATGAAATCGACAATCTAAATCACATGAAAATATTCTTACTAAAATGCTTCAAATATGATGACAATCAGAATTAATTGAAATTTAGTGCACACAAGACATTACAGAAATTACATGCAATGACTTGCACTTAGAAATTATTAAGTTCTTTTGCCATGCTTATTGCTTAACACGTTTGTTGGCATATTCTACCATTATGGAAAAACATGTTAAAAATGTTATTACATTTGTAATACCAGAGATTACGATATCCAAAGTTAAATTTTAATCATATAAGTTCATAATTTCCTCCCATACCACACATATCAGTGTATTTTTTTGTTAAATGCATTCTATTTTCATTAACGAATGCTTGATCCATCACTGATTCAAAACATTTATGCGGTGAGCTGGCAGTTACTGTACTATCTAGGTTATTGTTTTTATGTGACTTATTGTCACTGGGGTTTAACGCCGTTTTTCAGCAATTTTTCAGTTCACCTAACCAGTTGTCCTGTACCAGTACTAACTTACCCTTCTACAAGGAGCCGGCAATTTCTCCACATATGGAGGAAAATTGACATTTTTGTCAAATTTTCATAGAAGGGTATGACCTGCCTTGACCGGGATTCGAACCCGGATCTCAGGGTTACAAATCCAGCACACGAACTAACGGACCACGGCCGCGGCTTACTATCTAGGTTAAATGTCCTCTACTATACAAGTGTGCTTTTAATACTTTTGAAAACAGGCCTAAATGATTTGTTTTCATGCATGAAATGTAGAAAGAAGCATTCTTGTAAAGATACATATAATGTTACTGATTATTCTAACGCGTCTAAGCATGCTGTATATTAACAAAAAACATATGTGTATATTTGTACAGTAAAACCTCAAAATTAATAGGGACCATCTCAGTATAACAACCACCTTGTTATAACAATCACTTATTTTTGCTTTAAATAACTCACCTTCAATTCAACATGATAATGAAACAATCTCACTATTACGACCGATTTTTTGGGTCCTAAAGGTGGTCTTAATATACGGGGTTACAGTGTATGTATAATCTGTTACCTACTTCTTCGGTATTATGGTGTCAATAATTTATTTTGTTTTCCTGTTCACAGTACAAACCATACAAGGTAAATCAAAGATCTGGAGATCAGCTGAAATTTCGATTATGCGATACACGTGGTTTAGAAGAATCGCAAGGATTAGACACAGTGGAATTTAATTATTTACTCGAAGGAAATGTACCTGACTTTTATAAGGTGATTACCAACTTTTGCACTTCTTTAACTACGGTTAATTGACATGGAAAAGATTTTTACTGAGCTTATCTTGCACTTAACTTTTTGCATGTACTGTGTCTGAAACATCCAAGGATGAATATTACATTTTATATTTTTAGTAGTCAATTTGTAAATAATACTATGCATTTGATACCATGATATCAAGACATTGTTTACATCCACATTTATCGTCTACATTCAGTTTCATCCATCAAGTTCAATAACTCCCAAGACTGCGGGATTTAAGAGTCAGCCATCCATCAGTGATACGATACATTGTGTTGTCTTTGTCCTAGATGCCACATCTTTGGAAGCTCTACCAACGAAAATGGTTGATAAAATCAAAGGATTTCAACGGTTAATAATGGACAAAGGTATTTATGAGTTTTCTTCAGCGTATAATTCAACTAATTTATGTAAAGAATGCATTGGTTGAGTATATATATAGTGTTGGTGTAAGTATAGTTGTTGAATGTGTTTGCTTTTCTAGTATTTACTGGTGAACAAAACAATAGTTGAAACAAATGAACATAAAAGTCTAATTTACACTGTCAAGACATTAAACATTAACCAAATCGTTCAATCAAGTACCACATGTGTTTATATATAATGCCCCAGTCACAAATAACGAACTGCCGCCGGACGGTGAGTTTTTCGGGAGAATTTGACACAATCGTCCGGCGACTGCACGGCGACCGTCCGGTGGCTGCTCAATTTGAATGGCGGCAGTTCAAATTTAAGACTCCGTCCGGCGCCTGTTCGAGGTTTAGAAAAAAGTTATAATTGTACTGCGACCGGACGATTTATTGGGCCATCAGAGAGCCCGTTAACTCATCGTCCGGGCTCCGTCCGGGCCCTGTCCGGTGACCGGACAATGCCTCCAGAAATCGGACGGCGCCCGGACGATTTTTATGAAAACTTTCATCTCAAAATCGTCCGGCGACCGGAATGCCTCCGTCTATTCGCCGTACGGAGGCCGCGCGGAGCCCGGGCGGGTACCGCTCGATTATAAATAATCGTCCGGGTACCGTACGATTACCATCAGATCGCCGGGCGGCATTGACTTTATGAATTCTTCCCGGACGGCGATCGGACGGCAAACATACCTTGACGACATGATCATTATATTATAAGAGGATATTGATATCTAACCTCATTAAAATTCATCAGTTCTAAAGTGAAGATGGCACTTATACCGCCACAAAATCTGTTGAATCTTCTCCTTCATCAAGAGAGATTGCAAGCTGCTCGCCGAAGGCAGAGAATTTTAATAGCAGCTGCTGCTGTTTACGATCAGGAGCGTGCAGGGCGAGGCCGCAGAGTGAGGACTGTTTGGGTCAAACCGTGGCTACAGAGGCGTGTCATCCTCGGACAGTATGACACTTTAATGGCTGAGCTAATGAGAGAGTCACGCGGAGACTTCAAGGCTTATCTCCGTATGCAGCCAGAGATGTTCCACGAAATACTTGTAAGGGTAGCACCTCGTATCACAAAGAGTAAGGAAAGACGGCCTGCCCTCGACCCAGGATTGAAATTGGCAATCACCCTGCGTTTCCTTGCAACAGGAAACTCGTACCACAGTCTTGCATTTGACTTTAGGGTTGCACACAACACCATTTCGCTTTTCGTGACTGAGGTTTGTGATGCAATTGTGGCCGAATTCCAAGAAGAGCTAATGACAACCCCGTCAACCCCAGATGAGTGGAAAGAAGTGGCAACCAAGTTTGGCAGAAGGTGGAACTTTCATCACGCTTGCGGGGCAATCGACGGAAAACACATTGCCATACGTAAACCCAAGAATTCAGGCAGCCAGTTTTATAATTATAAGGGGTTCTTTTCAATCGTGTTGCTAGGTCTGGTTGATGCCGACTACAAGTTCCTATGGGCGCATGTTGGTGCCAACGGTTCATCATCCGACTGTGGAGTCTTCAATCGCTCCTCCTTAGAGCCAGCCCTCCGTGAAGGTACACTGGGTTTGCCACGCCCAGAGCCCCTTCCTCAAGACGACAGGGATACCCCTTACTTCATCGTTGGTGATGACGCTTTTCCACTGAGGAGTTACTTGGTCAAACCGTTTCCCCATCGCTTCTTGGACCATGACGAAAGAATTTTTAACTATCGCTGTTCCAGAGCAAGACGGGTTGTGGAAAACGCCTTTGGAATCCTTGCTGCCAGATTTCGATGCCTCCATACAACACTCCAGACAACACACAGGAACGCAAAGAAAATTGTCAAAGGTTGTCTGATACTACACAACCTGATGCGGGACCGTTATCCAAACTTGCAGAATGCTGACATGGATCAAGAGGACGACAACGGAGAAGTCATCCCTGGAGCATGGAGAAACGTTGGTGTGATGGAGGACATGGAGAGGGTTGGAAGAGGTCCGAGGGAGACGCGGGATGGAAAACAGCTACGGACATACCTGAAGCATTATTACTGCAGTGAAGTCGGCAGCGTCCCATGGCAACAGAATGCCATCGACAGGCCTTTACGATAGAATCATTCAATACAGAAAATGACATTTCAGATTTGTCTTGGTTGTAGATTATTATTACATGTATATGATTAGAAAAATTATACACAAATTCCTCAATTTCAGAGTCAGTTGTTTATTTGTTTAATGGTTGCTAATTATTTAGCTCACAGCCCTTTTTGTACAGTCAACTAAACTACTCTGCTTGTAGCCAACTTATTTTTTGGACTCATTTATTTTACATCGATTGTGAAACAAGGTTATAGCTTAGAAAGTATTACTTCTTGGGTTTCTAACCAGTAATCACGCCTAAAGACCACGGAAGAATCTCGTCCATGATGGGATTCGAACTAGCTATCGCCGGGTCAGGAGTCCGACGGTTCATTACTAGCCAGCAAGAGCTTAAAATTTTATGGCCTGCTACAATTTTAGTTTTCTTCATGTGGGGCAGTTGGTAGTTTCTGATAGAGACTGGTGTCCAATACTGGTTTCCACTAACGATGGTTAAGTAACTACTCCTTTCAAAAACAACAAAAACAAACTAAAACTAACGAACTATTTATTACTTGTACACATGGGTAAAATGGTTATTTCACAACAAACTACCTTCACAAAGCCTTTGAAGTAAGTCTTAACCTTTAACTTTAAACATGGATCAATTGTAGGAATATAATACACAAACAACACTTTCTTCATGTCACTGGCACAATCATTAGTTCTCAGAAACTATTATTGTACATGTAAAAATCATTTTCAAAATGTCACTGGTTCACTGTGGGCTCATCAGCCATGGACTTTTCACCTCCTTGAAAAATTGACGAGGGCAGCTCTAGAATTTGTGATGCTGGGATTGAATTAGAAGTTGTAACTATTGGGGTTGGGTTAGCCCGGCGAAAATTACTTAAGCTGAGGAGCTCTGGCGAGTTTTGTACACCTTGGTAGTTAACACTCCGGTAAGCTTGAGCAATGATACTGGGCATGCATGTGCTAGCCGTACATGACCCAAACATAGAGGTGGTGACAGGAACAGACGAAGTTGTAAAAGGGACACTATCTAACGTTTGAACCTGAAACGCATAACAAATACATCTGATTTAATGGATTTTATGACGTTTAACGCAATTTTAAACGAGAAAGTTTAAAACTATTTCAGAAATATCGCGGCGGCCGCCTACCTCACACGTTTCCTGGGTTTCTCACCAGTATATGCCAACTATTGGCAGTAACCGACAACAGTCCAACTCAAATGAAAGGTTGATGATAAATATTCCTACAATGATTCGGACCTGCCCGGGTTCGAACCAGCGACCATCGGTTCACAAGCCCGTGATAACAAATACAGATTTAAAATACATGTATTGAGACTTTTTGTTTGTTTGTTTGGGTGTGCGTTTGTGTTTGTCTGTCTGTCAGATTGTTTGTTTGTTTGACATCAGTGTCAACATAATGTTATAATGCCTTGTTTTGTATCAGTACATGCCAGCCCCTATCAATTATCCACTTGAAACAGTGTTATGACGAAAATCACTACAAAAATAGATATTACATAAAATGATGTATTATTCAACCCCGGCAGCTATCAAAACCGTCGTCGTTTTAAATCATTTATGCTTTTTTTCAAAATTCTAAGTAAAGTTTAATGCTTACTCTGTATGGCTGGACATGGGGCGGAGATGGTCCAATGTCGTGCAGCATAGAGAGGTACGGCTGGCGCTGTTCTTGCTGGACGCAGTGTTGGATTGACTGATGTGAAGTGCGTTGGTTGGAGTGACGGATAGGGGGTGGAGGAGGCAGACCTGCAGCACCAGCTAGTGGTATGGTAGGAAGGTAACGCATAGAAGCCTCGAAAGTATCTCGTTGAAAGTTTCTGAAGTTCTCGGCGGGCACTGCCTGACATGCGCTCACTAGCCACTGCCCCCAAGATAGCCTTTCGTCTCCTGCCTGGGTCTGTTGCTCTCCACATAAACGCTCAACCTACAAACAAATCACCAGGGTGACAACAGATATAAAAACATTACATATAACGTGTCTTAGGTTTCGGATGCCAAATGAAATAAATAGCATAAATGAAGCATGTCCGTAAATAAGACGACTCTGTATACAGTAACAGAGTTGTTTGTTTGTTTGTATGTTTGTTTGTTTGTTTGCTTGCTTGCTTGTTTGTTTGTTTGTTTGTTTGTACCCAAAGGTGCTCTACAGGAAAAAAATAATATAGGCGCATCAATGATTATGACTGATAGAATGACAAAAACGTTCAGTCACAAGATGGATCAATTCCGTTCTATCACTGGATTATTTCGTTATTTAATCTTACCCTCCTATCTGCAGCTTTCATCTCCTTACGGGTCTCATCCAACAAGTTTTGAAGGACATCTACCACACCACTTGAAGACGGCTTGGGCCTTTTCTTTGTCCTTTCTACGGAACTTGAACGTTTGTTCTCAGTGGATGTGCTTAGAACTGGCTCCTCGTCTGCTACATCGCCAGCGTTGTCCCCTTCCTCTACCTCCTCAACGTCAGAGTCGCCTAATTCCTGCGTGGTCTGAAACAATATACATGTATGAAAGTGTGAATTTCTTTTATGAATACACGTTGACTAGTAAATACAATGTAGTGACAAGCGGCAAATTCGAAGACAATAATCGGAAAGATGCATGTACCTTCCTAAACTCCTCTCCTTGAGTCCTAGGCTTCATGTGGGCTTCTAGGAACGCATATCGCTGCAGCTTCCATCTTTGTAGCTGCGTCAATTTCTTTGCCCCTTGCCCCGACTTGCCCTGCTTTTTAAGCTTCCCAAGATCAGTGCGTATGGAGACGAAGCGCTTCCAAATGCTATCAGCTGCAAATAAAATAACAAAACAACATATATACATTTGTATATTCATAATTATATGGTATATTGATCAACGATAATAGAAAAATAAGTTTTTCATTTTACAACAATTATAGGCATGAGGTACTCACCTGTGTGCCCCTGGTCTATGACTCTTGCCAACTCCGCCAACTCAGTATTTCGCTTTCGCTTGTTTTTGTAGTCAGGGTTTGCCTGGTCATAATAGAATGGCCTTTCTTCAAAAAAGTCTGCTAACTTCTCTTCAACCTCCATTCTTCTGGTGTCATCTTCATCACCCGGGGTCTCGCTAACTTGTGACCGCTCGCTGTCCAACTCGTAGGAGGGTGGGGGTGCACCTTCCTTGAGGGTCCTTTTTCCTTTCCCTTTCCCTTTGGGAGGCATTATTCAATACGTCTGTTCGTAACGAACGGTTGAATAGAAATGATAGCATAAATCGTACGGCTAACGCTCGGTGACCGGACGGTAGCCGAACGGAAGCTCAAAGTTCGAACGATGTCCGTCCGGGCGCCGTCCGGTTGCTGCCCGATGTCCGTCCGGTCGCCGACCGATGTCCGTCCGGGTGCCGTCCGGTGCCTTTCTGAAATGAAAGGTGCACGCACGGCATTTCCGAAAAAACTGCCGTCCGGTGCCCCTTTGATTTGTGACTGCGTGAGCAAAATGTCTTGAAATCGTACGGCGCCCGGAGGATGTCTGAAATCTTTGAATCGGCGAAGTTGGAAGAAATCGTCCGGCGCCCGTTTTATTTGTGACCTAGGCATAAACTGACTACATATTTAATGTTATATAATTCAGAAATTCCGCAACTTATTCTGCTGACAAAGATTGACAAAGTTTGTGATTCAGTTGATGAAGATACTGCTTACGTTTTCAAGAGCAAAAAGGTTGAAGAACATATTGAAAAAGCCTCAGCTCTTTTGGGCCTGCCACGTGGGGATATTCTTCCTATGAAGAACTATGAAAAAGAGGCTGAATTGGATGAAAGTATCAACATACTGACTTTGTTATCACTCCGGCAAATTTTGCATTATGCTGAAGATTTCCTCATTCAACTAAAAGACAAGATGGACGATGAAGCTGCCCAGAATGAGGTCTAAATATAGACATAGATGTTATTATGATTGTAAATACTACTAGTATTTTGACAGCATAACCAATCTTTACATTGTACATCTTTTTGATTATTGTGTCTGTCAGAGGATGAAGTTCACAGAATGAAGTCTACATGTTGATATACATGTAGATTTTATACTAGTGGTATATTGTTAACAGTATTAGTAGTGTATATCTCCTCATCAAGTTATGATCAGATGATGCAAGTACACAAAATGAAATCCATGAGTAGACAGAGAGGCTATATTACTTTGTACATCATTTTGTTTAAACAGTTGCTCTGGACGAAGAAACTGTGCTGTGTAGTTTGTGTGTTGTATGTGTTTAACCAGTAATAATCAGAAAACATTTACTCCTGTATATATCCATAATAATAATTTGTTAAAATTACAATCAAACCTGTGAACACAGGCCACCCTTGGGAAAGACAAAATGTGGTCAGTTTGATTCTAAATAATCACTGATGCTTTTTTAAAGAATGACCTTTATTCACAGGATGGCCTTTATTTGGAGGTGGCCACAAACACAAGTTTGACTGTAAACTATTTTGAATTACACCAAATTATTCTTTAGTAGCATTTATATTCTTGTAGACTTTATGTAACACTTAATGATGTAAATAGTTTGTTTGGGTGCTTGTGCTATTTACATATGTTGTATGGAATGAATGAAAAGGGCTTACTAACAAATATTAAGTAAACAATAATTATATGTTCATGAGAGTGAGTTGTGAACTGCATTAAAATCCCTGAATAATAGGGTTCTTAAGATTTGACAATATAAGGTACAATTCAACATAATTTAAATACAATGTACCTATATATATAATTGCGAGCCTGATCAACATTAAGTTATGTTTTGGTTATAATGAATGATTATAACATATATATTGAAACATACATAAAGCAATTACAGTATTCACAAGAAATTGAGCTACATGTCATATGTTTTTTAGTAATGAATTTTGTATTTTCACCAACATTGGAGCAGCAGGCTTTGTTGGCAATTTTGTAATAATCACTTGACGTATTAGGCCTTCAAGTAAACGTTATTGAGGTGCAAACAAATAAGAAAGATTCTACATCAGGTGTTTCAAACAAATGAATACTGTGTTGTAGAGTGGTTTTAACAAACAAATCAGCATAAATACAATTAATGTAAATATACGTGTGCAGATTATTTTTATAGGGTAATGAAATATTCACCAATTTCATCATTTATTGAATTCAACTTGTGCAACAACACTTACATAAACATCATTCAGCATTTAATTAATAGTTTAATATACAATAATTATCAAAAACATTAACAGTCAAACTTGTCTATGAAAAACATCTTCAGAAGAGCACAAATGTTGTCATTGTTGAAGGTGACCTTATTTTCAGATGGTCTTTATGATACAATTGACTGTATGTAGGCACATGTTTTTCTACTGTGCAACTTTTCTCTAGAGCACCAACCTCTCAACAACAACAACATGTTTTTGCATCTCCCGAAGGGTGTTGCTTTGGAGAGGTTGCACTGTACATGTTATCAATATCAATGTCCTATTTTCAATTCAGGTTAGACTGGTTTATGCACTTGTCCTCTCTTCATTTTTCTGGTATTTCTCAGTATGTCTGTTCATGTGAACAATTTCCCATTTCTTCATCCATGGACCAGGTACGGTAGTATCAAACTCCGGATCCTCCTCATCTTCCAAAATCTAAAATGAAAATTTACATTTTACATAAACTTTACATTCATTTCACATGCTAGAAATTTGATACACACACAGCTTTGCTTCAAATCTTTGTAAATAGGTGATCAGTGGAACAAATCGAGTACCGTCTTTATTGCCATCTCAGTGACTGGCTCAAAGGTAAGTTACACAAAACGGTCTCTGTTGCTTATCAGATCACTAATTAAATACGTTTTAGCATGGAGATGTGTTGTGTCAGAGGGAAACTAAACGCATTATGAACCAACCAATGTCAGTTTATAATGTTACCAAAACATTGCTTCTGACACAAAGGGTTGATGTTCAATAGGGTCAGACTTGACTAGTTCTGGAAAATCTAAGATGGCTGCCAAAATGAAAATCGTTGAAATCTGCCATATTGTTTACCACATACGATTCTCTCTAATCATTATATTTACCAATCACATGTACATACTTTTGAACAGGATTATGTACTATGTTAAAGGAAAACTGAACACCTATTTCATTTGAACTTAAACCACCAGTAAGTCATTGCAAATTCTACAAATCACTCTCAAATCCCGACTATGACCTATATTGTAGAGTACGGGCCTTAGTTACATTTTATTTCCATTAGGTTTAATGTCGCACCAACAGCCAGCATCACTTGGAAACTTCCAGCTTTTACAGTGGAGGCATATCCTAAGTAAATAGCCAGAGACCATAATCATCCGATCATGGAGATCCCCTTTGTTGTAAGTAACAAGGAAAATCGTGGAAAATTCTCAATCTCAAGAGAGATTTTAATTTTCGTCTTTCAGCTAAATATTTTGTTGCTTTACAATAGGCCAAGGTGTCTCCCTTATACCCATATGTTAGGTGTCTGAGTAAACAATATTGTCTGCGTGATGTATACTGTGGGCCAGTAATATTTTGTCCAGTCAACAGTATTTTCAAGTTTGCCAGTCCACTGATCCAGTATTTAACAGTTTATTGTATACTCATACTCGCACTACATATACAATAAAAAATACTTCAACGTTGTTAAGTGTCTTGTTTCATATCTCATAATATTGTGTGTTACCTCTGCCACAGACTTCTTTTGTTCCGTATGACGATCAACTGAATCAAATTCAGTCCAGTCTATTTCCATATTTGGATTGTCCTTAGATCTCATCAAAACAGGCTTCTTTATCCCCCAGAAACCATCTGGATCACTTGGACGTTGCCAGCGAAGGTCAAGACTCCAGCGAACATCATTGGAGACATTGGGTAAACTGAATGAGTAGATTAGAACAAACAAATCATGGTAAAGTTTGCGCAAAGAGACGCTACTAAATATGTGTATAAAACATGTGTACTGTTAAAGGCATAGCTAAACTAGAAAGACTAAACCATAGACATATTTCTGTTTAGTTTTGTATACAAGCCGTAGTAATAACCTGTGATAGTGAAAATGTAATTAGATTAATTAACCAAAAAGTTTTCTTATGAAAACAATTGACACAAAACATGTACGAGTATACAAATATGTATAAATTAGCTGAGCCAGATCATATTCTATGTCAATTTGGTTCATCCCGGAAATGTAGGGTCCCTGTTCCATTCAAGATTACAATTCAATCATTTTAATTCATGGAATAAACAAAAACACTGAAACAAAACCAGATAAAAGCCAAAAAAAACATGATCTTTGGCTGTAGAGGAAAAATTGATGTTAAAATCAGTGTTTATTTACCTGCGATGAGGAATCGTATTGTTGAAGAGAATAAGCCCGCCATAAGGTACTGGACATGTTTTAATGTCTGAGTCAGGATTTACTCCTGAAAGCAATAGGTGAAACAGAAAAAAATGCCCAAAAATAAAATCATTGCACCTTGTTTCCACTATTATTACTATTATTATTATTACTGCTGTTTTATGACGCATCGCTAACATCCCCATCAAATATAGGGTTGATATTATGGAAGAACTTACAGGAGAATTGAGTCCACTAAGTCGACTGGCAATTAAATAAACCATGAGTGAGTTGTTAATAAAATTAGAAATGTTAGATTAAATTGAGACCATAGGTCGTACATAATGTTTGATACACGGAACCTGTCTGTGACATCCTTGAAGACTGATTCACGATGTTAGTATTTAATATCATCAAAACATAGCTTCTGACGCAAGAGGTCAATTTTCAATTGGGTCAGATTTGACTATTAATTTGTTTAATCGGATGGGTTCCAAAACATCTAAGATGACTGCCGAAACGAAAATTGCTGGAATTAACTGTCCAGTTTACAATCAAGCACAATTCATATTAATTATTTTTACCAAGTTTTGATTTCATTTCTTCTTCATCAAGTTCAACGTACCATGTACCACCCCAACAACATTTATGTACAGCAGTGTGACCAGATCTGTGTCCACCCTCTGCCATCTTAGAATACAATATAACTATTACATGTATTTCAAAATGAATTAGCTATTTTACAACAAACTAGAGAGACATAAGTGAGAAAATTAGAAATATTGCGTAAAATAATATCATTACACAGACACTAATCCTTAACAAGTTGATACAGCAAAACCTTACATAGCGACCACTTCAATATTACTACCACCTTGTTATAACGACCACTTATTTTCGGACCAGTTTTTAATAACTCTTGTAATTCACTTGAGAATAAGACCAGTTCACTATCATGACTGATTTTTCGGGGTCTCTGAGGTGGTCTCATTATTGAGGTTTTACTGTATATAAACTGATATTAAAAAGCAATAGAACAAAAATAAATTTATGATACTTTCCGTATTATTCTAAAACAAGGAGTTTCTGGAAATTATCAGATCAAATGTAAATATCATTTATGTAAAGACCTACCTGTAGACATCCATTAGCTTCATTAGCATCAAGAAATGGCACCCAAGCTGTAGGAACTAACATTTTGTATGTATCGTTGTCAAGGTAACCATTGTCTGTAAATGTTCAGATGAGATAGTTGACTTCATTAATTTGATAATAAGACCATCTCTCATTATCAAGTTGAAAAATGGAGAGAATATTAATAACTACTTTAAAAGTAAATGGATATTTTGACGTGGTCATAATGGTGAAGTGGACCTTAATATGAGGTTTTACGGTAAGTTGATAAATATTACCGGTACTAATATATTAATTTCATCAATTGGTTCATACAAAGGCTAAAGACTCAATTTGTAGTTATTATGTAAGCCACTACATGTAGATTGTAAACAAGATGAAAAGACGAAAATTAGATGCCAAATAACAATGTTGTATTTAATAAATTATTTTTAAAAATCTGGAAACTCACTCATTTGATAGTACCTATGTTTTAATTGTATCAACATCCGAAGGCCTAGCACAACCATAGGCACTCGATTTCCGTGATGTATATACCCGAACAGACCTAATTTTTAAATCTTTACTTATCAAACAACGCAAATCAGTCGATTTCTACATGTAATTACGAGCGAACGAGTGGATTTGTCGAGCCCTACGACTGACACTAAACATTTAAATTGATTTTACTAGCTATTAGTCATTATGATTTTCTGAAGTCAAATTAGAGTTATGTCCACATATCACAGACATTTGAACTTCAATGAAAAATTAATCAAGCATGGGTCTCAAATTCATTGTCTAAGAATAAAATGATTCAATAATTAAATGATGTAAAACAAGATATATGCATTTTATACTATAATTTAATTATTCAGTGCACTAAGGCTAGAACAGTTATCAGGTCACTTTTCAAAAACTCCTCGTGTGCAAGATCATGATGTTCAATAGGAGTAAGACTGACAAATATTTTTACATATCTGTAAAGGTACATGTATCAAAAACTTGAATGTTGTCTGATAAGAAATCTTATCACAATCCAGTGTTAAGTATAATAGAACATGAATGTACATGCATATACATGTACCTCAAACGAGATAACATTTATTAAATACAATATGTAGATACCTTGATGCCAAGGGACAATTGTAGCCTCATTTTGAGGGGTCTTGGTTCGAAGATTCCACACTGGGCTTCCAGCCACATTAGGTCCAATGATTTGTTCAACCAGATTCAGTAGACGTTCATTGGCCCACAGTTTACGGTAACCCTATTGTATAATGGAGTATTATGAAGACAATGAAAATTGCACTTTCTAATATAGATCATGTACAGTATAACACGGTTACAGTGAACTCTAATGGAATGAAGCATCAGATATTCTAAAGTTTTCAATTTTTCCTGAATACACCATTCTTTATTTCATTGTTATGGATATAGTGAAGTAATAATTGGGTTCCCAGGAATTCACTATAACCATGTTCAACTGTATATGTTTTATATCATAAACTTTTGAACTATTTGATAATGGGGATTTTAAGCAAAAGACACTAAATTACAAATGCCTAACCCATTCAAATCTTCATTTATCAAGACTTGACATCAGTCTTAGTCTGATGTAGGGTCAAGGGGTCATGACAGGTGGCAATAGACAACAATCAATAAATTATTACAAAATTTTACGAACAATAGAAATTAAATAATCAGTTAGCTAACAATGTGATCCGTAACAAATTGCAATTGTTTATTTATATTAAAACAGAATAAAAGACTAAATCTTAATGCATGAATAACATTGCCTGCTCTTCATAGAAAGAACCAATTAATTTGGCTTATGGGACAAATTTGTCTAGCAAGCAATGTTGCATTATCTAACTGAAAGGTCATCAACAATCCACGCTGAACTGTCTCCCAACATATATTTCACTGGAGTTTTAACATTGCACCGACAGCCAGAGTCAGTTGTCGACTTTCTAGCTTTAACAGTGGAAGAAGACCCCAGGTGTACACCTGGTAGAACAACAAACCTTCTGTAAGTTAGTTGGACAGCTTCTTTACTTGTGAAATTTGATCCTTGGTAGGATTCAAACTCATAGTGGTGAGGGGCTAGTGATTACAAGTCAGAGACATGACCGCTTCATCACATAGACCCTAGATATATTTCAAAGAGGAAGAACTTCATTGCTATGCTAAGGTAAGCATTTGTAACTCACATGATCAAATCTTGGAAGACCTAAAGCGTGTGGGAGTGACTTTTTCTGGGCAACTCTTCTATCAGCAATTATTCTATCATCCATAAAGCTAATAATGTATTTATCAAATTATCTATCAGTAGTATCAAATCAGTCTTCATGTTGCTGCTGTCTCAATATCAAGTTAATGTACAGAAGAAATACTGGCCAAAAAGGTGGTCTCAAAGTGAGGTTTTACTGTATTTAATGTTCAGCTTTAAAAAGGACTGTTTAGATAACTTACCATAGGCATATTTGGTACTTTATGCAGAATCACATTAGCACCAGGAAAATCTTCCTCCAGTTTAATTAATCTTTGGAATAATCCATATTCCTCATATAGACCTGCAATGTTTCATCCATATATTTTTTTCGCTGGAGCTGAACGTCACACCAAACCAGGGTCATTTGGCAACTTTTCAGTTTTAACAGAACCACCGACCTTCCATAAACTAGCAAGACAGCTTCCTCACTAGTGAATCTTGGTCTTGGGCGTGATTCGAACTCACAGCGGTGAGGGGCTGGTGATTACATGTCAGAGACCTTAATCACGCACCCATGGAAGCTCCTACTCATCCATTCATGTATACTTAATGCTTACATCGAGATTGGATGAATTTTAGATAATTAACTATCTGCGTAATTAGATATGTATTCTATCAATCAATTCATTCAGTGCAAGAAATAGTATTATGATAAAACATTATATTATAACAAAAATGGCACATACATTAACATGTTTTTACTTTTCTGCACAAAAATAATCCCAACAGCGGATTTCAAGAATTTTAAAAAATGAAAAACAAATCCTGATCTACCTATCCTAATTTAAATTAGCACTTAACCAGAAACGAATATTTTTTATGCCTTAGGGTTACGTAACTAATGTTGAAAAAACTGTCTTTTTTATACATCTTTTGTGAGAATATAAAATACCTTAATGTATGATTCATATTAAGATATTTTTGTACTTCAGATTCTGATGCTAGAAACTTTAGGGTCGCCATTAAAATAAGGTTGGTCAGGAAGCAAGATTTTTCCGGCCAAATAAGAGATAAAGAAACAGTTTTTACGTGTTTGATGTAATTCATAGATGTGTTGACTAAATTCAAACATGAATGTGAGACTATGTTGGTACTTTTTCTACTATATCTGACAGCCTATGCAAGTGTTGGAGTAAAACAAACAATTTTAGATTTAATAGCTAGTTCTCTCTTAACTTTAATATCAATGAAAGATGTTTCCAGATATTAAACAAAAATATGATTTTTAGAGAAAACTTTTGGGTGTTTATGTCATTTTCAAAAGTATCTCAGGCAAGTAGTTTGACCAGTTTTCCTGGATTCTGTACCAGTACTAGCCTTGTTCTTCACAAGTAATTGTAAATGTTTCTATTTCTTGAATGTATAGTAATGAAGGATGAATAGCCATAGCCAAAATGTCTCCCATTAAATCGTGCGAGAACATTGCGAAGTTACCAGGGTTCGACATCACACAGTCAAGATCTGTAGAACGTATGCTCTACCAACTGATGTAAGCAGATGGGCTTTGAAAAAAGCATCCAAAAATATAAAGTTATGTCCCTTTAAAGATGAATCACCTGTAAGTAGTTAGGGCAGAAAAGTGCAGCTAAGTTTGTTCAATGGGGTGTAGCATGAATTTACTTACTTTTAATTTTACCAGCTTCAAACAATTTCTTTGCTAAATTATCAACAAGATCTTCAGTTGTTTTACGGCATAATTCAAGTTCTTCTTTCGAGAAGAAATTTGGAATAACCAGGTACCCCTAAAATACACAATGATACTGGTAAATGTTTTCCAATCAATCACATGTTCAAGGCATATTTTGTTTAAATGTATAATTTAAGTGCTATTCAAATTTTTCAAATAAGTGTACCAATGATAAATGCGTGATTACTTTAAACACTCCTATTTTTGGTCTATTCCTTGGCGATACTTTCAGTACTTTGATTTGTGAGCGCTAATTAAAATTTGTAGATAAGCCTTCATTTTTTCAAGGCTAAATTAAGAGAACATTAAAGCTTGGATTGGAAATAATCAAAGCACTGAGAAGACTGTTGTCATTCAACTCCAGGTAATGTCTGCAGCAGAAATATAAATCACGGTCAAGAAGTGGAGCGACGAGGGTCATTCAATAGTTAATGTGTCTTGTACAGTCTAATATACTACCGTTTCGATTTGGACAGAAAGTACTTTTACTTGCTTTCCTAAAGCACAACAGAAGTGCGTTTAAGATAAACAACATGGTATTGGTTGGAAAACCCAAATATGTTACGACAGCAAGGTGATTAAAACGAAGCTTTCAATGAAAGATTTCGAACACTTTGCACGGTTTTGTTTAATTTTAGATGATCCCGTAAATAAAACAAACCGACTGGTTGCACTATTCATTGCTAAGAAAATTACCACATCCCAAATAAACACAGCATTGTTGTACATGAACAATTTTCATATATATGACAATATTGTCAAACATAAAGTATATTTTTTATATTTATTTTCTACCTTCATATTTTGATAACATACTTGTTTGCAGATGTATGTAAATGTATGACGTATTATAAGTCGTCAAAATCTAATCAAAGCACTGAGAGGACTGTTGTTGACTGGCTTTGCAGTATTGCAAGTTCTTTCATAAGTTTATTGTTACACATTTTCAGTAAATCCATTAAATGCAAATATTGACCATTAGAAAACATGCAGATGGATAGATTATTTACTATATCTCAATATGAAATGCAAGAAAATACACTGCTACATTAAGTCCTCTTTATTTAATGTCTTTATATATTTCAAATACAATGTCATAATTAACATAGTAGCAAAATAAAGTAATCCCAATTTCTACGGTTAATTTCTCAAATTACACCGCTAAATCATTAGAAGATAGTCTTCTAAAATAATCTGACAAGTCCAAGTGTCTTAACAACTCAAAATCTTTCATTTCCGCTATTTATCAGTATTAAAATGACACTGTTTACCCCTGTTCACACAGTTTACATAAAGACTTATAAGTGAATGTTTTCCCCAAAGCTATGCCAGTGGTTAGTTAATGATATGCATGGTTCTAAAAATAGTAACTTTGAAATGGGTCTTTTACCTGTTTTGATTTGACTAAAAGGACTAAATCCAATAGAAAATATACAAGAGGGCCATGATGGGTCTTTTTCGCTCACCTGAGTACCGATTGCAACATCCATGGTTTTCCTAAGATTTGACCTTGTGACCTAAATTTTAACCTGAATCGACACGTGTTCAAATCTGTTCACACTATTAATCATTAATAAAAACATTCTGACAGAGTTTGTTCAATATCATATCAAAACCGTGACTTCTAGAGTATTACAAAGTTTTCAGGACATTTGACCAAGTGACCTAGTTTGTTACCCCAGATGACCCACGTTTAAACCTATCAAAGACGTCATTAAAACAAACATTTTGATAGAGTTCAACAAAGATCCTATCAAAACGCCAAACGCGGGAGTAGACTGACTGATCACTATAGCTCACTGAGTACTACGTTCTCATGTGAGCTAAAAAGAGAGGCTAATAAAATTACATTAAACGGAAAAATATCGTTGGATAGTAGCCCCGTGTCGTCTCTTTAGAGCAACCCAACAACGCCTCTATGAGTATGTTGCACCGAACTTATTTCATTAAGGGGCTAATTACGGCGAAACAACAACAAACATGCATTAAGTTAACTTATTGTGTTGGATATGTTACATATGTTATATGTATTTTACAAGTTTTACTATGTTAACTAACCTTTTCGAAGTACTGGCGAATTAAATGATCAGGGAGTTGACCTGGCTTCTTTTCAGCAGCCTGGGGCAACATCGCCCGCTCATCAAACACTTCTGGGTAGGACTTGTCCGTTATCCCACTTTCCACGTTAAATTCGGGCATTTTACAAAAAATGCGGGTGACGTTTCTGTACTGGATGAATCCGTTATACACTGTGTTTTCCCGATATCGCACGTACGTGCAGGTAACTTATGCATAAGTTGATACGCACAATCCTAAATCGAGGTCAGAGCAACCAGACGCTTAAACTAACAGTCCTTCACCGATAAAACCACTTGTAAAAATCCTATCATTACACAGATTGACGAAATTATAAATAATTACGCAGTATGACTAAACGCAAACGAATTGTTCTTTTTCCTCAGGTCGTTTTTAAAAAGGTGTCGATTTGAAGTTACGTGACTAAAGCTCTTTCAAAAATTCCCGACACAAAAAAACCGGTTACGGCACTCTTGAGGAAATGATTGTTGATATGTTGTAAAATTGGCAAGATGGCTAGATGTTATAGCTAGTGTCTAAGCAGGTAATGGGGTGGTTGATTACTGGATTGGTAATTAATCCATTGACTAACTTGCACATTAATTGGGGTGGCATCTGATTTAATCCATCGCTTGTGGAATGGTAACCAATTTAGGTAGTTGTGCAGTTACCCTGCCTTATGTGGGTTTAAAGATCTGTTGTCCGCGACGATTTGTTTGGAAGAAATTTATAAAAAAAAATTCTTTTTTTTTCAACTTTTCAATTCAAATACGAGTGTTGTCACGTATTGAGTTTATATGAATAGTGACAATGAGAAGCTGTGCAAAATGCTATCAAGAAGCCTAATTTGCCATGTCAACCTAGTGTGATAAAAATGTCTTGCAGTATCATTGCCATTGTTATGAAAAGGTTCTTTTCTCGTACTTTGAGGTGTTTTCTGCGTGTTTTGAATCATATTTGCCGTGTTGTTTTTCAGACGTTGTATCTTTGAACGTTGAGTTTAAATTCTATTCATCACTCTCGCTCAGTTCTAAGGGGAGTTAGCTATGGAAGCTACTTTCAGAAATCCTTCATTTTTTTAAATACAAAAGCAAGTTACAAATGTATTTTGAACTGTAGACTATCAGCATGCCTGCTTTTGCATAAAAATCGAATATTTCCACTATGTAAACAAGTGTTAACATTCTCATTTCAGTGGTTATGCACATAGCCAGATTTATTATTACGTCATACAAAAGGTGCTACCGTACATTTTACATGTTGAATCAGCTATATTTCAGGAGCTTCGCGGGCTTCCCCCCCCCCCCTGGACCCCTGGCCAGGGCATTGCCCTGGAGCCACCGAGAGCCCTCCTGGCCCCCAGCTATAAAAATGACACACCTGCCAGTGGACCTTTGACAGATATAATGTTTACTTACATTCTCATGTCGCATGGAGTATTACAACTGAAGTGCGCATGCGCAACTTCATGACTATATAAGAGCCCATGAAGGAGGTAAACTAAATGTAATCTAAAAGATACTGACAGCTGACGCAATCGAAATTCTATTAATCTAGCTAAATGAACAAATATTACAAGTTATACCTATTTTCAATTATCCATTTAATTGCTACGTCGGAACAAATAGATAACTGATATTAGAACAAGTGAACAGACAGAACGGATCATTTTAAAACAAGAGAGACTAATCTTACTTGTCTGTTTAATATATATTTATCTCCCTTGTTAATGTTATATTAACTGTAATAGGGCATGTATTAAGAATAAATCAATGTGACCTGCTTTAGAGCATTAATTGAATCGAAAAAAGTTTCAGAACTATTTATTTGTCAACTAAATACGTTACAATCAATGATATATATCATTGCGTTGATTGGTCAAGAGTGAAATAATGTATATGACCATTGATGTTGAATAAGAACCTCGTAATTCTTCAGCCATTTCATAAAATATTTACTGTGTTTACAGTATTTATAACATTGATGCCTAAGAAATATTTTAAGGTATTGATATTAACCGGATATGTATATTTATATCCTTGTTTAGCTGATAATAAAATGATCGGATTTTGCACATTATTAATAGCTGATGCCATAAAATACACTGTAAATGCATATACTTAAATAAATATTTGTCTCAGTCGATCGTGATAGTGTTATATTATATTCATGTATAACTGCACTGATGACTCTCTATCTTACGATAAACATAAACTGAAAGATGCTATTTTAGATGTTCAGTAGAACAGGATATATTTGAGTGCAGCTGCCCGCCATTACGGCATTCCAAGATCAAAGAGGGAAGTCGAAGAAAACCAGACATGGACCTGACCGCCAGAAGATGAAGAGTGAGTGTTGTAAAGTTTATGTTGTACATGAGCAGCCAAGGAATTCCTCTAATACGGAACATAGCAAAATGTTGCATTCAAGAAATTGTTAGCAAGTCAGGTACAGATTGATCAACTTGTTGATGTTGAAAATAGTACATTTGTTATAAATGTACTTAAACAGTAAGACATATTTGAATTGACAAGATGCAGAATAGAATTTAAGTTATTGTATGAGTACTAAAAAAACTTTTCCTTTTCATATTATCTGCACATTTCTAATAATATCTTGATTTCAGGGCGGAAATTTCTGTTCAGTCTATCCAAAGGACCATCCAATAAATGGCTTACCAAATTCTTAAAAAAGACACCCTGAGTTCGCCATTTTGGTGAAATATGGTTTGACACGCAGGTACTTGACACAAAACATGAGTGTTTAGCATGCCTGTTGAATTAACGTTGTATACCTTCCCTCTGTATTAGGAATAAGTAACCTATTGAGCTAAAATTTGGTTTTGTGTCAAGTACTTGTGGTTGACAGATTACCTGCTAAGGCAATTGAACAGTTGTCACAATTTTGATCAGAGCTGGACAAGTGTTCCGCCAGCGGGTGACAACAAGAGATCATGTCACTGCCCATTTATGTATTTCTGCAGATAGACAATTCATGCCAACTATGGTCATTTTAGGTCTGTCCAAAGCTAATTCATTTTGATCTACTTTTTAATTATTTAACTTAGCAATGAATCTAAATTTTCAGCCATATTGACGTTCTCATACTTCAGAGTTTTTACAGCCAGAAAAATAAATATGATTACCAACTGTCAAAGCATTTATTAAACGTGTGGTGTATTTTTTTCTTTCAGGATCGTTTCCACATAGAAACAATGATTCTAAATTCTTGGCTGTTCGCGAAAAGTGATAATGGGTAAAAAACCGGTGATTTGTTCTACAGGTGGTTCACAAAATTATTCATACTAAACTGTGGGTCTGCCCACCCAGTGATGCTTATCATGGACAACCATGATTCACACATCAGTCTGAAGGTAGTTGAAGTAGTTGAACACCTTTGAACGTGAACTCATGTGAAAAGGGCGCTATATAAGTTTGGTAAATAATGATTTATAACGTGACTTTTCCATTGACATTAATCAATTCATTCATTAATTATTATTTTTTATATTTTAACGAAAAAGAAAAGTTGCAGGAGAAGAAATCAGCAGAGGTAGAAAAAAGGAAACTAGAAAAGGAAAGAAAGAAGGAAATGAAATTAAAAGAAGCGGATGAGAGACAGGCGAGAAGACAGAAGAAGGCACAGGAGTCTAAGCTTAGAAGGAAGCTGAGAAGCTATACAGTGGAGAAAAGAAAAGGCTAAGATTACAGAAGAAAGCAGCAAGTTCGTATGTGTGTGGTATGTGTGGAGACCATGGTACTGTGGATGATGATAGAATGGGAATCAACTGGTTTGGATGTGATGAGGAGTTGTGTGGAAGATGGTTCCATGACCATTGTTGGAGTGAGGGAGAAAGGGAGAATGTCAGGGAAAGTTTGGAAGGAGGTGGGGGAGATTGGTTTTGTAAGCTGTGTAAGCCCTGGTTGTATGAGGAAGAGTGAATGTCATGAGTGAAATTGCGATTATACTTTTATATGTTATTGTTTATATGTTAAGCCACTGAGTTGTTAAATACAGTCTAACCTGTGCTAACGGGCAGCCGTGAACAACGGACACCTGTCTACAACGGACACTGTAATTCCCCCCCGACAATAAACTCTTTAAATGACCTTATATAGCGGACACCTGTCGACCGCGGACAGCGGACGCCAAAATCGTTTCCCGAATCGGCATTTTGACCTCGGACAACGGACATGCGATACAACTAATTGACACTAAGTTAATCGATTGTTACATGTGATCATGACACTTGTAAATTTGGCATCCCAGGTTTGATTGATTCTTTATTGAATTGAATATTGAGACAATTTTGCCATTCGAAGGTGACAAGGTGTGAATGTTTGACTTGCTCAATTGATAATTGTCATGAAAGGTGCGAAAATTAACGATAACCATAGACAATTAGTCTATCATTAGGCCTGCCAGTAATATTTAGTCTCACAATTTTTCAGTTTTAAAAACATGTCAATACCTTTCTATGTTGAACTTGATTCAATGCAAAAATGTCTCAAGTTAGAACGTTTTGCTCAAAACATCAACTTCCTTGTCAAGACGAATATATGGAATTTCTTTCGTATAGTAACACCATGACTAATATTCGTGATTTTTAGCTCTCTATGATTGATAAACATTATATAAAGTGACTTCTTTTGTAAAATTGATGCCCGTATGTTACAAAAGGGTGAAATAAAAACGTAAGAAACCAATTTCGGATAGTTCATTTTTGGATATATTTCGTTATTGATGTTCATGGAATGTCATGCTTTTTAAAGCAACTAGCAGCCCATGCATCAAACATTGAATTTCCGTAACTTTCTTGGTAAAACGTGCTTGTTCCATGCATCAAGTGATAAAATGTATTAACATACAGTTCGTTTGTCATTTTTATCCTATTAAGAATGTGTCAACATAAGTATGCTTATTTTCTAACGTATTGATTAGCATACCAAGAAGCAGTAAACTTTTTATTTCATGCTCTACTTCATCACACCTGTCTACAAAGGACACTTTGGCATTTCCCGCAGGGTGTCCTTTGTACACAAGTTTGACTGTATACAAAACTGTTTATTCTTTTCTTTTTTTTCCATCCGAAGCCATATTTAAAATTGTTTTCATGGATCAACTTACCATGCATATATTGCGGACTTTAGTTTCATTGAAATACGTCTATATGTTCATTTTTATGTATTTGTTTTAACAAATATTAATTAACTTGCATTTAGGCTATTCTTGTTCTCCATATTCAGTTACTATTTGTGACAGTTTTAATAACAGTTTGTGGAATTTGAGGTTCTCGGTGATTACCTAAGAATTTTTATCAAAGATGGATCTCTAGATGCATTACTATCTTGATTCTCTAGGCACATGTCGGCGAACACTAATAGTAATTGCATTAGTAAGTTACCTGTTTGGGATCTTCATTAATAAACATGGAGCGGTTGGTATTGCATATATTGGTATTGCATAATTTACAACTAATGAGTTGACACTTTCATATTACGTGGGCTTACAGTGCTTTGGTAATCTGCCTGCTTTTTTAATATTTCCCGTGGGTAGCCTCATTGTGTCTCATCAATGAATAGGGTTTTCCCAGATTGAGAGCAACCAAATTAGTGTCAAGTTCGAAATAGCTCGTAGAAGGTTAGTAACGTTGGATATGATTACGTCATCCACTCACTAACTGTACGAACGGTGCGTTTTGAATTTGTAAACTAGAGTAAGAAAAAGGGTAGGATTTTCATTATTCCTACTTTGATTGCCATTGAAAATGGTTGAAAATTTCATAACAATAACTTTTTATTGAAACATTTTAAACATGCATTAACCACACTTACATCATCGTTCAAATTTTATCTCCTCATGAGGTTATGATCAGATGATGCAAGTACACAAAATGAAATCCATAAGCAGACAGAGAGGTTATACTACTTTATCATTTTGTTTAAACAGAAACAGTTGTTCGGGATGAAGAAACTGTATCGCGTAGTTAGTGTGTTGTCTGTGTTTAACCAGTAATAATCAGAAAACATTTACTCCTGTACATATCCATAGTAATAATTTGTTAAAATTACAGTCAAACCTGTGAAAAAAGGCCACCCTTGGGAAAGACAAATTGCAGCCTTTATAGACAGATTACCTTTATTCGGAAGTCAGTGTGATTCTAAATAATCAGTGATGGTTTTTCAAAGAAAGACTTTTATTCACAGGATGGCCTTTATTTGGAGGTGGCCACAAACACAAGTTTGACTGTAAACTATTTTGAATTACACCAATTTATTCTTTAGTAGCATTTATGTTCTTGTAGACTTTACGTGACACTTAATGATGTAAATAGTTTGTTTGGGTGCTTGTGCTATTTACATATGTTGCATGGAATGAATGAAAAGGGCTAACTAACAAATATTAAGTAAACAACAATTATATGTTCCTGAGAGTGAGTTGTGAACTACATTAAAATCCCTTAATAATAGGCTTCTTAAGATTTGAAGGCCAACCAATGGTACAATTCAACATAATTTAAATACCTATATATAAAATTGCGAGTCTGATCAACATTAAATTGTATTTTGATCGTAATAAATGGGCATATCATACATATTGAGACATACATAAAGCAATTACAGAATTCACAAGAAAGTGAGCGACATGTCACATGTTTTGAGAAATTAATTTTGTATTTTCACCAACATTGGAGCAGCAGGCTTTGTAGGCATTTCCTAATAATCAATCACTTGACGAATTAGTCAAAATCAAGTACACGTAAATGAGGTGCAAACAAATAAGAAAGATACTGCATCAGGTGTTTCAAACAAATGAATACTGTATTGTACAGTGGTTTTACAAACAACTAAGCATAAATACAATGAATGTAAATATACGAGTGTAGTTTATTTTTATAAAGTATATAGATAGAGAGAAAGATTTATTTCGGCAATTAGTGCAAACAATGGTACATGAATAACACAATAACAATCGATTTATCAAGAAATGTATGACCATGTGCACTAACACAAAGGATGACAAAAAAGTGCAAGTCCTTATTACTGATGTATACACCAACTTCATCATTTAATATGCGCAAAAACACATAAACATCATTCAGCATTTAAGTAATACGCAATGATTATTAAAAACATATACAGTCAAACTTGTCTATAAAAAAACATCTTTTTGGAAGAGTACAAATGTTGTCTTTGTTGAAGGTGGCCTTATTTTCAGATGATCTTTATAACATTTTGACTGTATTTAGGCACATGTTTTGTTATACAATGCAACTTCTCCAGAGCGACCTTCTCTTTAGCAACAACCTCCCTTCAACCACAGCATGAATTATTCCTGCTGTACGATTTAACTATTAATTTAACCTCTCTAGAGCAACAACCTCGCAACAACAACATGATTTTGCACCTCCCAAAGGGTGCTGTTTTGGAGAGGTTGCACTGTACAGGTTATCAATATCAATGTCCTATTTTCAATTCAGGTTAGACTGGTTTATGCACTTGTCCTCTCTTCATCTTTCTGGTATTTCTCAGTATGTCTGTTCATGTGTACAATTTCCCACTTCTTCATCCATGGACCAGGTATGGTAGTATCAAACTCTGGATCCTCCTCATCTTCCAAAATCTAAAATGATTTACATAAACTTCATATTTATTTCACATGCTAGTGATTTGATATACATACAGCTTTGCTTCAAATCTTTATAAACAGATGATCGGTGGAAAACAATCAAGTACCGTCTGTATTGTCATGCTAGTGACAGGCTCAAAGGTTAAGTTACACAAAACAATCTCAAGTGCCTATCGGATCACTAATTACATACATCTGAGCATGGTGGTATGTTGTGTCAAAGGGAAACAAATTACATTGTGAACCAGTCAAAGTCAGTTTTAATATCAACAAAACTTTGCCTCTAACACAAGGGGTCAATGTTCGATAGAGTCGGTCTTGACTAGTTATTGGTTCAGTTAGAAAGATTCTGAAAAATCTAAGATGGCTGCCAAAATGAAAATTGTTGAAATCAGCCACGTTGTCTACCACATAACATAATCCCTAATCATTATATTTACTAATTACATATGCATACTTTTAAACAGGTTTACATACTGTGGCAAAGGAAAAATGACCTCCAATTTCATTTGAACTTAAACAACCATCACCAGTATGTTATTACAAATTATATGAATCATTCTCAGTGCCTGCGACCTAGGGTCCCTGCAATGACCTATACTGTGCAGTACGGGCCTTTGTTATAAGTTTTTCCCATAAGGTTTAATGATGCACCAACAGCCAGGATCACTTGGAAACTTCCAGTTTTTACAGTGGAGACATACCCTAGGCTAATAACCAGAGGCCATAACCACTCGATCATGGAGGTCCCCTATGTTGCAAGTAACACATGGAAGTCTTGCAAATTGTCGTTCTCAAGACAGATTTTAAGTTTTGTCCTTCAGGCCAAGGTGTCTCTCTTAAACCCATAAGATAAATGTCTGACCAGGGACTCTGTAAATTGTAATATAAAGTCCTGCTGGTCTGCTAATCCGATATTTAACAGTTCATTGTATTCTCATACTCGTACGATATATCCAATAAAGAATTTTTCAACGTTGTTAAGTGTCATGTTTCATATCTCATAGTATTATGTGTTACCTCTGCCACAGACTTCTTTTGTTGCGAATGACGATCAACTGAATCAAATTCAGTCCAGTCTATTTCCATATTTGGATTGTCCTTAGACCTCATCAAAACAGGCTTCTTCATCCCCCAGAGACCATCTGGATCATTTGGACGTTGCCAGCGAAGATCAAGACTCCAGCGAACATCATTGGAGACATTGGGTAAACTGATTAAGTAGATTAGAATAAACAAATCAGGGTGAAGTTTATGCAAAGAGACTCTACTTAAACATGTGTATAATACATGAGTACCATTAAAGGCATAGCGAAACTAGAAAGACTAAGCCATTGACATATTTCTGTCATTTAGTTATGTATACAAAAAAATGTAATTAGAATAATCAACTAAAAAGTTTTCTAAATGAAAACAATTGACACAAAACATGTATAAATATACAAAAATGTATATATTAGCTGAAACAGGTCATATTCTATGTCAATTTTTTCATTCACGATAACATTTTATTCATGGAATAAACACTGACATAAAACCAGAAAATTGGTAAAAAACACAATCTTTGGCTGTAGAGGAAAACCTGATGTTAAAATCAGTGTATATTTACCTGCGATGAGGAATCATATTGCTGAAGAGAACAAGCCCGCCATAAGGTACTGGACATGTTTTAATGTCGGAGTCAGGATTTACTCCTGAAATCAATAGGTGAAACAGAAAAAGAAATGCCCAAACATAAAATATTGCACCTGGTTTCCATTATTATATTATTATTATTATTACTGCTGTTTTATGATGCGTTGCTTAAGGTCCCCTAAAAATATAAGGTTAATATGATGGAAGACCTTACAGGGGAATTGAGTCCACTAAGTCGACTGGCAATTAAATAAACCATGGGTGAGTTGGTAATAAAAGTGGTCATGCTAGATTAAATTCTGACTGTTAATATGGCCAAATAGGTCGTACATAATGTTTGATACACCAAACCTGTCTGTGACATCCTTGAAGTTTGACTCATGATGTTAAGTTACAATCAATGTTAGTATTTTAATCGGATGGTTTCTGAATCATCTAAGCTGGCTGCCAAAATGTTGGAATCAACAATCCAGTTTACAATTACGCACAATTCATATTTATTATTTTTACCAAGTTTTGATTTCATTTCTTCTTCATCAAGTTCAACGTACCATGTACCACCCCAACAACACTTATGTACAGCAGTGTGACCAGATCTGTGTCCACCCTCTGCCATCTTAGAATATGATATAACTATTACATGTATTTCAAAATGAATTAGCAATTTTTCAACAAACCAGAGAGACGTTGGTTGAAAACCTAGGAATATTGTGTAAAATAACTAAACATTATTACAAAGACACTAATCCTTAGCAAGTAGATACAGTAAAACCTCATATAGCGACCACCTCAATATTACGACCACCTTGTTATAACGACCACTTATTTTCGAAACCGCTTTTTAATAACACCCCTGTAATTAACTTGGGAATGAGACCACTTTATCACATTATCACAACCAATTTTTCAGGGTCTCTGAGGTGGTCTCATTATTAAGGTTTTACAGTATATAAACTGATATCAAAAGGCAAAAGAACAAAAAAGTATAATAAATTTATGATACATTCAGCGTTATTCTGAAAATGGAGTTTCAGAAAATTATCTGATCAAATGTAAATATCATTTATGTAAAGACCTACCTGAAGACATCCATTAGCTTCATTAGCATCAAGTAATGGTACCCAAGCTGTAGGAACTAACATTTTGTACGCATCGTTGTCAAGGTAACCATTGTCTGTAAATGTTAAGACGAGTTAGGTGACTTCATTAATTTGATAATAAGACCATCTTTAAGGCTAGTACTGGTTCATACTAAGGCTAGAGACTGTGAGAATTTAAATACATTATGTAAGCCACTAGATGCCTGACATATTTACTTGTACATCGTATACAAGATGAAAAGGTGAAAATTCAATACTAAATGACAATGTTGTATTTTTCTATCACTAAAAATGATACTTTTAAGGAAATACAACGCAACCTTTCAAAAGCAACACCTTTTGGGAGAAGCAAAATTATGTTGCTGGTGAGAGGTTGCTGCTCTATAGAGGTGTTTTAATAGTTAAATTGTACAGAGGGGAAAATCATGCTGTTGTTAAAGGGAGTTGTTTCTCAAGAGAGGGCCACCCTGGAGATGTTGCACTATATGCACCTTCACAATAACAGACAGAATTCTGTTTTGTCTCCAGAATCTCCAGATTTATGAATTAGCTTTAAAAATCTGAAAACTCATTCATTTGATAGTACGTACATTGTAATTGTATTAACATCATAAGGCCAAGCATAACAAGAACTTTTTTACAACAATTTACAACAACATGCATTGGTCATAAGATAAATGGACAATATCTTCATGCATAGAGTCATTAACACAGTAGATAAAGGTGATGATAAAATTTTAATTTAACACCATTATTCTGATATATTCATACAATATCAACAACATAAATGACTTATGATTCCACAATTTTTTTTTCAGGCTACTTGTCCTGCAGGACAAACAGCTAAGAATTTTAACTATTTATACAGCAATTTCAACTCATCCTGAATCAATTTCTGCTTGTAATTACGAGAGAACGAGTGGATTTGTCGAGCCCTGTGACTAACACTAAACATTGAAATTGATTTTACTAGCTAATGGTCATTATGATTTTCTGAAGTGAAATTAGAGTTATGTCCACTTATCACAGACATTTGAACTTGCAAACACTTCAATGAAAAATTAATCAAGCATGGGTCTCAAAATTATTGTCAAAGAATAAAATACTAGTAATTCAATAATAAAATGATGTAAAACAACAAAGAAATATACATGCATTTTATACTATAATTTAATTATTCAGTGCACTAAGGCTAGAACAGTTATCAGGTCACTTTTCAAAAACTCCTCGTGTGCAAGATCATGATGTTCAATAGGAGTAAGACTGACAAATATTCTCACGTCTGTAAACGTACACGTATCAATAATCTGAATGTGGTCTGATAAGAAATCTTATCACAATTCAGTGTCAAGTATTATAGAACATGAATGTACATGAATATACATAAGCCTAAAACAAAATAAAAAAGTAAATAAATTTTACTAAATACAAAATGTACACACCTTGATGCCAAGGGACAGTTGTAGCTTCATTTTGAGGGGTCTTGGTTCGAAGATTCCACACTGGGCTTCCAGCCACATCAGGTCCAATGATTTGTTCAATCAGATTCAGTAGACGTTCATTGGCCCACAGTTTACGGTAACCCTATTGTATAATGGAGTGTTATTAAGATAATGAATATTGCACTTTCTAATATAGATCATGTACAGTAAAACAAGGTTATAGTGAACTCTAATGCAATTAAGCATCAGATACTCCAAAGTTTTCAAGTTTTCCTGAATAACCATTCTTTATTTCATTGTTATTGATATAGTGAAGTAGTAATTGGGTTCCCAGGAATTCACTATAACCATGTTCAACTGTATATGTTTTATATCATAAACCTTTGAACTATTTGATAATGGGGATTTAAATAAAAAAAGACACTAGATTACAAATGCCTAACCCATTCAAATCATCATTTATCAAGGCCTGACATCAGTCTTAGTCTGATATAGGGTCAAGAGGTCATGACAGGTGGCAATAGACAACATTCAATAAATTTAAGAAAATTTTACAAACAATAGAAATTAAATAATCAGCTACTTATGTGACCCATAACCAATTACAATTGTTTATTTATACTAAAATTGAAAAAAAGACTAAATCTTAATGCATGAATAACATTGCCAGCTCTTCATAAAAAGAACCAATTAATTTGGCTTATGGGACGTATTTGTCTAGCATGCAATGCTGCATTATCTAACTATAGCTAAAGGGCGTCTGAATAATCCACACTGGACTGTCTCCCAACATATATTTCGCTGGAGTTTTAAAATTGCACTAACAGCCAGAGTCAGTTGCCGACCTTCCAGCTTTAACAGTGGAAGAAGACCCAAGGTGTACATCTGGTAGAACAACAAACCTTCTGTAAGTTAGCTGGACAGCTTCCTTACATGTGAAATTTAATCCTTGGTAGGATTCAAACTCATAGTGGTGAGGGGCTAGTGATTACAAGTCAGAGACATAACCATTTGATCACAAAGACCCCACATATATTTCAAAGAGGAGGAACTTCACTGCTAGGCTAAGATAAGCATTTGTAACTCACATGATCAAATCTTGGAAGACCTAAAGCTTGTGAAAGTGGCTTTTTTTCTGAACAACTCTTCTATCAGCAATTTTCTATCATCCATATAGCTAGTAATTTACCTATCAAATCATCTATCAGTAGTATCCATTTGAAAGGTGCAGTAATACCTCAATTTTACGGTCACATTGGGGAAAAATAAATCGGTCTTTATATTGAAGCAGTCTCAATATCAAGTTAATGTAAAGAAAAATACTGAAGACTGGTCAGAAAATGTGTAATGAGGTGGTCTTATCATCAAGGTGGTCCCAAAGTGACGTTTTATTGTATTTAATGTTCAACTTTAAAAAGGACTGTTTAGATAACTTACCATAGGCATATTTGGTACTTTATGCAGAATCACATTAGCACCAGGAAAATCTTCCTCCAGTTTAATTAATCTTTGGAATAATCCATATTCCTCATATAGACCTGCAATGTTTCATCCATATATTGTTTTTACGCTGGAGCTGAACGTCACACCAACAGCCAGGATAATCTGGCGACTTTTCAGCTTTAACAGAAACATCAGCCCTCCATAAGCTGGCAAGACAGCTTCCTCACTTGTGAATTTTGGTCCTGGGCGTGATTCGAACTCACAGCGGTGAGGAGCAGGTGATTACTAGTCAGAGACCTTAATCACACAACCATGGAAGCTCCTACTCATCCATTCATATACATGTATGTTTAATGCTTACATCGAGATTTGGATGAATTTTAGATAATTAACTATCTGCGTAATCAGATATGTATTCTATCAATCAATTCATTCAGTACAAGAAATAGTATTATGATAAAACATTATATTATAGCAAAAATGGCACATACATTATCATTTTTTTTTACTTTTCTGCACAAAAATAATCCCCACAGCGGATTTCAAGAATTATAAAGAAAAAAATGAAAAAAAAACAAATCCTGATCTACCTATCCTATTTTTAATGAACATGTAACCAGAAACCAATATTTTTTATGCCTTAGGGTTACGTAACAAGAATATGGGTACTAATGTTGAAAAACCTTTCTTTTCTATACATCTTTTGTGAGAATACAAAATATGATTCATATTAAAATATTTTTGTAGTTCAGATTCTGATGTTAGAAACTTTGGGGTCGCCATAATAAAAGGATTGATCAGAAAGCAAGATTTTTCCAGCCAAATAAGAGATAATAAAACAGTTTTTAAGTGTTTGATGTAATTCGTAGATGTATTGACTAAACTCAAACATGAATGTGAGGCTATGTTGGTACCCTTTCTACAATATCTGACAGCCTATGCAAGTGTTGGAGTAAAACAAAAAAAATAATTTAATAACTAGTTCCCTCTTGATTTTGATATCAATGAAAGATGTTACCAGATATTGAACAAAAATGTGATTTTTAAAACTTTTGGATGTTTATGCCATTTTTTTAAAAGTATCTCAGGCAAGTAGTTTGACCAGTTTGCCTGGATTCTGTACCAGTACTAGCCTTGTTCTCCACAAGTAGCTGTAAATGTCTCCATCTCTTGAATGTACGGTAATGAAGGATGAATGACCATAGCCAAAATGTCTCCCATCAAATCGTGCGAGAACATTGTGAAGTTTCCAGGGTTCGAACTCACACAGCTAAGATATGTAGAACTTATGCTCTACCAATTGATCTAAGCGGATTGGCTTTGAAAAATAAATCCAAAATCCAGCGTTAAGCCCCTTTAAAGATGAATCACCTGTAAGTAATTAGAGCAGTGATGTGCAGCTCAGTTTGTTCAATAAGGTAAGGCATGAGATCACTTACTTTTAATTTTACCAGCTTCAAACAATTTCTTTGCTAAATTATCAACAAGTTCCTCAGTTGTTTTACGGCATGGTTCAAGTTCCTCTTTCGAGAAGAAATTTGGAATAACCAGGTACCCCTAAAATACACAATTATACTGGTAAATGTTTTTCATTTAACCACAGGTTCAAGGCATATTCTATATAAATGTATAACTGAGGTGCTATTCAAAATTGCCAATTTGGCATAACAATGATAAATGCCTGATTATGTTGAACACTCCTATTTTTGGTCCATTTCTTATCAATACTTTCAATACTTTGATTTGTAAGCACTAATTAAAATCTGTAAATAACCCTTTATTTTGACGTTTTCAACATTATTGCTACATTAACTAAATGGACTTGCTATCTGATAGCATTTGATGGTGTTTTATAAAAATTCTGTTCGAATACTTTTTTGTTAAAGGCATAATTAAGAGAAATTTAAAGTTTGGATTGGTAATAATCAAAGCACTGAGAGGACTGTTGTTGATTGGCTTTGCAGTATGGCAAGTCCTGATGTTTATTGTAATACAATTTCCTCAAATACTTCCAATGCTATCATTAGTCAATTAGAAAAAAAACATGCAAAATAAGATGCATGATAAATAAGCCAAATGTTCTTACTGTTGGTTAATACTGTGATGTTTAGGCCAGAGTCATTTTATTTATAGCAACTAATATATGCCTGGTACCTGCTTTGATTAGACTAAAAGGAAACAATAAAACAGAAAACAAGAGGGCCACGATGGTCCTTTTTCACTCACCTGAGTACAGATTGCAACATCTACGGTTTTCCTGTGATTTGACCTTCTGACCTAATGTTTAACCTGAATTGACCAATGCCCAAGCCTGTTCACGATATCATTAATACAAACATTCTCAGTGTTTGGGGAAAATCTGATCAAAACTGTGACTTCTATAGTATTAACAAAGTTTTCAGGACATTTAACCTAGTGGCCTAGTTTATGACCCCAGATGACCCATGTTCGAGCCTGGCCAAGACATCATTAAGTAAAACATTTAGACAAGGTTTGGTGAAGATCCAATCAAACCTGAGACCTTACGAGTGTTAACAAGGTTTTCCAGTGATTTGACCTGGTGACCTTGTTTTTGACCCAAGATGATCCATGTTCAAAATTGTCCAAGATAACATTAATAAAGGCATTTTGACAAGGTATAGTGAAGATTAAATCAAAACTGTGGCCCTTAGAGGGGGTCAATTATTTTGACCTGGTGATCTAATTTGTGACCGGAGATGACCTATATTTGCACAATCTCACAACATTGTTAATACAAACATTTTGAAAAGTTTAATGAAGATCCAATCAAAACTGTGACCTCTATAGTGTTAACAAAGTTTTCATTTAATTCTACCTATTTACCTAGTTTTTGACCCCAAATTACCCATATTCCAACTTGTCCAAGATATCACTTAGACGAACATTTTGACCAGGTCTGATGAAGATTCACTCAAGTGTGACTTCTAGAGTGTTAAAAACCACCAGGTGTGGATGACGGACGCCAGAGTAGACTGACTGATCACTATAGCTCATAATAAAATTGCTAAAAACGGAAAAATATCGTTGGATAGAAGCCCTATGTCGTCTCTTTAGAGCCGGCCAACAACGCCTCTATGAGTATGTTGCCCCGGACTTATTTCGTTAAGGGGCTAATCACGGCGAAACAACAACAAATATATACTAGTATAAAGATAACAAATTATATTAGGTATGTTCTAGATGCATTTTACAGAAATATAATTTTACAAAGTTTTACTATCAATACATCAGATTGCAGCCAGCCAACAAAAGCCAAAGACCTATAGCAAATGTGTAGTTACATGTATATATATTTGTTAAAACGTGCATTTATTAAACAAAACGTAGCTTCAACACAAGCTCATGTCAATTATAACATATAGTATAACTCTATGAGTGTATATTCCTTACCTCCGCCAGTGAATCAATGTACACAGTTGATATCGAATTTATCTTACAGCATAATCGTGTATTTCGTAGGATTAATGAATGTTTGTTATTATCTTCAGAAATTTATAAGTGATTCGAACATATCAGTACGATTATAATTATACATGTATGTAATTGTTCCCCGTGATAAGTATGAATTCATAAAGTTCATCGCTGCTGTTGTTGTTGTTGCTGATGTTGTTGCTGCTCACCACGATGAACGTTCACCATGACGATGCGAATAATGAGGATAAGTGATAAAGGATGCACAAAAATACGCAATTAAACATTTTACATAAACCAACATTTGATTTAATAACTACTCAACTTTCCGCAATACAATTTTAACTTACCTTTTCGAAATACTGGCGAATCAAATGATCTGGGAGTTGACCTGGCTTCTTTTCAGCAGCCTGGGGCAACATCGCCCGCTCATCAAACACTTCTGGGTAGGACTTGTCCGTTACCCCACTTTCCACGTTAAAGTCGGGCATTTTACAAAACTGTGCGTAGCGTTTCTGAACTAGGTGAATCCGCTGTACACTACGTTTTCCCGATATTCACGTACGTCTAGATAACTTATGCATAAGTTTATAAACACAATCCTAAATCGAGGTCAAACAACTATACGTTTAAACTAGCAGTCCTTCACCGATAAAACCGCTTGTCATGAATAGTTAATGATAACGCGCATCAAACATACAACTACTCATGCTGAAATTTTGGTAAAAATCCTATCTATACACAGCTGGACAAGACCATTAATAATTACACAGTGCCTAAACGCAAACTTTTTCCTCAGGCTATCCTTAAAATGGTGTCGGTGACTAGTTCTTTAAAAAAAGTCCCCGACTCAAAAAATGCGATTTTGAGAAAAGAAATCATCCATTATTCCATATATGTTATTAAACAAAAAAATGCATACCTACCTACCCACTGTTAAACATTTGGTTCGCACAAACCAACTTTTTCAAGGATGGCTTTATTGAAACAGTTTGCATAGACAGTCTAAAGCATTGATGCATTGCATACAGAATCTGAGCTCAAGTGATGTATATTTATGCGTAACTGGTTCGTGCGGTACTGTACAGTTTCGTGGCCAAATTGTTCGGTGATAATGTGTACTTTATTTAGAAAGTTTGACTTTTCGAACAATGTACACACAAGTGGGGGGTCCAGACTTTAGTTAACGGGAACATACGGTTTATATAATTACCCTTTACAAGGTGATTGTTCAGAGACGTTAGTGCTGATATTGTACAAGTATGACATGGTCTAAATAACGTTTAACAACGTCGTGCATACATATTTTCTGTGGATATAACAGAACCGAAATGTTACTGAAGAACCAACTATGAATTGTCCGTCAATGGTTGCATTTGGACAACCCCCCCCCCCCCTTCAAAATCCTGCAACCCGCCGAGCTTTTTCATAAAGATGTCAATATTCAATATGCAAGTACTTACAACATTGGATATCTAAAGCGTATGCACATATTAGTAACTAAGGGTAACACAAAACAACCTTTAATCCTGACCTGATCCGTCATTAATCGGCTGACATAAATTACCCCAAGTCCATTTTTTTCGATACACTGCAGAATGAGGCTTTTGTATTCTTTTTGTAAACTTCTTGCGGATAGCGTTTCAAGTTACGCTTTAGAGAACCTGTTATGTCTGATGTATCATATATATACATATACAAGGGTTACAACTTCCGAAATGACAGTTTCTGCACCACGTTTGCTTAAAACATACGCAACAATCGCGTTGATCAGATTTTCATCCTAGCAGATCATCGATCTATGTTAGGTACTGACAAATTGACTAAGTTCGAATCGGCAACAAGCGGAAGTCATCGACTGTTTTCCGAATTCTACCGATAGTTGAATAGGAATTTATGACCCCAGGCTATTCTTATCAGGGTAATAAATCACGATCAACATATCCAGCTCTCGGATAAATGATACAGCGATACCTTAAACTGACCATTTATGTTTTATAACTAGAATCTATATCCGGAGTCTATTGCTGATGTGACAGATTTAAAGTGTTAAAATGTTTCCGAATGACTACTTGTTATTGCCATTTTCTATTTGCTACAAAGTTTTCTGTTTATTGTATAATACCTGAGGTGTGAATTGACTGCATAATACGTAATAGTCTCAGACCTGGAATAAAGACATCATGATTTCAGATGACACAGCTTTCCAACCGTATTTATTATTTGTTCATCTCCTAATGTTTATAGTAAATGAGGCGTAGTATTTGACGGGTTCCGTATTTGACAATACAATATTGCAGAAATTTTGGGTCCTTTAAAACTTTATTTTAAGTTGAAATAATGAATTTAAAGTTAGATGGCGAACACAAAGTTACAAATTATTAACTAATACGGTCAATACAGAAAGATCAAAACTTGTTATTGATTAAGATATAACATGGGATATGATTTAATCTTTGTACTAAAACCTTTCCTGGATTTTGTATCACAGACAGAAATAGACAGTTTGTCTACAAATGAAAGCCAACTAAAACTTCAGTATCATCTACATAGTTTTTCAATCACACAGAAAAAAACGTTTAAGAAATTGTGCTGTTCGAACAGACAACTAGCGAAGGGGAATTTAATGTATATATATATTGTATTTCTTAAAATCTCTTAGACATTAAAATCTAGAATTTAGGCCACCCGATCTCACTATATCTTATTAGAGGAACAAGGTATCCTAGCTTTTGTATTTTCTCAGTGATAAAGACCTACATGCATATAATGCTTTTTGTGTGTTCAATATTACAATACAGATTTAAAAATCAAACTTCGGACAAAATAAACATATTCATCGCAAGTTTGCGATTGAAAAGGAGAAATGTGTTGTTGCTTCATAAATGGCTCGTGTTGATATATATATATACACACACACTCTGAGGAAGGTACCCTGGGGAGGGGCTAGGGGATATATATATTTCATTTTTAGTAATATCCCTGTAGAACCAAATCAATTGAAACAACATAGCATATGTAACGTTGTATTTAAAGCAAAAACCTACATTTTCTCCTTCCATTTCTATCATACTCTCAAAAATAAATAAGTCTGGAGCAAGTTTTATTTCTAATTCAATAGAACATCCACTGACCTTTTCAAGAATATATTTAGTAGGCTACGTAGCTGTTATGTTATGTTATATATATGTTATGTTTTCAGATGTTTTATCTTCGAGTGTTGCGTTTAAATTCTATTCGTTGCTCACGCTCAGTTCTATGAGGTTTTAGCTATGAGAGCTATTTTCAGAAATCCCTCGAATTTTAATCAATATATATGAGAAGTTTCCTTGAGCGTCACAATTTATTCCTCACTAAAGTTCAAACAACATGAAATTATAAATCATAATAAGAAACATAATAAATTATGATACATAGCCTTTAGAAAGTAGAACAATATGACATAGTTATGATTAAAAAGATATTAATAATATACTTGTATAAACTTCATATTACCAAATCTATCATGATGAAATCTACATAATATAGATATAATTTAATCTTTGAGCATTCATTTCTATCATTGAATATGGCATCTAGGGCCAAAGATCTATACTATTTGAATATATAACACAAACTAAGTTTTGAACAAAATCTAAGTAATCAAGGTTAGTACAGAATTGATAACCAAAAATCTTTGCTAAAAAGAATTAAGACGTTTCCTCGCGCGTCATATAATTTATTTGTTTTTCATACAACATACAATTAAAAGTGACCGCTCTAAGGACACCCAAACGTTTTTATGGTTCATCGAAATAAAATACAAACCTATAAAAGCATTGTGACAAAAATGCAAATGGGCTTATTGATCAACGAAAAAATGAGAAGATAAGTGATAGTCGAACTGTTTATGGCTTGCGTTGATATATGTAAGTGCTAAAAATCTATTGTTCATACGTCTCGCACGTTATTTCGTGAAACTGTAAACAATCGATATTATGTGAAAGCCGTATATTCCAAAATACATATCCGCAAAATATACTGAATATCCCTACTCTGCGACTGAATCTGCGGGCATATCGACTGCTTCGGACATTTAAATCGGTTCTACAGCACTTATAATTCTAAAAAGGGACACATACATTTCTATCTTTAGAATAATTATGTTTGCATATAAAGCCAGACAATCGTTTTGTTGGTGCAAAACCAAAAGATAGGGAATCTCACGAGAAAATTATTTAACAAATATATTCTGATTATCGCCCTTTAATACTCTCCCAGCCAATAATGGCTGCTAAAGGCTGACAACTCGAATATAACTGGTAATTTATGTGAATTACAATGCAATGTATCTCAAACATTGTTGTAACATGATTTAAATAACATAATTTTGTTATGTTTGTTGTGTTCTTATAACTGTCATTGCTTATAACTATCAAATTGGTCTGTTATCCAATAACAAAAAGAACGCTGTCATGTTCTACATTGCCTAGACCAGCTGATCGTGTAATCAATACACAACCGGCTGTAATTCGAAAGTAGTTTGGTGTCAGTATTTCTATTTCACTGGTATGATGAATGGAAACTGGTTTAATTTTTAACTTTAACCCGGTATGTTTGATCCATGGTGGATAATATACGTCTTGTGGTTTGATAAATGTTGCCAAGCTGCCAAATCAAATATTTACTTAAAACTGGGTCAGATTGCCATAACAATGATTGACTCCCACAGAAATTCATTTGCATTGAAAAATGATCATGATAAAGTCAATATGAAGATGGCATGATTCAAAATGAATAAATAAATCCTGTGATTTCCGACAAATTTTACCACAATTCAACAATGTTCTGTAATGTTAACTCCACGACTGAAGAGCCAAAGAAGGCATTATGAATGATAACAAATAGAGTTTAAAGCTTGTTTGTATCCCATATCAAGCCAACTATAATTACATGCTCACATGAACCTTAGGGGAAGGGATGATTATTCTTGCAAGTGGTCAATGCTTTCATTTAAGTCATGTATCAGGTTCCCATTATCTGTCCTGTCATGCAGTAGTAACATTTATACACCTACATCTACATGATACTCCCGATCAATCAATACTGATTATAACTGGGAGGCGCTTATCAGGAAAACTGTGTTAAAAACTAGTAAGTGCTCAGTTCAATTTCATCAAGGTCACATGACCTGAAATGAAGTTCTTAATGGAATGAAGTTTGCAAGGTAATAAAAAATAAACATTGAAATTCATTGAAAATTGAAAAATCACAGAAGTTAAGTATTAATTTATCCACAATGTATGTCGTACATTACTGATATGCACATTTCTTTCTGATTATTTTAGATTAGAACCAATTTATCATATATATTATAGATCTGCAAGTGTGGGTTTTAAAGCCAGTTGGTTTTAATAACATGTTTATGTGTTGCATAGAGTCCATCTTATAAAAATATTCTGAACTTCATCTGCCTCTAAATAGTAGGCATAGAAATTTTGCATTTGAGTTAAAAGATTTACATATTTTCTGCCAATTTCAAGTATTCTTTTTAAATATACCCTTAGATAGTTGATAAATGCCCCTCCCTGGATGAAATCCCCTCTCCATTGTAAAGTTATATGAATTATATTTACTTGTGTTTTCATCATTAAAATTTCTTTTGTTACCATGAAAGTAATTATATAATTATCACTTAACTTTGGTTTTGCAAACACTGGGATATAGTATATATTATTGTGTAAAAATTCAAAATATAAATACATTTCTGAAATGCAAAAATAACACAATATTCTGTTGTGCTTTACCAAGAAACAAGAGCAAAAAAAATATTCAAAATATTAAAGCATGCATTATCCCTACAATTTATTTAATACATTGCATGTACATAGAAGTTTTGAAAGTTTCAATTAGATACTTAATTCCCTTTTTACAATTTTGCAATGTTTAGAGACATTGTAGAGAATATTATTAAGCTTGTAGGTAAAAAAAACTATCCTTAAGATTCATGTATGTCATTGAATTAGTCAGAATTCTCTTTATTTAGATTTTTGTCAGATTACATCCTTCTTGTTCTCCTATTATGTAATTTCATATCAATGGCATGTAATTAGTGGAGGTCTGTTTAATGAGCTAAAGGTTTTCCCATTTCGGTTGAAAATTTGTTATAAAATATATCTGTTCTTTTTTCAGCATGCTGGAGTTTTGAAAAATGTTGCCTAACATTAAGAATTATTAGTCCTGCAGTTAAACAATGGATGGTACTGCTGGAGTTACCTCCCCAGCCAGTTTGACCTCTTCTATAGCCTCTGGTTCAAAGGACATTGATACTGGATCTGTTGGTAAGACTGACATTATATCATGATAAATTAAAATATCCATATTATATATGCACATGAATTATAACTTTCCGACCTAATAATAATGTTTTGTTCAAATTTGCTTTAAGATTTTGCATCAGGAAGTTTTGTAGGTACTTAAAAATTTTAACTTTTCTGTCTATATGAATGATTTGTTTTTATGATCATTTGCATAAATATATACTGTGTGTGACCCTGCATGCTGTTACTAGTGAACAGATTAAGTATCAGCTAAATCATTCAGGATGTTATACAGTCAGTGATAAGGAATATATGCTATTATGCTTGGAATTTTTTTATTCCAATGTACTGTTGCATGTAATGGCTTGACTTTTTTTAGCTTAGATCCGTATGTATGGATTTTTTTCAGTATTCTGTTTTCTTTACTTGCTGGTGTATATTTTTTTCTGTTTTTTTTTTTCAGCATACCTGTCTCCCTTATCAATGTATATTTAAAAGCATTGTGGGTTAAGACTGCATACAAATGGTGTATTATGAGTGTTTGGATATAGAATGCTCAAGTGCCCCAAAACATATGTATCATAGCCCAACCTGTCCAAGAACATTGAATAATATAATATTGCTGCTGACATATCTTAACATTGTATTTTATATTTAGCATCTGGTGAGATGGCCACAGGTAGAAGTAAGTCAAGCGAAGATCTAGGATCAGTACGGCCCCTTAGCATGCGAGAAGTCTGGGAAATCTACATCAGAACAGTGAAAAGTCAAGATCAATCAGCTGATAATGTGGAGGTAGGATTTTCCACTTCACATTGGAATAAATAGGCAGTAATGGGTTTATACAAACAATTTTGTCTTATAGTATGGCATTATGCTCAAAGGGTTCAGCATTAGTTAAAATTTTTAATTGGAGAAAAGTTATGGCCCTTGACATTGTTACAATGATGTATTGGAATGAATTTGTTAATCTTATGTCTCTAAAGATCATCTTTAATAGGTCATCAAAGAAAGCATTTCTCAGTTTGGTAAAGACTGACACATTTTGTCAAACTCAGAGTTAAAGGTAAATGCGATAGTAATTTTTAGAAAAAAATGGCAACAACTGATTACCACTTACCATGGACTGGTCATCATTTAGACAGAGTGGAAACTGTCAAGGTAAGGTTTAGTTAATAATTTTTTTATACATTGCTCTATTTGCAGAAACAATCATACTTGCTGAATCTTTTGTTAAAGTTATGTGCCAGGGAATTAAAGCGAGGATCACTCCCAAACTTCTGGTAAGTTTTTTAAGACTCTAGACTTCCAGAAACTGTTGGACAAGTTGCCTGATGATTGGTCAGACAAACTTAACATGAATGGTAGTACATTTGTTAGTTGCTAGGTCTTATTGGAGTATTGTTGATTTTTTCTTTGCATAATGCTTCAAGCCTAATAATGTCAAACAATTTTTCACCTAATGGAATTATATGCTAAAGTCTGACATCATGATTGTCAGACAACATAGAAGTCTGAGTTTCATTTATATGTTTAAATTGTTTTCATTTGTCTCCTGTATATACCAGCCACACAATTCAACACTTGTACAGAATAGCCTTCCTATTCATCGTTCTTATGTTACTCAATCCTTGAAATATGTGGTAAACTGTTATATTCAAAATACACCACAATTTTTAGCATGCTCAAAATGCTTGAAAATAATTTTTGGGAAATTAAGGGCAGAAAAGTTCAGCTTTTGTTTTGTTTTTACCAAGTGTAGGTCTTTCATTAAGATTTTTCTGCAATTCATTATAATTAGTGTGATTAAATTTGCTTGTAGTTGCACACACTGATTTCTACATGTCTACTGGGCTGGCTATAATCAGGAAATATTGATTTTTTAATATATTGCAATATTTAGCCTGTATATTTATGATATAGCCTGTAAAAATATTGTAATTGGTGTATTGCGGTATATTGCCCACCCTTTACTATCACAACCATATTTTTCTTTTTATCAGTAATTTAAACTACTTATTCAACTTCTGTTTTACATGGTAAATTGCCAAACAAGTATTTGTTACTGATTTTTCTGAATATTTATTTAGCAGCAATTTAAGGGTCCTCTGTGGTCAAGTGGTTAAGGTCTCTGACTTGTTATCACTAACCCCTCACCACTGTGAGTTCAAATCCCAATTGAAACCAAATTTCACATGTGAGGAAGCCGTCCAGCTAGCTTACTGAGGTTAATGGTTCTACCCAGGTGAAAGTCTTTGGTTTTCAGCCACTGTTAAAACTGGAAGTTCACCAAATGACCATGGCTGTTTGTGCAACACTAAACTCCAGTGACAACAATTTGGTTTTGGGTAGTGACTTGATCTTCTATAAAGGTTATGATTGAGATTTTTTCACTGCCTATCACAAGTTACTTCCAGGCTTACTATGGATCCTTTTTTATCCTAGTTTTTGCCTCCATGAATGATCTTGGCAGGACTTTTTCTGGCATGTGGCTACCATGAAGTTATATAGAAGGCTTACACTAAAAAAGAACTGAAAATTCATTTTTTTAAGAAAGAAAAAAATCCTTTTGAGTATGAAACTAGGGCTTTTTTATTTTGCGCTATACAGACCTTCTTCTGAAAAAACCTGATCTCAGAAAAAAAAAATAAAATTGAAAATCCCAAATTTCTTTTTTCCCTCCACCTCAATGAATTACCTTTTCGAAGGTAAAATGTTGGGATCAGTGCTATTAGCAAAAAACGAGAACAGGGTCATAATAAAACTTGGCTGAAAAGTATCAGTTGTTGACCAATTAAAATGAATGTTGTGAATTTTGGTTAAAATAATGGCGGCCCTATGTGGGTTCAACTCATTACAAACATAGAGTGCAAGAACATTAGTAAATTAATAAGTATTGGGCTTGAAATTCTATTATTTGTATTTTCCGACCCAAAAATAAATCTTATGAAATTTTATTTTTTTCTTCCTCCTATGACCATGTTGTGTCCTGGAAGTTCATAAAACAAAGAATAAACAATACAAGGCCTAGGGATAACATGAAGTTTAATGGAAACAATAATTCTATTATGTCTAATTGAATATACAATATTCTTTAAAGTATTAAGGAATAAAAAATGGATGGAGATTTGCTCCATTAAAAACAAAAAATAACACCATGCAAGGAAGCTGTTATGAGTTTTGGATGTAAACATGGAAAATACTTAGTTGACCACTCAAAGAAGTGTCCTTCCAACAAACTTTTGACCTTGACCTTTGTTCTTGAGGTTCAAGGTCATATAGCTCAAAACCCATGTATTTCTGTTACAAAATAATTCTTGAACTGGTGATATGCATCTCTGTTGTTTTTGTTATATTTTTGAGAAAAATACTCACTGGTTTAAGTACATTATTTTCTTAACTTTTCTTAATTTCTGGTAGTACTTTGCTGATAATTCTTGACCATTCAATTTTTTCTAGAAAAGTTTCAGTTATTTACTTATGAAAAAAATTCCTTCTATGTGTGTATGAATTATGATGTACTCTTCCTCATAATGTACTGCTAAATTTTTTGTACGACCACATATTTTACCTTATTAGGTTGCATTGTTTCATGAATGATAATTCAAACATATATCCAAGCTTTATTCACCTTGTGCAAAATGCACTTGGTGTGATAATGTCTTATCTCATATTTCATGTCTGCTCTCTGTGAAGACCTTGATATGTTTTTGGTGTGTTTTCTTGTTGTTTTTTTTCACATGAATCTTAAGACATGTGCTTGTTTAATATTTATTGTCTCTATTGTCTTTGTTCATTTGTCTAAAATTCCATTTTTGGCTTAAAAGAGAGATATCTCTATGTCTGCATCATTGCATCACTTGTCATTACATTAATATTGTACTATATTCCTGTAAGCCATGTTAACTAAAGTATTAAGATTTATTGGTTCTTTTTTGTCTTGAAAGTCAATTGTATGTGTTAAAATAAAACCTTGAGTGTACAAGGTCAGGGGTGCATACATTATACATAACAGATAACAAACTTGTGTTTGTCCTAATTTATTTACTGGCATGTGCAACTTCATTTGACCTTACGCTCAGAATGAGGTCAAAATCATTTTGTTATACAGTTAAATTAATTGATGTCGTTATCTGTGCTCAAGCTTTGATAAACTTTTTATAGTTTGATGTTTAAACTCTCTTAAATAGATAATCTTAGTTTATTTACTTCAGTTGATTGTACAGTATCTACCGAATAGTCTCCAATAAATGCCCATCTCCTCATTAATACCCCAATCTGTTTTTAAAAAGATGATGACCCTAAAATGCTTAATAATCTGTCATATTATATCCAGTTTGTCAAAGTAATACCAATAACTCATCAATTTGAAAACATCTGCTAAATGTAAAATGTCATTGGGGCATTCATTAGAATATGTTTGGTGCGTAGATATTTGAATATTTAATCAGTGTTTATCTTGTTTTATGATAATTATGGTCATAACGTTTCAGTCAGTATCATCTTTTATTATCATACATAATTATTATTCATTGATTATGAAAGTTAATCAGATTTTAATTGATAAGTCACATGGGTTTATTAGTGTCCAAACAATGAAGACATTGACCATGATGCTTGTAATTTGTGATTATAAAAATGTCCTCTTCGTGATGGATGTGTAATTATACATATTTTTGGATTTCTCAAAATGTGGTATGGAAAGTTTAATAAGAAATTTTTTATAATTACTTAAAAGTATCTTTAAATTTATGAAATTGATAGTTAGTCACTGTTAGTGATTAGCCTATAATATTTAGTAATTAGAAATTTACTGGTTGTTTCACCTTGTATACTGTAGTTATATTCCCCGTATAAGTCTTCTTTGTGTAATACATGTATAATTATATTTCTTTCATTGACTTAAAAAAAATACTATTTCAAAACCCTGGTGATTAATTGGTTTTTATTTAACAAGACTTAAAATGGACCAATGAAAATGCTACATTCTAAGATTTGTCTTGGTGGTCAGTTTTATTACACCCAAACTCAAATGTATGTGTATATGCTTATATTTATAATTTGTACTAGATAAATTCAGAAGTAGTCTCCTTAAGAGTTATTTCCCTTGACAACAGTTTCAAGCCCCCCCCCCCCCCGGAGCCTTACATTGGGGTTAATGCTATGTTAATTCAGATATCTGGCCAATGTCCACATCAGGTTTTTTGCTCTTAGTGCCATACAAAATAAGAATTTGTGTATTATTATGAATTAGAGTAGTAGACAGTAGTAGACATGTATGTAATTTTACATAAAGTTATTTTATAAAGAAGTAAAAAAAATAAAGTGCATCTTTTGACTTCTTTATTTCAGTGATATGAAGAGTGTCTGTAATCAGTTCTGTAAGGAATTCATGAGTGATATCCTTCACATCACTAGTAGGTCCGAGGAAGATGACATTGCTCCATTACAAAAATACCTTCTTGAAGGGAGAGGTTGGATTCTACTGCAAGTCATACATGACAAAGGCATCCTGGTAACTTTTTATTGCCAGTGTCACAACTACAATAATCATCATATCATTGTGCTATTTCAGTTTTTGTAAAAACATTGGTTTTATAAAAAGATCATGTTTCAAGGCACATTGTATTTATTTAGGTCCCTTGCATGGAAACTTGATGATTTTACTGCATTTTATTTCAAAAGAATGGTGTGCTTGTTATTGACAAGCCACTATTTTTACCAAATAAGGCATAAGAGAACATATGGACAAAGTAAAATTTAACCTTTACATGGCTTCAAATAAATCTATCGAACAAAATTGACCTTTGTCTCACATTTACTCATGAATGGACAATAATCCTATACCTTAGAATTATGATCTCTGATTTATAATGTAGATGATAAAAATTTGACTTTTTTCTTATGCCTAATGATATTTATGTCAAATTTTGAAAGAACTTTTGTGATTGTTAACTTCAGGGTATTTAGTTTGAAAACTTCCATTTGATGTGGGTTTTGTTAATGATTCATATAATGATGGTTCTTGGTTATGGTTCTATACATACATTATCATGTAGTTAGAAGTGTTCCATGAATTTACTTCATCACCAAGTTTTAAAGAGGTTTATGTACGAGTTAATTGTTTAGGAATTTAAGTGAAATTTAGTGTGCTAGTTCAGTAATAAAAATGATCCTGCAAAAAACCAGTCTGCAGCATACAAAACTAGCAGACTGTTCTGAAACTTGTATCATGACTTTGTCAGACAGTTTTGACATTAATTAATTGGTGAATTCATTGTTATTGCAAATTGTTATTGACAATGTTTAGTGCAATGTTATAATACAATTTGGATGATATATTTAACATACAAAAATATGTATAAATTAATACTGAAGGTTTAGTTCTGTTTCATGGTATATGTCAGAGAATTAGTGTCGTCTACTAGCCAGACTGAATTGTATGTTTATATATTGGATAACTTTTTTCCCTTATTGTCTTTCAGATGTGATTTCTGTGAATTTAAGTGTTCTATAATAGTATCAAGCTTGTCACTGTGTGCATCCCTAAAATAACTTCTTTATATTTATTTTTAGACTTTGTCTGGCTGCAGAGATTTTGCAAATCTTCTTGTCTCTCTGTTTCCATGGTGTGTTAAATTTCCATTGAACTCCACTACCAGTCAGGACATTGGTATGTTTTGTTTGTTTGTTTGTTTGTTTGTTTGTTTGTTTGTTTGTTTGTTTGTTTGTTTGTTTGCTTGCTTGCTTGCTTGCTTACTTGCTGGCTCACTCGCTCACTTGCCTACCAGAACTGACATGTTCACCATTATGCTACAAGCAATCTCCCACTTCCTATAACATTAAGCGTAAAAAATGTTTGTGTCTGGTTACATGCTTATTAAAAATATGGTAGGTAGGATGGGAAATTTGTTAAGGTAATATTTTATTATTCTTGAAACCTGATGTTGAGATTATCTTTGTGCTGAAAAGTTAAAAAAGTAGGACAGTGGATGTACTATTCCTTGGGCTTAAAGGTCAAGTTTGTAGACAAGGATTTGGAAATCGATAAGGTTTTGTATTTAAATTGTGATTATCTATATACTTGACCTTTAATAAAAAGTATAGGGTTGAGGAGAATAATTTGGGTAGGTCAGGTACCAGAAACATTTTTTTTTTTGCCTTATGTGGATCAAAATAGGGGGAGGGGACTGAAGGAATGACTTAAGAATTTTATTTAAAAGAGTAAAATTGTTCTACTGTTATGTGCAGTTTTGTTGAATATCCAGAGTTTGAGATGTATTTCAGTTTCATTGTTATAAGTCTTAAAAAAAAGTCAAGTTAGTTGCAGCTCTTATGTCTCTAATTTATTAGTTTAAATCTAAATTATGTCTTATTTTATGGTTATGTTGCATTTTGAGATTGGAACAACACACAATGTAGAAAAATGAAAAATTGTTTTGGAAGAAATTCTGAACATTTGTTTGCTATTAAAATCAATTTTGAAAGATTCTAAATTCTGGAAGTTAATTCAGTTTAAAATTTCGTGAGACTTTCAATTTGAATAGCTTCCAGTTATTTCTTAGTCTGTCTTTGTCACAATGCCAATCCCCTATACTGATTGAATTTTAAGTATTTATTCTAAATACCATTGTGTTATACTCTTGTCTCATTTCTGAAGTAGACATATTATTTGAAATTCAGTCAATTTGGAGTAAATTACCATTTGTAAATGGTAACCACCTGTTTCCTGTGATGGCCTTTTTCCACATGTCTAACTGTAAGTGGATATTTATAAGAAAAGGATTCCTTGCAAAACAACTCATACAAAACATCCCACCTTCCTTAAAATACTACTTTCTCCCAAATCCCCCAACCCGAAGCCCCTTCAACACAAGGTACCATAAAAATGCAGGACAAAACACAGTCCCTAGAGGCTACCACCTGAAGCAGAATGTTGATTTGAACCCTGTTGTTGGATGTAGAGAGGATTTGCCACTATTGTCAGATTGTATTTATAAATAATTGCCATTTAATTACTATCTCATCTCTCAATTCTCACGCCATCTGATTGTCGTCATTAGAAATGTTTTGCCAGACTTACTGACATAAATTGATTATGATTAGATTAATAAATTCCTATGTGACTTATGCTTGTGTGAAATATGAGCTCTTCTGATTGACTAATTGTCCGCATTATAATGTATAAACCTGTGCTGAATCTATGTGTATATAATATAACTAGGTTGCTAACATCCCCAAAAGATATAGGATTGGGAAATAGGGATAGGAAAATAATACAAAGTAAAAATAAATATACTTGTAGTTTGCTGGTCTATTTTCAATATTTATACCCTTACTACATACTTCATGTAGGGCTGAAATTGGGATTGTCACTTTAACATGTTAATTGTTAAAGTGTGACGCATATAATTTCAGATATTCAATGTGGGGTCTCAGCCTTTATGATTAAAGGTGAAGATTAGATATATCATCAGGTCCATCAGCTATACATAATTATGTAAATTTTATGCAATATTAGTGGTAACAGAATAGATGCTGAATTTGAGATCACATGTTTGTACTATTACTGTTAATCGGTCAGTGTATTTGAACTTGACCACTACAGGTCATTGTCAATAATATCGCCTGATTAGATGATAAATGACAAATTCAGTAGCCATGTCTATGTACACATGTTTGGTCAATATAAAATTTTATAATCAAGTTACATGATTATTTATATTCGAGATGTTTAATGTACTAGTGTGAGGTTTGTACTACCAGTCTATCAATCTGTATATAAGACTGATAAACTTATTTATCAACATTTCATAGGATTGATGCAGAAATGTTGTAATTGCTTTGTCGCTGAAATCAAATAACAATTGCTCGGTGCTGAATTCTGATTTGATGTTTATTAAATTGCATAATTACTTATTAGTCTATAAAAACTGAGAGATGTGCTTCTTTGCTACATGTCTTATTTATTTATATTGATACAGAAAAAAGGGTGATTATACTGCTTTAAGGTGTAATTAGTAATTAGTATGATGTTCTGAATTAATTGAAAATGCAATAGTGCTTGCTCCAAAAAAAAATCCATGACCGTTCTTGGTATTGGCTTGAAACTTAAATCATTGTTAGTTGGTAGTAAAGAATATGTGGAGTACAAGTGCTGTAACTCCTATTGGTCTTGATTTAATTCCACGTTGAAATTTTGTTCGCTATAAAACTTTACAAATCCTTGAAACTTAAAAATTATATATGGAAGACATTTTAAGGAATGATCATTTCTTTTAAGTCATTTTTTCTGCTTGGCCTCCATTCACATGGCAAATGCTTCATCTGGGGTATTGCCATGTCTCACATTTTGCTTGTTAGTTTTGAGTTAGGTTTAAATGAATGAGTAGTTCACAATCACACATTATATGTGTATTTCTGGCAATAATTTTGTTAATTATAAAGCAACAAGACCAGTTGTGTGAAATACAATCTATCAAAATTAGCATTTTCAATCCTTTGCATCTTTAATCAAATTGTAGTAATATTATAAGTTAATTTTGTCAAGTTGAATCATTATAGCATTTATAGTTTTGAGAAAAATGTGTTTAAAACTTCCGACACTTCTGAAAAATCAGTAAGTGTTATTAGCAAAACTAAATTATCAGTATTTCATGCACTTTAGATGATTTCATTATTGTCACCTTTCAATTGTTACCTTGCTTAAATATCAATTTGGTTTACAATAAAATGATCCTAATGTGTGCTTAGCATTTTTTTTTTCATTTGTTTTTTTTTTGTTGTTGTTGCTCTTGAATATTGCTAGTAAAAATGATTTTCAGAATTGCGTTGGCAATTATTTTAACAAGTCTAATAAATGGTTCTTTAAATGAAGCCTTAATTAAATATATTTTCTTGATGCAGATACATTTTCTTGATGCAGATACATTTTCTTGGTGTTTCAAGTTTAATTTGTGCTTTTGTGGATGAGATAAAATTTTGCTGTAGAGAATTAGCTACCAGATGTACATAATATTTTACAAGTATTTTGATATGCTGCTGGTATGATGTTTTAACAAGTTTGCATAAATGTCAGATTTCTCAGTTCACCAATGGTAAACCTTGGGCCAATTCTAATGAATACTTGTGGGAAACATCATATAAAGGATTTATGCATTTATGCATGAAGTATAAATACTTGAAATGATGCATTACTTCTGTTATGAGGTGACCTGATTCTTTGTTTGTATAGTATAACCCCTGAAAACCAGATTCCTGCTGGGCTAGTACAAAAGTCTTTTGTTCCCTCAAAATTCCAGTTTTCAGAGAGAACTATTGATTATCGAAAAGAAAAAATGGCATTTGAGAAATCATCTGAGTTCCAAAAAATTCCAGCTTTCAGAGGTTTAACTATAATAGCTTTACAATTGCTTATAAAATGTACTACATTGTATATTGGATGAAAGTAGAAAATATTCCTACATAAATCAAAATGTTTGACATTTAATTTCAGATATTAATCAGTATTCCAGTCTTCCACCTATGTCAGACTGCTTCAAAAGTATTCTTAAATCATGTCGCATGAAACAAGGTCAAACACGTAACCAGTCTGTTCCAGCTACAAGATTGTTTAACATTTCTCCTGGAGACACACGAAGAAAAAGTGACAAAGAAACTGGAGATGGCAAACGTAAAATGTCAAAAAGAAGAAAAAGTAATGAAGATAAGGATGTCAATGACACAGATGATGATGATGGCTCAACAGATCCTAAAGGAGAAAGATCTAAGGGAAAGTTAAGGAAAAAGTATCGGTATGCTAATTTAAGAGGTACTAACACAGGTCATAGTCAGCAGAAAGTGGAATCTGAATCAGATGATGACGATATTGAAGCATTGTTGAAGAGTATGAATCATGAAGAGGAAAGTGTTATATCAGGTTTTGAACTTTGTGTTATGATTCTAGAATTAATTCTAGACCTTTCCTTGTCTGATCTCAATGAAGTGACAAGTGGAAAAATGATCTCACCTACAATATTGCCAAATCTGTTGCGATATTTAGTCAGTATTGATGAAAAGTCAGGTTTAGATGATGCATCTGATAAAGAAAGAACAATTATTATCAAAAGACACCTTGTAAGGGTTATTCTTATATGCAGTGGAATAACAGCTGGGCAGCAAAATGGAATAAATATACTTTTAGTCCACAAAGTCATTGAAAATGTTTTGAAGAGTACTGTACGTAAAGAAATGCTTCAGTGCGATTATGAAATACAGCAGGAGGTTTTCCAGAATTTAAACAATGAGGTATATCTTCTCTCTGATACAGTTATTGGTATAATATTGTGTCTGACTGTAGTTTTTGAGAATATGCCATTCAATTTGAGTTTCATCAAAACTGGAATACGTATCATTGAAGAGTTTGATGAGCACAAAGGATTCCAGGTATTGGAACACTGCGTACTGTTTTATGATTGGTTAAAATTTCTGTCATGTGATTCAACTAATGGTTTACAATTGTCTGTGGATGATCCAATCAAAATCCTTGGTACATTTTTGAATACTCTCAAAGTTGTAAGGGTTAATTATGTTCATTCTATGAAGTGTGTCAAAAGAAAGCACTTACAATGTTCATACACTCAGTACTTCGATCACCATCATGACATCTTGGGCATTCCAAAGTCTTCAAAAACTGAAGAGAGAAGGGACAGTCTGACCTTGACTTCACGTAGACGATCCCATTCCAGTTCAGCATCGCAGTCAAGTTCTCAAACAGTTTGCCTAATATCCTCCTACACTCAGTTTTTACTTGACCTTCTGAACAAGGTCACCTCCAAGGTAATTACTCTTGACCTTCTGAAAGTAATTTATTCTTCTGGTGTTTGTTGCTGCATGAACCTTGATTGTATTGTTTCTACCTTTGTTAGAGGCATTGAAAAGTTTTCACCAGCTGTACGAACCTTTGCATTTGAAATATTCAACAAAATTATACTTGAACATTTTTCTGGAGGAATTGCTCTATTTAAAGGCGAGAAACACATGATGAACTGTTCCTATTGTGAGCCAAGCAATTCCTATTGTGCTGCTCCAACATCATCTGTTATGAGTGAAATTCCTTGTCTTGATGTTAAAAGAATTGATAGTGGCATTGACAGCAGTGATATGAGCAGAGAAGCTAAATTGTCTGTTATTGGTAAAGTTTCAAAGTGGAAGCCTCTGTCTCTTCTGAAAGATCTCCTCTTCTCTACAAATGAAGGTCTAGCTGTGTCCATTGCTAAACATCTAATGGTGTTGGCTATAAAAGGTGATCCATATCTTAAAGCTGAATTATACTTTAGCTTATACAGCCATTCTCTTCGAACTGTCCAAAGTACAACTGATTCTAGCAATCAAAAGCTTTCTAAATCTGTGCAAGTTCATTGCCTATCAGCTCTACCATACTTGCTACAAGCCAACTGTGTAACTAAAGTGTTTCTGTCTAAGAAAGGGGTAAGAACTTTATGTGAACTTCTGGAGGATCAGATTTTGAGAACACCTGTTTTGAGAATATTTGAAGCTCTTGTTGTTATAGATGGGCATAAACTGGAGGATAAAAATTCTATTTGTTCTGAGGATTGCCCTAGTCCATACAATGGAGGGCGAGTTATTGATGCTTTTATTCAAGAACTTTCCAAAAGATCTTTCAGTGACACAGACATGTATCATGATGACTCAGAAAAGTCAACTCGAGGTCGGATTAGAAAGGATAGTGTAGTTATTTCTAAATTTTCTTTGCCTGTGCTAGTTGACCTTTGGCAAACATGTGCAAAATTATGTCTCCACAGTTATACATTTGTGTCACAATTTAATGAATTACAATGTTTTGAGAAAAGTGAAGCACTTCTACTGGAGACTATGGACATTATTACAAGCCCAGATTTAATTGGTCAATTAAAATCACAAGGTAGTATTGAAGGCGAGGATTCGGGATGGGAGGGTGACACAGGAACTGACTTAGAGCAGGAAGATCAATCTAGTTTCTTTCAGAGGGTATCATTGTTTGAATCCCTCGTAGTTGTGATAGGAGCTGGACATAAATACCATGGTGCTCAGGTAAGCTGAATTTGCTTTTTTTTATATCATGAATATGGCTTGTAGCTTTTGTGACAGATTTAAGGGGTTTAATTGGTTGACCTGATGTTGTTGTTTGTGATTATGCATATGCCTTTTTCTGTGGATGAAAAAATAGTTTTTGTATTTTTACTTTTGTCTTCCATCTAGATTATTTGGTTTTATTTGCCGATATCTGCTTGATACTCTATTACCCGTGTTTTAGCTGGGCCTTATTTTAATATCTGGTATGTTTTTTTCCATATTTATTTTATTGCATTTTTTATTGTTCTAGTACGAAAATTAAATATTTGTTGCATTTGGCAAGTCATAAATGTGCACTCAAAATTTCACATATCTTTATTGCAGCAATGTGGACAGTTAAAAACTTGGCACAAGTTGAAGGATCATTTTTCCCATACCCAGCTTCTGGACTCAACAAAATTAAGAATAATTCTAGATGCAGTGATGAATGCTGCCATGCCACAATTTGTCTCCTTGATGCAATTTTCTTACAGTAGAAATATAGCTCTTGTGGTATGTATTACATGTACTGTTCAATGTTTATGTCTGCATTTTAGTGTAAGACTGTGGTAAATGAGTTTAGGTGCCAAATATCTAATACTGGTGAGGATGGTTTTGCAGCATTGCCAACAAATGTACTGAATGCATTGGTTTCTTTATATACTGCATTATTTAGATATACCAATAACCTATTTCTTTTAATCTAATATGATATACAGTTTACTCTGTTTAGTTTTAATTATCTTAATATAAAAGAGAGATTGTAATTTGGTTTAGAATTATTTGAGCTTTATTGTCAGTGCTTTACCTCAATATCTGACTGGTATTATAAAGCTCTTCATTTGCATTCTGAAATTCAGTATAATTTTATTAGAACTGTCAAGCGGATCTATGCTATAGATGGAACTATAAGAAAATCTTTCACTAACAGGAAATTAGGAGTTTTCTTGACACAAGATTGTGTGATGGCTTCTTGGCAATTATTTTTGTGATGGTAGTGTGCACAATATTGTGCCTGATACAATTGTGAATGATTGTCACTTTTTAATTATGTCTTATATTATGGCATGTCTTGTAAAAGAAGAATCTCTATGATCACAGTCAATTGTTGCTTTAATCAAGGATGATGTAAAAATGTCCATGCTATCCCAGAACAGTGATTGCACGCTTGTGCACTTTTTGATTTGGGTTAATAAACTCATGTGTTATGTCACTTTCTGAATTCCATACATTCATGCTGAAATGTGTTGTATGCATGATTATAATGCATTTTAATGACAATGATGCATTATTCTTACTGTTTATTACTTTAGATTAATGTAATGCCTGATCAATTCTAGTACAAATCTAAGATTTCACTGTTGTTACATGGTAACTCAATTATTAAGTATGCTTTATTTAAGCATTTTTGCCAATGGTGCAACTAAATGAAATGACCAGAATTTAATGAGAATTTATTGTGTGTAATACTGTGATGTATCTTTACAGTGCATGATCGATGTAATACAATCTTCTTTGCTAGTGTTTAAATTAAAGATTTGTATCTTTGCTTGAATTTCTAGCATTTAAAGTCAGTAAACTATATGCAGTGAATCAGAAAACTGAGTTGTACTCATGATAATTGCATTGATTATTTTATTAAGGAGTTTTAATTTTAATTACTTTTTTGTATTAGGAATCAAATTTGATTGACTGCCATTCAGTTTAAACTTTTTTATTTCTTGACTACTAGTACAATTATGTGAATCAGTTAAATAAGATTGTAGAAAAAATGAATTAACTTATAAACAAACAAACAAGCACAAACAAACAAGTGAATGAATGAACAAAAGAATGAATAAATGCTTGGCCACCTGACTGACTAGTTGATTAATTAACTAATTGACTGACACACTTCCTCACTGATTCAGTGAATGACTAATCCATTGACTGACTGACCAGCTGACCAACCTACCGCTTACTGAAAATTGAGGTAACAATTATCTCACTATTTGTGATCTACTATTTTTGGGATATTCATGTATTGAATTCTGCTTTTGAAATACTGGGAAAGATCACCATGAATGATGTATTCACTTTGATTCAAGCAGTTGGTTATAATACACAGTAAATTCTGTTATATTATATATACATAATTACATTACTAAAGATCTCTGTCTTATGTAGGAACAATTGCATTGCTTTAGATACTATATTTTAATTGATGTAACAATATAAATTGCAGTCTATGTTTAATTATTAATTGCTTTTAGTGCAATTTGAGATGGAGTGTGAAGGAAAAGACAAAAAGATATTTGACTGTTTTATAGAACTTTTCACTTCATGAAATGTGTGGATGTTATCTTTGCCATCAAATTTCCATGTGCAAAGTAAAGTCAATATTTTCTGGGGAATTTTCATGTAACTTAAGGTTGTTTTAAAATTCAGAAATTTCAAATGTTATTTAGTGTCTTAAATATCCTGTATATCTGCTAATCTCTACAGTATTATATTGAATTCAGTCTTATCTGGTGAGATGTGGAAATTTGCCAGATAAACAGATGAAAGCTGTTATATGTATTTGGTATTTTGCAGAAACTGTGCAGCTCAAGTCTGCTAGAAAGTATACCAATTATTCCTTATTCAACACCTCGGTATAATTAAATGCCCTACATAAAAAAATTCATAAAATGTGATTCTTTGAGAATTATTCAAATTATATTCAGTGCATCCAGGTATTGGTTAAACTGTATTTCAACAAATTGCAAACAGATTCTGTAGAATTTAAAGCCTCTTGGAATGTTTATTATAGGCAAGTGTTAATATATGGAAACATTGTGCAGTATTATCAAAATAAATGGTTTTTATACTTGCTTGGCCCTAACCTTAATTAAACATGTAAGTTATTGTAGATAAGTTCTATATAATTTCAAACATAGGGATAAAATGCAGGTTTTGTTTATGTTTATAATACAAGAGTTTATGTTTATTTTAGTCAGGACTAAAGTGTCTTCTTTTTTAGTATTGCACATATTTACATTTTCAAATCATCGTTTTGTTTGCAATGTATTTCTTCCAGGGACTGTTTAAAAAATATTCTTTTCATATTTCTATTCATTCACAGACAAAAAACGTGGACCCCTTAAGTTACAAAGACTGTTAATTATACAAGCATCCTTATTCTATTTTTAACCAGGTTTTCCTAACGAAAAATCCTGGTTATTAAATTGGCAAATATCAGCAGGCGTCCTCAATTTCTTCTGCTTGCAATTACTCCTACATTTCCCCATGGATTTTGACCAAACTTTCTCATAATTATCATCACCAAGTGCCCTAATGTATGATATTGGGGTTTTGTGATTTGATTATTTTTTGCATAATAATGGCCCTTTGTTTAATTTTTGCAATATTCTGTGTTCAACTTCTACATTTCTCAAAGGATTTCAACCGAACTGTCACAGAACTATTGCAAGCAAGTACTGCATATATTCCAGGTTTTGTGATTCTGGCCCTTTATTTTGATGATGTAATATTCTGTGCGCAACTCCTCCTACATTTCACAGAATTATTGTCACTAAGTACCCCAGCACATGTTATTGTTATGTTATTGAGTTTTGTGATTCCATCATCTTTAGCAGAATTATGGCCCTTTGTGTATTTTGCGCATGTGTAATATATAGAAAAATACTCTTCTGCATACAACTCCGACTACATTTCTCTAGGGATTTCAATTAAACTTACATAGAACTATTGTCATCAAGTTACCCAGCTCATGTTGTCAGGGTTTTGTGATTTGATTATTTTTGGTGGATTTATGACCCTCTGTTTCAATATAAGGAGAAATACTCATCTGTGCACAACTCCCCTTTTATTTCTCAAGGGATTTTGATTAACTTTTGTAGAATTATTGTCATTAAGTGACCCAGTGCTTATTGTTTTGGTTTTGCTATTTGATCATCTTTGGCAGAAGTATGGCCCTTTGTTTATTTTGCCTGTATGTATCAAACATGTCTGTGCATATCATGGGCAAAATGCTTCTACCCTATGACTGAAGGTAGGAATGGGGTAAGCTTCTGGAGAATGAAAGCCTGGTTTTGTGACAGTTCTTGTCATCGTGTTATTATGTTTAGGGGCTGGAAAAGGAATTTAGATTGAAAATTATTGCACTCCCTTGATTGCCATGTTGACTACTGCACTGTCTGCTAAGATTATACTTGATGTCGAAAACTGCCACATTGACCCATCAATGATATTATTTTGTGCCTAGGCTTGATGTAGGCATAAAGATAATGGATATATTCAGACAATTATATTTTTTCTAATCAGATCTAAGAAAAAAGGTGAAAAATGTCATTAAGCAGTGTGCTATTTAAGCCATGTTTATCAACATCAGGGATTTGTAAGGTGAAATCCTTACAATTAGTTGATCCATTAGGGGTGTCTGTGCTCACTTAAAGTAGGGTCATTGCTTTGAGAAACAAAATCCTTCTGAATGGACAGGATTAAATTCCATTTCAAAACTCAAATTTGCCTAGAGCTGGATAAATGACTATCATTTCTGCGCAAACAAATAGTTTTGCTTTGATTTACTTTCCATTTGTGTGCATAAATAAATTAATTTGCTGTATGTGTTAGGTCCATTTTTGGATGGTACATTTCTGCTGTCTCTTTTTTTATAAATTGTGGTACATTTCTGCTGTCTCTTTTTTTATAAATTGACTTGTAGTATCTAAGTTTTTGTGCTCTAATGAGACATCTCAGAGAATTTAATGTCTTTATTTAGACACATTGGTCAGTTGTGTGTCAATGATAATTAGTTTGACTGTGTTTCAAGTTGATGATGATGCAATTTTTAAGTGATTCTTAGATTCTTGATCCTTTTTTTCCCATAGTTTAACCCTGCACCAACAGTCAGGATTATTTGGTAACATTCCCAGCTATAGCTATGGAGGAAGACTCCAGGCCTACTTGGGTAGAACCATCAACCTTCTGTAAGCTAGCTGGATGGCTTTCTTACATGTGAAATTTGGGTGTGGTTGGGATTCAAACTCTCAGCAGTGAGAGGCTAGTGATTACTAGTCAGAGACCATAACCTGTCAACCACTGAGGACCCCTGACTTAGTATTGGTCTACCTTTTAACATGTCAGTTAGAAATTAGCAAAATCACATTACATTATCATTAGGAAAATTCTCCATGATTAAGTAACCTTCCTAGATTAGAAATGAAAATTGGAGTCATCTGATTGGCTTAAAATGTAGGGCAAATACTAACAATTGCATTTGGCTCGTAATGTATTTCAAGATAAGCTACTTGTCTAATATTAAGATAGTTTTGCATTGCTTTTAAGAGAAACCCTTCAAATAGTTTGAATGCTTGCATTAGTTTATGTTCATCATTTCCATTGAGGCTTCATATTCAGCTTGTATTGATTGATTAAACTTAACACTTTTGTCAAAAGTTGTTTGGTGCATTCAGAAAGAAGAGGCGAAGCATTTTATGCTCCCCACAGTTATATTATTCAAGAGCCAAGAGCCAAAGTTAGCCATTTTTAATGCTATGAAATGTTTTTTTGTGATATATATTGAGTGAATCTGTTTACCACTTCACGATTATTTGCTTAAAAACAATTTATGACGAAATTGTTTTCAAAGCTTGATGACTCCAGTTATGAATGCTGTTCAATCCATGTCAACTTCTAAAATGCTATTCTTATGGAATCAATGCTTTGGACAAATTTGTTTTATCACTGACTGCTGAATGCAGAAAAGCACATTTTATTACATTTGTGGCTCAATTTTGGTGAAAGTAGAATAAAACCTGTGTTCAAGACCTTAATGGAAGCATTGAAATTCATTTTAATCTTTGAATGACAGCAACCTTTTATCAAGTTCGGTGTTTTGCCTGAGAATGATGCCACCTTCAATTAGAGCCATTTTTTTTAACTATGTAAATAATGGTAACCTGCAGTTAAGTTCAATTTTTAACCTGTGAATAATGGCAACTATAAATAAAGTCCAATTTTTCACTATGAATGATGGCAACCTCCAATAAAGTCAAATTTTTACTCTCTTGGAGGTGGTCTTTGTTGTTCAATACTATATTGTATCTATGTTCTCGAAGGGATTGGGTACTGAATGGACAATATTTTGTCCGACTGATCAATAGCTTCACAATGATGTATACGTGTATACTTACTTACATTGGTAGGTCTGTGATGCTGTTTGAAACATTATGATACTAGTATTGTGGGATATGTTGCCATTGATGTTTTAGAAAGTATCGGTATTTTATCTGATGAGACTTAATGAATTGAATCTTACACAGTATATGATTAATTAGCATTGATGGCTTTGTGACTACTGACTGATATCGTAGTTGTTGGATGAATATGATTGGATTTGTGTAAGAAAGTATGGATATTTGAATGTAATAATTGACAGATATTTACTGGAAAAATGTTTATTGAGTATATCTCGCTTTATTGCCTTTTTGGATTATATTAGTTGCTATATTTTGATGTCTTGGGATCACTAAAAATTACATTACTATTTATGGATAATTTCTGTGCATTACTTAACTTTAGTTTCACATCTTGATTGATCTATTTTTATTGCACATAGTTATCACATTAAACAGAAGTACCGGTATAATTAGTAGGTAGGTTTGAGAATCCATTCATATGGAATATTCCCTAATTAATGCCCCTCCCCTATTTAATAACCCAGCCCTATTTTGAAAAGCCTGATTCTTTGTGTTTAATGATTATAAATTGAGTATCATATTAAATCCTTGGTATACAAAAACAACAAAAAGACAAAGATTCAAGAAAATGTAATTCCTAAGGTGCATTTATTAGGGAATATTAGGTACACTGATTTATTGTGCTTAAGTTATTATCTAGCCCTGTCCATTGGGGGTATTTTATATCCATCTTGTGTCATAGGGTTGTATGAATCATTGATTTGACTGTTTTCCAGTTTAAGTCCACCTGCTTAGCTCCTTAGGTATAGCATTTGGTCTAGATCTTTGGTTTGTAAGCTTGAACCCTATGTATGGCACTTTCTTAGTAACATAAGTGGAAGACATAACATGTAATGTCATTCATCTTTGAAAGCTGATCTGAGTTATTGATGTGGAGATACAAAATTGGTAATCGTACAGAATCCAGAACACTGGCTAGGTTAACTGCTTACCAGTATATAACCCACACTAGTGAATAACTTTTTTTTCCAGTTTGCTCAATGGTCCTGCTACAATGGATCATTGGGACACTTACTGGTAGTGTTGAGAAAGAAAACACATGTATGAAATCTTTTGCACTACTTGACAGATATTTATCAAACTTAGCCTAAATAGTTCCTCAGTAATGCTGTATGCAGAAGTCGCCAGAGCGAATAACTTAGACTTTTGAGCTATTAAATAAGGATATGGCTTACATGCTTCATTTTGACACTATTTCCTGTTGGACATCTAGAACCTATTTGTATCTTTGTAAGAAAACATTGACGGTTATCTAGCATTTTTTTAAACAGCCTGTAGATCGATGACAGATAATTATATGTGTATCTGTTAATTGAATGATCCTGAATCATAAATCAAAGTGGCGCCACATATTGGCATTCACATGGCCTTTTCTCTGCATATTTACATTTACTGCATATAAATACTAGATAGATATGATGAATTGTCTGGTTTTAATTCAGAACTTCATTGTGAATATAGATAATGATTGCTATTTGATGTGGATCAGAAAATTTGATTCCCTGGGTGTGATTTTGAAGAAGCTTGAAATATTTCATTAATGTTAGTGTGGTACAAATTGTCTTAGATGTGGTATTTCTTACAGAAAAAATTGTTTGATTTATCCTTTATTTATAAATTGTTGTAATAGTTTGTATTACACAGTATCAGGCCCATTTAGATTCTTGCATTTTTATAGTTTCATTAAATTAAATAAGTTGGCAAGGAAAGAATGATTATATTTTGGCCAATCTTCATATTGTACTTCTTGAACAAAATACAAATGTGTACCCAAAATTATTGCTTTGCATGTCAATAAAACAAGACTGGTTAACTTCATCATTGGTGAAATCTATAAAAAGTACAGAGCCTTAAAATATTTGAACTATTCTGGAGCACAAGGTTTTTTTTGTTAGAAAAACAGGATTTCAGGTGACTGTATGCGACAAATTTTAAGTTTCTGTTACATTGAAATCATTATAAGGCTAGAAAATAAATAGTCATGTTTAGGTTACCCAAGCAAACATATTTGGGTAGGTAGATCAAAAACTGTTTCCATTTTTTTCTAAACATACCTTGTGAGAATACATGGTATGATTTGTGATCTACTTGTACTGTGCATATTGCCATTAGGAACTTAAGAGTCAGAGGCAGAAAACAGAGTCAGTCAGGTAACTGTGAACACATTTTTTTCTGTTCTAATATCATCCATCTTGTCTCCCTTTTCCAAATTTCAAGAACCAGCAGACGAATGGTTCAAGAACCAGTGCAATGCTTACACAGATGATTATATCATTAAGGCTCACTGTATGCTTTTGCTAAAATTGTCATTTTAGAAATACCATTTCTTTTCATATTTTGCAAATTTCGTGAATATTTAACGACTCAGATGCAGAAAAACTGCTCTATGTTCAAATCAGAACTTTCTCCAATCATTGCGGATGATTTATATAGTTTATAGCATCATATCTGTGTATAGACTAATAAATGATTTATGTATCCAATTAATTTGATCTCAATCAGCAATGATATCCTATGATTAATATTGGAAATTTACATAAATGTTCCCTGCAGAAATGGAATATGATACTAATGAACACATAATTTGCTTAGCTGATGGAAAAGTTAACGATGTATATAGAGTTCATTTTATCCAGATATTTTCTATTGTGACACTATCAAACTTAATCAAACCTGCATAATTTACCTTTTTTCTTTTGGCTGGTAGTTTGTCCCTTACCTCCTAAGATAAAATTCATTTCTCAAAGAGACATTCAGTATGTACATATTAGATTAATTTTAACATTGCACCTCAGTTTTTTGGACATTGAATGGTAAAGTCTGTGTTCTTTTTTGACATTGAATGGAAAAGTCTGTATTGTTATTTTGACATTGAATGGAAAAATCTGTTTTAATTCTTTATTTGACATTGATTCTTATTTTTTTTTTTGAAAATATGAGTACAGTAATTCAGAAAATAACTTATTCATATAAATATGATATAATTTACTATAAGAATCACTTCTTCATAATATAATTTTTGTTACCTTGGTCATCCTTAAAAGAACATTGGACTGTGGTAATGTGACTCAAACTTTTAACAATGGGTACGTAGACAGGCATTTTTTTGCTAACAATTGTGTTTGTACTTAAAAATAAAAGCTCGAACAAGAATGAAAAATTGGATTCTTGAATGAGTAGCTGCAAACCAACTTTGTTTTAAGGGCGGCTCTATTTGCAGAAATATTCTTTTTCTCAGGTTGGTTACTTTTATTTGAAAAGTTGTATGAATTGTTACTTATATATACTGCACTGAAACAAACTTTCCAGAGAGTTGTTATGAGTATAAATAATTTTGATAAACATTCAAACTCCATAATTTCATTGATCAGACAGCAAGCCTTACAAGGATGTGCACAACAAACAAGGCTAAGAATTGTTTTCTCAATTATTATATGCAATAACATCTTTATGTTAAGACAACCTTTGGGACCTTAAAGGCAGTCTTAATCTTAGAGTAGTCTTATAATCAGTTTGAAATAAAGGGGAAATATTGAAAACCTGCCTGAAAAATAGGTTGTTGTTATAAGATGGTCATAATATTGAGGTGGTCATTTAGTGAGGTTTTTTATTGTTCACAGATTCCATTAGTTCTTGTTTTTGCATAGATTTATTGAATGGACGAATACCAATATAAGATGAAATGTAGTCTGTTCATATTGATAAGTTATATCTGAACTAATTCTGTAAGTCTTTAAGGAAATTTGTTTCTGTAAATGATATCCAACAGATATGAATTTCTTCCATTTTTTGCCAACTCATTAATTGGTATGACATTTTATATTCATTGAGAGTTTTTGCTGGGAAAATTTGTAAACTAAAAGATAACACGTAAAATTACTGATTTAAGCTTGTCCATCTGTCCGTCCATCCATCTGTTGACAAAATCTTGTGTGCACTTCTTCCCCGAAACAGTTTGTTGGATTTTTATAAAACTTTACCAGCACAGTAGGCATTAAGTCTTCTTGTGCATATTGTAAAATGAAATTATTCAGATTTATTTTCACAGAGTTGTGCTCCATTTTTATTTGTCTATTGACAAAATAGTGTGTGTGCTTCTCCTGGATGGCTTGTTGGATTGTTATAAATTCTTACCAGCACATTATGCATTAGGTCTACTTGCGCATATCATAAAAAACAATTGTTTGGATTTATATTCAAAGAGTTGTGCTCCTTTTAAGCTCACTTGAACTGAAGGTTAAGGATGAGCTGTTAGGATGAGTAGGTGGATGCTCTGGTGTCTGTCATCGGTAGTCCTCTGTCCGTTATCTGGTGTCAACAATGGTCTTCTCCTCTGAAACTACTGGTCAGATTCGCTTCAAAATTGGTGGTATCAGAGGTCATAGTTTTGATTGAATTTTCACTAAACCTTGTCATAATGTTTGTCTTAATGAATTCTTTGGAAGAGTTCAAACATGGGTCATCTGGGGTCAAAAACTAGGTCACCAGATCAAATCATTGAAAAACTTTGTTAACCCTCTAGAGGCTACAGTTTTGATTGAATCTTCACTAAACCTTGTCAGAATGTTTGCCATAATGATATCTTGGACAAGATTGAACAATTGAAAATGGGTCATCTGGGTTCTCAAACTAAGTCACCTGGTCAAATCACTGGAAAACCTTGTTAACACTCTAGAGGTAACAGTTTTTATTGGATCTTCCTCAAACTTTGTCAGAATGTTTGTATTAATGATATGTGAACAGGTTTGAACATGGGTCAACTTGCCTTAAACACTAGGTCACCAGGTCAAATCACTGGAAAACAGTAGATGTTGCAATTTTTACTCAGGTGAGCAAAAAAGGGCCGTCATGGCCCTCTTGTTTAAGCATGGGCTTAGTTTGCTAGTTGGTCAAACAATTAAACTTAAAGAAATGAAATTCAGACCTGCTTTTGCTAATTTCGTGCAATCTTCGATGTGTATAAACACTGTTGCCAAGTGAATAGATATCTTAGGGAATTCCATTTTATGTCACTGTCAAGCACAGTGCATTTATCATTGTCTAGATAATTAAGGATGATCACTAACAGACAGTTCAGCCTGTAGGACTCTCATAAGATTAATTGATGTCTGAAGTTTTATAACTATGTAGTTGTTAGTCATGTGTTTATATATTGTGTGTGTTCTGATGGTGGTATCATTTATACATACTGTTATGATTAGATTAATACATAATTTCATGATATGAGGTAATTATATGATGTGTATAATCTTCCTGTTCATATATGCTATGAATGTAGAGCAGTCAAGACCTTGTATAAAACAACTGTGTTTATACCTCAGTATGCGGTCAATCTTAATATTGAGTCTTAATCAACTTGTATATTATTTAAACTATTTTGATGGGTTGCAATGGAACATTGTACAAATGTTATTAATGATTCAATTTCCAATTGTTTAAAGAAGTTTTGAGCTCACTGTCTGTGGATATATATTTTGTCATTGGCACTTTTTGAACTTAAGTACTATACCAGTGGTATGTGTGTAGGAGTCCTTTAGCTCTTTAGCTCAGAATGATTAATAGAGTGTTACATTTTTTACAAACAAGGGCTGTTAATATTTTTTTAATTTTAACAAAAGATACGGCAGTTGTACAAGGTCATTGTCACGCATGTAAGAGCTCTGTGAGTCAGAGCCAGCTTTGTTTCTGATTTTGGGACTGTAGTCATTTTCTGCAGTGACATTTCTTTTATGAGAAGTTTTACCCGATCAACTTATTTTTCTTCAAAAAAGATTCAAATTTTCAGGATGGAAGATAATGATTCTATTAGCTTAAAACATACTCTAAAAAGTTTTCCTGACAGTCTACAACCTAAGGCTATTAACAGTCTACAACCTACAAGCTCTTGTCTGACACCCAGAAGAAGTAAATATTGCCTCTGACAACCACAAAATTGATATTTTTTACGTTAAATATGTAATAAAATAACCTGATTTTACAATTTCATATGAACAATTTCAAAAGTCAGACTCTGCATTGTATTGTATTGAATAGGCCACTGTTAACCTACTGGTATGAATACACAATTAGATGGCTGTGTGTGTCTATGAATATTGTTATATTTGGAAGACATGAAACTACAAACAATTAATCTCTTGGGACACCCACCTGATTTTTCCCTCATTGGTGCATTATTACAATCCTTTTCAATTAGTTGAATTAATATTAATTAGTAATTGCTCAAACTATTAGGATGAATGTATCAGATATTGCTATAGATAATATTATACAAGGTAAGATGATAATATAGTATATAGAATATGCTATATTGATGATAATGATATATATATAAGATACTAATGGTAATATACAGGATATTGATTGTATTATACAGGATACTGATTGTTATATAAAATATATTGATTGTAATATACATTATATTTGCTGGTATTATACGACATATTGATTGTATTATACAGCATATTGCTAGTATTATACAGCATATTGATTGTATTATACAGAATATTGATTGTATTATACAGGATACTGATTATAATATACGGGATATTGATTGTATTATACAACATACTGATTGTACTGTTCAGGATATTGATTGTACTATACAACATACTGATTGTACTGTACAGGATATTGATTGTATTATACAGGATACTGATTATAATATACAGGATATTGATTGTATTATACAGGATACTGATTATAATATACAGGATATTGATTGTATTATACAGCATATTGATTGTACTATACAGGATATTGATTGTATTATACAGGATATTGATTGTATTATACAGGATATTGATTGTACTATACAGGATATTGATTGTACTATACAGGATATTGATTGTATTATAAAGCATATTGATTGTACTATACAGGATATTGATTGTACTATACAGGATATTGATTGTATTATACAGGATATTGATTGTATTATACAGCATATTGATTATAATATTCAGGATATTGGAGATGATATACAATATATTGAAAGTTTATACAGGATATTGATAGTTAAATACAGGATATTAATTTTGAAACACAAAGTATCGATGGAGTTATACAAGAGATCAATGTTATGAATAAAATTCTGACAGTAAATGCAGGATAAGATTGGTAAAACATAAATATTGACTTAGATGAACAAGATATTGATGCAAATATTCAATTTATTGATAAAAACATATGATTTATTGATGATGATATCACTGGATATTGATGAAGATGCTGTGAAAGAATCAATTAAATTTTATGGGATACAAATATGTTTTTGAATGAGTTTGTGACAGTTATAGAATATTTATTCATAGCTAATTGTATAACATGAGTCTGACCTTTTTATCATACTCAAAAATGTTTTTTTTTGTTCTTAAAATAGCAGGCAGTTATGTAGGCTTTGTTTCATAAATACTCAAAATAATACAAAACCATTTCTGTGTTTACTAAATAGTTTATTTTGAACATTACTTGTGGTCATACTCCATGACAGCATGATCTTCCTTTCAGTCCAATTAACTGTCTGTCCTGCAGTATAAAAGCAGACAGAATTTACATATAAAAAGCATGCCTCACATAACACTGACCAATAAATGACTGGCAGGGAACCAAAGATTTGGAAGTTTTAGATTGTAACATTGTTCAGAGTGGGTTTTGTCATTGGTAGCTGTTGCTCAATTATGCTATTTACATAATAATATCAGTCAAATTATTGTTATGTTTTTGTTTGTTTTTATGTGACATTGTTCCTGAGGTTGAACGCCATTTTTCAACAGTTTTTCAGTTACATACGGTGACCGGTTCACCTAACCAGTTTTCCTGGGCTGTAAACTAACCAGTACTAACTTACCCTTCCACAAGGAGCTGGCAACTTCTCCACACATGGAGGAAGATCAACATTTTTTGTTAAATTTTCATAGGAGAGTATGACCTGCTGCAATTGGGATTTTAGCTGTCTGGATTACAAGTCCAGCACACTAACCATTGGACTACAGTCACAGCCTTAATTATTGTTATGGGTTACTGGTATAAACATTGTCAACATAGAAGAAAATGTTTTCTTTCTTTCTCATGAAGCTGTTGTTTATTGTTTACAAGATTTATCAATAACAAACTACAGTACACTCTTATGTTCATGTTTATGTTTATGTTCATAATAGATTCTGGCATCTTCATGGCTTGTAATGTATACAATAATGTAACTATCTTAAGTGATTTTTTTTTCAAATATATGCAGTTGAAAATGCAAAACAAACACAATTCAGGTCTTGTATCATTGTAATGTCTCAAAATTATGGATTTGTGGATTATATGTACTCTATTATAATGTAGTTCAGTATGTTTTATTGATGATATCTACCATCGAACTTGTCCTGAAGATCACCTGTTACAGAGAAAGTCTGAAAAGCAGAGAGTCCAGCAGGAGTTTTTTTCCTATTTATATATTGGTGGTAAATTTAAACTCTGAATAAAGACCACCTGTAGTATTATCCACTCACTGGCCTTTTCAAAGAATGGTCTCCTTGTACAAGGTTGATATCTCTGATTTTTCCCTGATTTGTGCCGCAATTGATTTGAAATTTTACTGAGCCTTTTTAGCTAACCAGAACCGAAGGTTCAGGGTGAGCTGTTAGGATGGGTAGGTGGATGCTCTGGTGTCTGTCATCGGTAGTCCTCTGTCCGTTGTCTGGTGTCAACAATGGTCTTCTCCTTAGAAACTACCAGTTGGATTTACTTCAAATTTGCTGTGTAGAAGCCCTTTTACGTTCTAAATGCAATTTGCTCATATTATACCAGCTGGCTCCTTTTCGGGGTCACTAGAGCTAAAAATAGAAAAACCTTTGATCATCTCCTTCTCATGAACCAATGGATTGATCATTACCAAACTTGATTTGTAGCATCCTTAGATAGACTTTTATCAGATTTGACCAAATAAAAATGGTTGGCCCCGATTAGGGGCTGCTAGAGCTAAAAATAGAAATACCTTAAAATGACTTTTTCTCATGAATCAATGGATGGATTATTACCAAATTTGGTTTTTAGCATCCTTAGATAGTGCTCTATGTGAGTTTTGCTGAAATAAAAATGGTTGGTGCTTTTTAGGGGCCACTTAAGCTAAAAATAGAAATACCTTAAAATAACTTCTTTTCATAAACGAATGGTTGGATCTTCACCAAATTTGATCTGTATCATCCTCCAGTCATCACAAATATTCCATTGTAGTATAGTTTGATGGTCCTTTATCAGGTTTATCATTGTTGTCCTTTATCTGCCCAGAAGTGTACATTTATTACCTTTTTAGTAACGAGTTAACTTGCATTTATTCTGGTGAGCAATACAGGGCCATCATAGCTCTCTTGTTCATAAAATTGGTGTCCTTGCATATCATAGGAATGAATTCATTAAAATAAAAACATACAAAAGTATACCAATACAGGATAGTTCATTTTTTTTATATATCTTATTGATGTTCCTGAAATGTGCCTGGCTAAAAAATAAGGCTGGATTTGTCATGCTTTTAAATGCAACTAGCAGCCCATGCATCAAACATTGAATTTCCAAGACTTTCTTTGTAAAACATGCTCATTTTGAGAATCAAAGCATAAAATGTATTAACATTTTAGCTTGTTTTGTATTTTTCCCAGTAAGAATGTGTCAACACAAGTATGCTTATTTGCAAGGTACTGATTAGCATACTGGGAAGCAATCAATGAATATCATTCTTTAATGAGAACTTTGTATTTGATACTCTGCTTCATTACATATGCAAGCAAAGGACATCTGTTTACTATTGACTCCTGGGTTTTCTGCAGGGTGCCCTTTGTACACAAGTTTGACTGTCTCTGTTGGTTAACGTTTACAGTCCATATTTGTATAAAATCTAGAGATCGTTCAGTAATTCATGATGTGTTATCTTTCTCTTGAAAATGGTTGTTAATTAGGTTAAGAGCATTTATTATGGTAAATTTGGTTGTTGTTAATTGCAAAAAATGGATTGACTCATTTTGTTCAGTTATACTCTGCATGTGTGACTTGTTGTAATTAGGTTTGTGTTTGTTGTAAATTTCTCATTAATTTCCTGGTATTGTTCAGAGATATGGTAGATGAATGAATGTTGATGTATTGTATTCATCCTTATTTTAAGTTCCATCTAATCAGCCATCTCATTATCTCATAATTGACTTTCTGTTGGCTCTTCTTCTTTGCTAACTAGATGGTCCTGATGTTATTGTGTAATGGTTAGAAATGGATGTAACTGATAAAACTGGACTACTTGAGTTCACTTGATTACCAGTACTCCATAGAAGGATCCATTTAAACAGGGATCAAAAGGTTTGTTTTGTGTTAAGAAAATTGATAGCAATAATTTAACTGATTTGGTGAATGTTTTATAAAATGTTCCTGCTGGCAATCACTTTGAATGAATGACTTTTCTGAATAACTAAATGATTTGATTGCTAAATATGCAGTAAATGTGGTATGGTTATTGTTGTTGATGATGGTGGTGGTGATGACGATGGTGATGATGGTAGTGGTGGTAATGGTGATGATGTAGTTGACTGAAAGATTTTGCAGCATTTGAACAAATACAAAACAAAAACAGCAGGAGATATTTATGTTAATTTTGAATGATGTACAACATTGTGAATAAAGTCAATAAATATTTTGTGCTCCCTCATATTCTAAGCCATAAAAGTGTGGCTGCTTTCATGATGATTGTCTGTCCAATGTATTGAATTTTGTGAACATCATTCGGAGTAATTGCATTGGTTATTGGATGGTCATTCAAATGATGCGTTAGGTTGGTCTTATGTGATTGTCCGTCTGTAATGATCCTTATGTCTCACTGGTAATACTAGTAGAAATCTAATATTTGTTTTAGATTGTTGCTGCACACTATGCTGACATTTGTTTAAATGGCAGAAAATTTCCCCATTCAGTGTGATGTAAAGCCAAGTGGAAGTCTGTTATACAATATTTATTTTAGGAGTGGCTATTTTAGACAATTGGACTGTAAAGGCTTTAGCTGTCTCTACACTTTGTAAGGATCAGTTTATTATCTATTTTAATTGAGAAGGTTGATTCAGTTTGTCTGTTTTTATTGATGGAAATGCATCAAATCGAAGCCATATTTGTGTAAAATAAAACTAGTGATAGGATTGGCATGGAGATTTGAAACTCTTAAGCTGTCATTTACTTGTGTGGTTTTTATATTCCAAAAGAAGAAATGAGTTCTTGTTTTTATTGGAGAAAATGCATTGAATGACAGCTAGGTGTGTACTAAACAAATATGAATTTATCCTGTATGGCAGATAATCGTTCACAGTGTTTCTATAAGATAATTGAGATTTTAGTCTTCTGACAGGGATAAAAACGGCTCTCAATTTTGTAATGGGAAAACATAAGTAATTGATACCTTCTTATTGTTGCCATGGTAACTGTTGCTTGAAAAAAGGTTTGTATAAGTTTTCATACTCCGTTATTTATTTCAGCATGACATTTTTATCATTTAAGATTAAAAAAAATGTACTATGTCTATTGTGGGGCTAAATATAACTCTTGATCAATGGAAAGGTCCAATTAGACTTACTGGTTTGTTATCTCAGATATATGTACACTGAGCCAAATTTCTGAATGTCCACCTTGTATTTGTTAGCCCTGGAAGAAAATCATTGTACACATTCGGTTGACTTCCAATTAAGTGAGTTTTAATTCAATCCAGTAGTTACTTTGAATACTCAATTTCTTTGTGTAGATCGATCATATATTGTAAAATGTTGGAATTAAAATAATTAATTCACTTATTTGTATTCTTCTAAGAATTAAGTTTTTTTAATGTGGATATTTAGAAATTCAAGGACATGTTTTTAATAACCTGCTATGATTATTAGCTGCCAGTGCCATATGTCCTAAGCAGTAATTATTACAAACTTCAGGCATATGATTACAACTTTCATTATATTACATGCCTTAGTGTATTTTAGGTCTTGGGTTCACAGATGTCATGCCAATTTCTTTTCATTGCATTCATTATATATGCTAAGAAAATGGAATCAGCCATGCTTCTGAGCTTTGGTTAGTAAATAAAGTCTTGCTATTCACCGATGTAAAGTACGGTTTATGGCTGCCTTTTATTCTCTTGTTAGTATCACTTTATTTGGTAATAATGACTTCTCAATGAATCTTTTATGTAAATTCTATTTCATTTTTAACTTAGTACGTCATTTAGTGGTTTGTATTTGTCTTTAATGTCTATGCAGTACCATGCATTAATGTTATGTAAGTAAAGTTCAGGCTGTAATGGATACCCAATGGCATATCCAATGAGATCAATATATTTAAAATTGCTATTTTTTATTGTTTTTATTATTTTTTTTCTTTTACTTCCGTTTGTTTCACAATCTTTTTCCATTATCAGATGTTAGATTTGAATTTGGCTCTTAACCACTGTAACTTAAGATGCATACTTTCAGTTTGAAGATTTTAAATACAGTATATACCCTGATGGGTATATACCCAAGGGTCATTGCATTTTACTGCACTTGTTTCAATTTGTTGAGTTATTGTTGAGTGTATTTTAGACACATTGGATATAATTTGGAGAGTTGTAAAAGCATTTATGGTCAGTTACATTTTTTCATGTTTTTTTTCTATTAGGGTTTGTTATTCAGGGAGTGTGACATTTATTTGTGGATATTTGGTACAAGAATACTTTCTCTGTTTCATATACTTACTAGTTTGGATTAAATCACACTTTGCATTGTTTCTCATGTATGATCACTTGTTTAATTATCAAAGAACATATCTTAAAGTTACACAATGTTACAGAGGCATTTTATAATGATATAATAAACAATGAAAGATTAGGGGAAAAGAAAATTGTTTCTAAGTCTGGATTACATCCTGTAAGTTCAAAATCAATGAGTTGGAATAAATGGTCAGAAATGAAAGGAATTTGATTCATATGTTTTCCCCCATTATGTAATGAGTGTCCTTGTGTTTCATGTCATATTGGCGTAAGTTTGCTTCCTAGAATGAGGAGATCATGGTCTAAGTAAGTCGAGATCTGAACAATGTCTTGCGTCAGTATGCTAAATTTCTGCTGTGGTTTTATACATGTATGTGTTATACAGTCGCGATTTTGTTCTTATGGTTAATGACTTCTATGTTATTCAGTTACAAAATGATCTTTAAAGGCGCTGGAATTTTCAAATCTTGTTAGCTCTTTCTATTCTTTGGAGACTGAATGAAAATTTATCATGCAAATTAGAAAATAAATCAGGTAAAAAAATTTCTTGTTGATCTAGAAATGTTGTCATTTTAATCAAATTTCAAATCTCTCATTATAGCCGTATCACAAAGTATTCCCATATGGTGTAGCCTTAATTCTTGAATGACTGTAATTGAATTGATGGAAGATTAATGTTTCAGTTGGAATTATTTACCTTGATAGCCGCTTTCTCAGGAATCTGTTATCATAGAGAGAGTGAGAAAGACTTGGTGAATGTGTTTGTCTTATAATGAAAACTAATTTTTTATTGTCATTTATCTTTTTTTTACAAATGCTAGGATTTTTATGTTTGTATTTTGCTGTTGGATTTATTTTAAAATTGTCCTTCCATTATACAGACTGATTCACATAAATACTATAAAGGTAACATCATCATGTTTACTGTATGCTTGAATACATTTTTTTCGTGCTTTTAAGATGCACAAATTTATTAACCATTATGGATTTTAATGGCTTTTAAAATATAATTATAATGATTATGATATTTAAATTATGAGTTTATTCATATAATAGTACTATATTATACTTAGTATTACATGTCAATGATTATCATTATAGTGAATAGATTCCATAGCATATAACTTAGTACTGGCACAGAGAACTTGTACGTTCAGTCATTTGTACACAGACAATTTACTGTTTCCAATCATTGGCTTGTGTATGATAGTTAAATATCAACACTGATTTTCCACACTAGCCCTTCCTACCAGCCCCTAATCCTATGATCAGCCATCTACAGTTTAGTTGAATCCATCTATTGACTTTGATTCTATGTTACACACTCATCACCATAGTCCTTGTACAAACTGTACACAATAATCATGAAGTCATAATCTTGTGATTACCCTACAATGGTTAACTCATGTAGGTAGGTAAAACACCAACTTTTGCAAGATTATCTTGTATGCCTTTGTGTTACATCCTTTTGCAAAACCTTTTACGCTGTTCGTAGATATTTTTTCCCTTTTGAATGGTTAATGTATGATTTAGAAATACAAGAACTATAAATTTTGTGATCCAGCCATTTTCATTGATAATTGTTTGAGCAATGGGCTGTGATATTTACATCTTTTATAGAAAGTTCACTTATGTCTCTAAGCAATGGTGTAATACTTGTGTTACTGCTTGTATACCTACAAAGGAGTTATAAGAGAAAGTTTTATGCCAAACCATCAATATTTGCATGGTAAATGGATTTGCCTCCGAAATACGGGCTCAAGTGTCAGATATTATCTACCATGTGATTTGTTGACATTTGTGTTGGAGACTTGTTTATTTGGTGAATTATATTTTATGAGTGGAATTTCTCTCTGTTAGGTCTTCAGTTTGTGTTTTCTATTGACAGTTCAGACTGTCTAGGGATTTCTTGTACCGTGCAAAGTTATGTATAATGTGCTCTGTAATTGGTGCATACTGATGGTATCATTAATAATGTCTACAACTTTTTTTCAGACTCAGTTTGTATTGGATAAATCTTTGGCCACAATTATAAATACATTCATTCCCTGTCTTTTGACTCGCTTGAAAAATGTTGTCTGGCAGTTTAATTGGTCTAGGGTAGGGAAAGATTAAAAAGTTCAGTGTCACATTATAATGTCAGTAGTATTAATGCATTTATCAGCATCAAAATTTAAATGAGTATTTTCCTGTGTGCAGACCAAACTAAGGACAGCAATTTATTGGTCATAAATGAACAATAAGTCCATATTATTATTGAAAAAATATTTGAAAACTAACTTCTTCATTCATTTTGAACATTTCTTATCCAAGTTACCAATTAAAGTGCAAATGTAAAGCATTATATAAGTCAAGTGATTTAAAATGACAGTTTTAAGTCCATAGTTATTTTACTATTCATGTGAACATTTAATTCCTTGATGAATGATCAATAAGAAAATGTGTCTGTTTGTGTTGCCTTTATAAAATTTCTAATTCTCTTTGCATTTCTATTTTAAGTAGTATTTTAGGGCTGATTTCGATTGAATCAAACTGCACAACAGTTGTATCATTTTAATGTGATAATGTACTTGTGCAATCCTGTTTGAAGAATACAGTGTAAGGTATACTTTAAAGATGTATTCAGTATCCCATGGAAATGGATCACATTGCTTTGAACTGAAAAAAAAAAAGAATTTTATTTTCTTTGCGTGATCAATACCTGTTGTTGATGTGATACAAAACACAAAACTTGGAAAAAAATTCTTATTCCTTTCCAAATTAATTAACCGATATACCCATTGTTTTTGTTAAAAAAAATAATTTTATCTGGTTACTATGGTAGCCAGATGCTCTTTACCATACTTTAAGCATGTTGTTGATGATAATGTTTGTAGGTTACTAAATATGGAACTAGATCATATTTAGGATGTTTCACTGGTTGTTGATGCTGATGATGATATTGTTGCTATGGTAACTACATAGAATTTTTTTATATTTTTAGCATGTTCGTGATGATGATATATATGATGAGGATGAAGTTCGTCATTTGTTACAATCTGGCAGTGATGATGATGATGTTTATACAGAAGTTGGATATGATGCTGACAGTGAGGAAACCAATCTTGATGACAATGATAAAGGTGAAACACTTTGTTTCTCAAAAGTTTTCTTCATGAAATTGCTATTTTATAAAATGTATAAGCAATACATATAGAAGACTCTTACAGTTTCTTTCAGGCTATTCATCCTGCAGGACAACCAGCTAAGAATTTTAACTAATTTTACAGCAATTTTAACTCATCCTGAGTCAATTTCTACTCGTAATTACAAGTGGATAAGTGGATTTGTTGAGCCCTGATAATAAAGTTATTAACAAAAGCTGGCTGTGCAAAAAAATTTACATTTAATCTGCTATGCTTTTGGAGATATGTAATTGTTTTCTATTGTTTATGTTCTCTATAAAAACAATAGTCATATTTGTAATGGATGCATAAAACCTGCTTAATTTCATTATGTTCAGTTGTTGTCATTAGTCATGTGTAAATGTAACAAGGGGCCTCCATGGTCAAGGGGTTATAATCTCTGACTTGTAATCATTAGCCCCTCTATGCTGTAAGTTCAAATCCCTCTCATGACCTAATTTCACATGTAAGGAAGCTGCCCATCCACCTTACGGAAGGTCAGTTGTTCTACCCAGGTGTAAATGACCCTTGCTGTAGGTGCAATGTTAAACTCCAGTGAAAAAAGAAAGAATATAGTGAAAGATGGGGCTGAATTCAGAAAAATAGATGACGAATATTTATACAGTCAAACTTGTGAACAAAGAAGAGAAGTATGGGCTACAGTTAGGGTTAACCCTTGTACAGTTGACCTGTAACCCAGGTTTGTTTGTAGTTCTGAAAAGAGGTCTTAAGGCCATGTGATGATTTTATAGTTACAAAGAACCACTATGCCTGAACGGAATTGTTCCCTCCCCCCATTGAAAGTTCATCCATATCAGGGTTTCAAGATATGACTGTATATAGTACTTCAATATTGATATGATAAAGGAAAAGCCCAGGACCCTGAATTAATCCCTTATTTCTCCATTCAACCATGGAACTCCCTCTTAAACAACTGTACAGCCTGATGCTTCTGATTTTCCCCTACCTCTCATCAATATCTACATTTGGAGACCACTCTATGGTGATCAGCCTCACTGAGTAACTTGATATGTCCACTTTATGCTAGTTATGTTCTAGAATATCATCTGAATTATCAGATTCTGCTTACATGATGGTTCATTGATTTCATAAACAGTTTTCCATTTTTATTGAAATTCAATGGTGAGAAAATGTCACATTGTTTTAATGTGTAATGTGACTATTGGTTAATTTCATGAGAGATGATGCTAAATTTGGAGAACTTTATTGTGCAAAAATGATCAGAGTGCTGATATTGTATCATCAAATATGATTCAAGAAGTCTGGTTAATGAGTTTTGTTTTGTTATAATCCCATGTGGTATTAATGACACTGATTTATTGGTTGTGATAAAAACCAGCACAAATTTGAATGTATGTGTGAAAACATAGACTTACCATACTAAACACGATGTTTCCTTGATGAAAACATCATGTACCCACAACAACCTGAATTTGTCCATGAAATATTAATCTTCAAGGGTGAAACTGACAAACAACTATCTGCCGAAATAAATTTGATGTTATATACATAATTTATGTCATTATATAGATTTAAAATTAAATTCAAAATTAAAATAGATGGAAGACAAACAGTACTTATGCTGAATTTGCTAAATAAAATGCATTTGAGTAGCTTAGAGATATTTAATGTTAACTTAAGCAGACATATGCTTGCCATATTTGGTATTGAATGCATAATAATATTTTTAATACTGCTTGAGAGAGCATCCTTAAAAATGGTATTTGCCTACTGGAGTATGAGTTTGTAGTTTCTGAATTGCGTGTAAATCAAGTGAAATTAATCGCGAGACAATTACACAAGTTTGTATTCATTTTGAGATTTTATGAAACAAAAAGTGTTATTGTTTGGTACTTCAGGTTGTGGAATGATGTATTTTTAATATGCTGTTGTTTGAAGATAAATATTTAGTGCACTGAATTTGAGTTTAGTGCATGTATGATTATTGCAGTAATTTTAATGCTCTTGTAGTATTGTGTCCTGTCATCATTTTTTTTTCAATCTTCTTTTAATTCATTTTGGGATTTGACGGTCAGAAATTATGCATTGCTGAAAACTGTAGGGTGCATACTTGTGACTTTATAAATTGGCAATTTTTTGTGTAATTTTATGCAGGCAAAATATGACAATATCGCTGAAATCTTTTCTCATTTTGGTTCATTACAAATAATTTCGAAACGAAAGTTTCAGTTGAGATTTATTGAGCATGTTTTCAGAACTACGAGACTGTATTCTGTTGGGATTATCAATGTTTTGAAACAAATCTAGTTCTGGTCGAAGTTTGGAAAATTAGAAATTCAGAAAATGAAGAAACAAAAGCATTCAAATGGAAAAAAAGGGATGTCATAAAAACATGCGAATTGAAAGAAAATTATTGAGAAGAAACACATAATTTCGGAAAATAAGCTGCCTTTGACCAAAGGAGTTTTTCATGTGAACAATCTAAAGAAGAAAGAAGTTGCTGGTACTGAATTTGAAAAAAAACATAAATTTGCATTCATTTAGCTGTCAAAAACATTTGATTATATTTTATTCTTACAGAGAAGAAGACAAAGTGTCACATACTGAGATCCAGGAATCCGTACAAGATATATTTTCCCACCACCTTTGGTTTGTTGTTTGAGTTACTAGTCTTGGTGAACAAACACGATAATAAGGAATCAGTTGTAGCATCAGTGTTGTATAAAATTCTACAGAACACGAGAATGGATACTAATCTCACCAAATCTTTGTGTAATCAGGTAAGATCTTTGTGTGTATACATTCAAACCTTCAAAAAAAGGCCACCAATGAATAATGAGAAATGTGTCCTTAGTACATGGCTGGTCTTTTCTCAGAGGTTTATTTGGTCTGTTGGATTAGTAAATGCTTATGTTTGTGCCTAGCTTTGTAAGTATGTGCTATAGGGGCCTCCATGGTAGAGTGGCTATGGTCTCTGACCAGTAATCACTGGCCCCTGACCACTGTAAGCTTGAATCCCTACAGGGATAAGAAAAATTCACATGGTAGGCAGCTGCCCATGATCAAAAATGTGACTGCCAAGGTGTATGATGTGTAACAAATAAAACTTAGAATTAAAGATACCCCTTATGGACCACAATCTTATCACCACAGAGCTTTACACTGTTTAAAATTGCCTGCATCAAATGCTTGGTATTCTTTATATTAAGACTGCTTGTGAACTCAACATACCTGTTTAATAGTCAAAGAAATGGCTGGTGATTGGGTAAACCAATGACTGTCAAGAGTATTTATCCCACACTTATAATATAGATCTTAAAGGCTATGTATGAGATGGACATAATTAAGATATCCTCAATATTCCAGTCTGTGTCGACAATGATTTAATGCCAATACTAATAGACATTAATGCAACATATGGGAATAACATTTTAATGGCTTTGTGCAAACTTATGGAAAATACGTCCATTAAATATCTCCTAATGCTAATGTATTGGATTCTTTGGTTGTTATGCTTTGCTGTAATATTTAGGAAAACTGTTTTGAATGTGTTCTAATGTTTGATATTTGTTTTAGTTTTGCACCAAAATAATGTAAAGTGTTCGCCATACAGTATAATTTGAAAAAACATTTTGTTTTATTGACTGTAGCAAACATTGTTTCAATTGAATTTTGTTTTGTCTGTTAATCATCTCTAGAAGAAAATACTTTTCCTTGTGAAAAGATTTGCAAAACCACAATTTTTGAAATGTTATTTAGTTAGCCATGCTGAATTTATTTAACAATCAAGATTTAAATGGACTCTTGAAGGAGAGAAGATTTGTTTGTTTCGGTAATAATTTTCTGTAAATTACTTTTTGAGTCATATATCAGAAAAAAAGACATTCAGCTTGTCTAAGAATGCTGCCTCTATATCAAAATCTTATTTTCCTCAGTCCAGGGTATATTTTCCCCAGTGATTTGATGTTATTTTTTTATGACTACACTCAAAATTTGACTTGATTATTTCATCATTTTCTGTGTTACAGGATATTATGTCAGTAATCCTTGGGGAAAATGGTTTATCAGAGCATCTTCTGAAGTATAACACAGAAGGTGGAGGTATGTATATATGCACAATGTAACCAGTGGATTGATCCTAGACTGAGATAGCATGCTGTATTTATCATTATTATACACCTATGATTGGATGACACCAAGATTTCCATGTTAAAATGAGTTGAATCCCACCTGCTTAACTCAGTAGAGAGAGCATTAAGTCTGCATACCTCAGGCTTGTAATTTTAAACCCTGGACATGACACAAGGTCTGTGTGAGATCCAGGATTGTAAGTTCAAACCTTAGGCATGGTACTTGGTCTCTGTGAGATTCAGGTGCGTGAATTCAAACATGGGCATGGCACATCATCTCTGTGAGGTCTGAGTTTGCGAGTTCAAAACCTGGGTGAGGCACATGGTCTTTGTGAAGATCTGGTTGAAGAATATCTTTCAGAGTATTATTTATTCTATTTTCTAAAAAGTTAAAATATTCAGGCCCTAACCATTTTGATCATGTTTGTGATGTTCAATCTATCTTTTATGATTTATGCAGAATTGCTGTTATGTACATGTATGATGTGCAGATATTAAATTCAAAATTTTACTGTGGTTTATTTTGTTTTAAGATGCTAATATGATTTTGTCTGAAGTTATTGTGCTTTGCAACATCAGATCACTTCCATGCAGATGTTGGGAAAACATTCGTCTAGAATATCTTCCATCAATAGGAAATAAATGGCTTCATGCAATTGATATGATTTTTGTTTCTGCATTTTGTCTTGTCATTTCAAACACTGCTGTTTTAAGACACAATATTATTTTGTCATGAATTGTTTTAAGTGCCTGCCTTGGTTGATTTCATCATTTTTTTCTGTGTGGTTTGGATAGACAAAAACTTCTCCATACGTGATGTGAAGATGTGTTTAGATTGTCATTGTGTCTGCTTTTGAATTATTTGAGGTCTTTCTCGACCATCGTAAATCATTATTATCCATCCAAATTATCTGTCCATCCATTATAATTCAATTTTCCTACTTTTGTGCTGGTTTATCAACTTGTTGAATTATTTCTAGGAGCTCTGATCATATTTTATTGTGACTCATTTATAATAGATCTGAAGACTGTTTTAGCAATGTGTCGTGGCAAGATGTCGTAATTTTGTTTTCTCAAAGCCATTGTGAATCAAGTGTCATAGGTTTGACAAAAGTCTGTCTTATAACATTTAAACGCATGACACAGTCTAGATTTCATAACTTCCTGTGTGTCATACTACCAAGCACCTGTCATTTTGTTCATCTGCTGTCATAAATATCAATATGGCTGCTATGTGTTTCTTTTATATGGTTTCATTTAGTCTAAAATTGTGTTCTGCATAAGCCTTTATTCTTGCAGTGCAAATTTTAATTTTTAAACTGTTATAGAATTGGCGTGCTTTAGATTTGGCTTATAGTCAACAGCCAGACTAGGTCTATTTTCTGTCTTCAAGACTGCCAACTTAAAAACAATTCATTTTAAATCATTGATAGTGTCATTTTAATTTTGGATATGTAGTATTTAGTACATCAGTACCAGGGCAGTATTTTCATGATAGAACATCAAACAATACTTAACAGTACAAATTACCCTCAAAATCATCACAAAGATATTGAAAATTGCATCAATATATTGATTGTGTGAATGTTAATGTGATATGTCTAACTATTAGAAATAGTTTGTGGGCTAAAGTTTCTTTATAAATAATTCATGTTTTTATTATTAACAATCTTTATATTTGTCTGATCTAGAATTGTCATATTTGATGGTGATTGTCAGAAATAGCTGAAAGGAAACAAAACCAATATTAAGACTTATACATTATATAGTTACATTATTGTATTGATGCTAATTAAATTAAGGCATCTAAATTTATATTGACACTAAATCACTCAACATATTTGTATAATTATTATTACAGTGTCTGAGAGTTTGTTAGGATTGATTGAACAACTTGGACCTCACAGAATTGAGTCACATGACTTACAGAAGCTGCTGCAGCTGTTCCAACACTCAGACACACAAATTGTAAGACTTCTATTGATTAACTTAGGTTTAGGTTAACATGCAGTATCATGTATAATAATATTTTCAAATAGGTCATTAATATTGTCTGTGACCAGAACAAGTCACGTTATTGCAAATACTTATAATGATTTATAAAAAAGGCTATTCATGAATAAGTTAATAAATATGTTTGAAAAATTTCATCTTGAAATGATATATTTCCAATGTTTCTATTTTTTCACAGTTCATGTTACTGTTTTGATATGCATTTTCCTTTACAACCAGTGACAATTATCCTTATTTGGACTAATGCCAAATTCATGCAATGCATTTTACATTACATGATATTTTATTTTTGTTATTTGATTTTTTAGGAGAAACTTTTATGTGTGTTTCTGACTGTAGTTGAGAAATCAAAGATTGTGTCACATCACAGCGTCACATTTCCTGCTGAATCCTGCGAGAAATCTCACAATCCTCATGATGACTTCCTTGAAAGTGGAACTTTTGAAAAACCCACCATTAGTGGTGCTGTCCCATTGTTTAAAACAATGTCTGATTTGATCATGAATGTTGTTAAAACAGAAAAGAATGGTACGGGTTTATATTATATACAGTGCAACCTTTCTTAAGCAATACCCTTAGGGAGAAGCGCAATTATGTTGTTGTTGTTGTTGTTGAGAGGTTGTTGCTCTAAAGAGGTTAAATTAATAGTTAAATGGTACAGTTGGAAGAAGTCATGCTTTTGTTGAAGGGAGGTTGTTGCTCAAGAGAGGACCACTCTGGAGAGGTTGCACTGTATACATTAAGAATGTTTCTATAATATTCTTTTATCATGAGTCATCGAATATGTATTAAAATCGTTCTGTTTCTGTGCTATTATTTGCCAGGGTCACAATAGATTATGTAAGCCTTAGACTTTAGTGATTTTTCTTGCTTTCTTAGAAATACAAAACCTGGAAAATAGTAATTTAATACAAAATTTGTAGCCACCTAAGTTACTTAAATGACATCAGAAAATAAAAAAAAACCATAAATTTTTGCATATTTATACATCAGATTCTAACTGAACTAAAATGTTTTATTAATTCTTGTTATATTGAATAATAGTTATTAAGACTTGGCTCTCTTACTAGATAGGTGTTTTAACATACAACCTAAGTCACATGGTATAAACAATTCATTGAGATTTCTCAATTTTAAAACTTTGACTATGGTCTTTGACTATTAATCCTTAGACCCTAAATGCTGTAAGTTTGAGTCCTACCTGGGACCAACTATCATACGGATAGTTGGTGGTTCTACCCTGTTTGAAGCCTCAGGACTTCCTCCACTAGAAAAGTTGCCAATGACCCTGGATGTTGGTGCAATATTAGACCCCAGAAAAGAAGAGTCAGTGATGTAGAATTACATTACTGTCCTTTTATGCTTCAGAAGTTGATCGTGAACCAAAACATCAAGAGGTCTGGGATGTATGTGCCCTTCAGCATGGACTAAAGGATTCAGTAGCCTGGCCCCCAATGCAAATAGGGGTCACAGTGGCCTTGTGGGTTTGTCTTGAAAAAGGGTTGAATTCTGAGTGTTTGCAAAAAGTGCCTGTGTATGATGTGGAAACTGGTAAGTAGATGTTACATGGTTTGTTAAAAGATTTGTTTATTATTCAACTAATTTTAATTCAGGTGTTTTCTCTTGAAATATCTTTACTGTCCAAAGTAAAATCATGTTCCTTATAATGCCAATATTCATTTTGCAGTGTCCTCAATTTATTTTGTAAACCTGCTTAAACTTACTTAAAACGTGTTGAAAGTATCAGATTTGTATTAAATTACATTAAAACCCCATTAGCAAATTCATCAGTTGTAACACCTCAACAACCACTTTTTTGTACCACATTTCAATATTTCCTCTATATTGCACTGGAAAAGGTCAGAAAAAAGTAGTGTTGTTGCCAAAAATAGGGTCATTTTGGTTACAAAGTAAAAACTTTCTGGCCTAATCAGATCGTATCAGTATTAAGACTGAGTATTGATCCCAAAGAGGTTTTTTAAATTTCATGTCTTACTACGAATTATAATTATTGAAGATATATCAGGAATGTTTACTATGTACTTACCTGTATTTTACTCTTTAGATGACCATCATTGTCCACATATGTCCGCAGATGCAGATTTGAATTCTGTTTTGGGATGTTTACATATGGTTTCCATAGGAACAAAAGAGAAACTTCTGGAAGTATGGACAGAAGTAAATTCTGGGTCCCTCGTTTTTAGGTACTGTGCTTAACCTTAATTCTGTTGTAACAAAGTATGAATTATTTGAAAGGCTGTGGCCTAAATATCTAAGAAACTTGATGCAAACAAGAGGTTGTATGTAATGAATTTTCTTGCTATGTTTCTTGCAGATAAGGATGAAAAATTGAAAAAAAAGAAATGATTGTATATTGTCATTGCGCTAGTTTGTACTACTAAATCTTTGGAAAAAATTCTATCAAATTTCTGTTTTCCATTGGAAAAAGTTTAAACATTTTCCTAAGCACCAAAATTATTGGCTACTGGTAATTTCATGTTGAATCTAGATTGGAGAAACATATGATTCTATTGACAAATTGCATTGAGAATTGTAAAATACTGCCATGACTTGTAGTTAGATCATGTTTATATGTCTGTTTTTACAATATGAGTGAAATATCTTGATTAATTCCATTATTTTTTATGAAAACATATTGATTTATTGAGTTAATTTTATAGGCTTACCAGTGAAGTAAATGAATCAGGTGTTGTTGTACAGGAGAGTAAGTTAACTGGAGTTCTCTCCCTTGATAAATGGCAGCATGTTGTGATCAGTTATAAAGAAGGTTTTGAAGGCAGTACTGTGATGGGAAATGTATGTATAGTTTGATGATATGTACACAGTTGTGCTTGTTTAAATAAAACTACTCTGCTGATGTATTTCTGCCATACTCCAAGATGAAGCTTAATGTCAATGCAACTGTCTGATTGGCTGAGTTGATAGAGCACTGGACACCCCATGTTCTGTTATTTGTTCAAATCTTGGCTACATATTTTCCCTTAGTTAGTCTGTTATCTGAACAATAATTTTCATTTTGTTCATAATGAATGATTCAAGTAATTAGATAATTAGTCATAGATGATCAGTTTTATCCTGGCCCAACTTTTCTCATTTTTATGATAGCTGTTATATTTCCAGTGTTTTAACAAACTTGGTCCCCGTTTCTCAAAAAATTCGAACTTCAGCTATTGAAGGTTTGGGTTTGAGTTAAATCCTATGTTTGTGAAATCTTGGCAAGATGCATTTTAACTTGAAATATCTTGTGTATTTTTGGTGCTTTGCTTGCTTGAAGATTTATTCTGTTAGCTGTGTAAAAGGCACAAACAACATCCACACTTGAAGCTTTCTTTGCTTAATTGAGGTTTTATGCCTTGTACTGTGTATGTTGACATGTATGTATTTTTTTATTATCAGGTAAACCTTGTGATAGATGGCTGGCAGAGCCATTCTTTTATATTGGATTACCCTCATTCATGCATCAGGTCACGCCATAGATCATCCCAGCTTCAACCTCAGCTTTGTCTTGGTCATACTGTAGAAAATGTACAAATCTCTCAACATGGTCACTGGCACCTTGGTCAGATGATGCTGTTTAAAGGTAAATTGCTGAAAATATTTGATGAATTCACCCCTATTTTATATATTATAATACACTGTACTGAACTTAGCTCAGCTATTATTTCAAAGTATTTGTGCTATGTGCTGCTTCAAAGTGTAAAAGATTTGATCACTAATTAGCAACCAGTTTTGCACTTTGTGGATTTTACAATTGTCAGAACAATACACTTGAACCAGTTTGAATATGGTAATGCATGATCTCTTTTAAACATATTTATGTTGCCTATTAGTCTTTATCAATGATGTGAATGTCTGATCATAAGATTCTGTCTACAGAGAACTCCCTTGACAAATTTTGTACTGTGTTCTTCTACATTGCATGATCCACATATTCAATAATCACATTTTATAGGCTTTATAACTTTTGTTATGTTAAAGTTTTGTACAGTGTAACTCCTGAATTCCAAACACCCTTAGGACCGATAGAAAAGTTTGGTTTTTGAAGTTTCCAGTATCAACAAATGAAAGTGTTTTATGTGTATGTGTTATCACTTCAAATGAACATCAATTGCTTATACTCTGTAACATTTGCTGTTGTGTATGAACATTAAACAAATATTCTCACAAATTGTATTAATCTTGGTATTTCATTATCAAAAGGATGATAATTCATGAAATATCATTTAGAGTCCATATTACATGTACATAACTCTTTCTGCATCAGACTTTGAAGTTACAACAGTTTGTTAAATTGTTTGACCTCTGTATCTATCTATTGTAAATTGCTAAAGAATGATCAATTCAATATATAATGCAGTTGTTAATGACAGAGAAATTCAATTTAATATTCTATCAATATATTTCATGCAGAGTAATCTGCTAATCATTTCATTGTAATTTTTTTCCCTAAGGAAAAATCGTAGTTACTAAATTGATGAAGGTCAAAATACTCTCTGCCCCCAACTTCTCATACATTTATCAAGGGACTCTGCGCTCAACTTCTCATACATTTATCAAGGGACTTTGACAAAACTTCCTCATAATTAACATCACCAAGAACAATAGAGCATATTGTAAGGGTTTTGTGATTTGACCATTTTTGCGGAATTTTGACCCATAGTTTATTTTGTGCACATGTAATATTCTGTGTGCAACTTCAAATGAAAACCTGGTTTGTGACAGTTCCTGTCATCTTATTGTGTTTAAATATACAATATCTAACTTAAATTGATTTAATGTGATTCTAAATCGTGTCAAAATAAATGCTCAGCTCTGAGGATAAAAAAATCACACTTTGCCACAGGATAATTTGCAATATTTGGTTTTCAGAAGTGAGAGCAGTTTAAAAATCTTCAAATAAGTATTCAGTATTCAGATTTTGGAAGTATACTGTCTGTACAAAAATTAGAAGGAAAACATTGGGGCTGAGAAACTTGTTCAGTATTCAGACATTTCCAATTTTCAGAGGGTTTGGTATTCAGAAGTCCTGCATTGATATGTTCAATACAACGTGAAAAAGTTGTTTAATACTATTTGGGAAAAACAACAGAATTATTTCATGTCTCCCTCAAACTTAAAGAATGGGAACTGGAACCTGTATGGCGACAGAAGTAGCTCTTAGCTATTTAATATCCATTCATTTTACTGGCTGGGCCATGAGAGCATCTGAATAAGGTTTAGCAAATAACTTGATTTTCATAGAATCATGCTGTTGATAGGTCATTTTGACAAGAACTTTGATTTGGTGTAAGGAGTCAATGTCTCCTTGAAAAAAATAATGTTGTTAATAAGATCCTTATTTTTGGTGTTGTTTTTTTGCCTGTGTATTACAGACTTATGTGAACTTCATGATTTTAATAAAAGAAGATGATTATCTGTTGCTTATACTGTTATGACTCTATTCTTTTCATTACTTGTTTGTTTGCTTTGTATCTTCAGGGTCAGCATTAGCTAAGGACCTGTGTTTCCATTTATACACACTAGGACCAAACTGTAAATCTATTCTCAAGTGTGACTCTACGAAAGAATTTACTATATATGCTCCACATCTACATAAGAACACTGTTGTACATTCAAGAATCCCTTATGATATGCTCACAGGACTCAGGAAGCCAAACTTTGCTGACCTTAGGGTAAGTTATGTGTATGTACCACCTCAATATCAAAACCACCTCATTATAATGATAATTTATTTTTTTACTATTTTTCAATATTTGCTCTATATTATAACTCAGTGTTGAGAACACCTCATTGTTAGGATCTAACTTAGTTGGTCCAATAGATGCTGGTCTAAATATGGAGGTTTTGCTGTATATTCCATACATACCTGTTAGATTCATACTGGGTTAATTTTTGTAGCTTAAAATTGATTTTGACCTAAAAAGTCCAGCGTTTGACCATTGATATAGGATAGCTCAAATGTAGCTTTAAATTCAGTCCTGGGCCATTTTTTGCTCACTTAAAAGACCTTTAAGTAATGGACACAAATTCTTGTCATATGGAATTAATGGTGGAATTTCAGTCCAAAATTTCAAGATATTTTGATAAATCATTAGGATGTATTACAGTCGACTCTCGTTACGTCGATTTTGCTTAGCACGATTTTTCGTTAGCACGACCTAATTTCAAAAGTCATGAAATTTGTCCTTCTTTATTCATATTGAAATCGGCGTTTAACACGAACTTACCTCTCGATTTTTTTCGTTACGTCGATCTAAATTATCCAGTCCCGTTCGACGTATCTCTACATAAAATCAATAGTTTAACTCGATGCGTTTGAGATTTGACCAAGCTCGCTGTTTTTCACACCTTTTATCAATTACAACAATGGATAAAGATCAGTTGAAAATTTGTTTGTCATCATTTACTCCAGGGTGCAAACATATAATGTTTGCAAATAAAATTTATACATTATCATAATCTTCTGTTGTTAATTTGGTAATTTGTTTATTTATTAATTATAAACATGTAAACGTCACAACGTGCTATTCACACAACGCACACCGGTAGACGATAAAGTACAACATGTAGCACACACACAAGGAAGTGGGTCATGATCGTCGATTTTTAGCTCGATTTTCGTTAGCTTGATGTATTTTTCCCAGTCCCACGAAAATCGAGCTAACGAGAGTCGACTGTATTTTGAAAGTATTTCTTGTATAAAACATCTATATTTCAGCATAATTTGTTACTCTCCTATCACCCAAGAAAGGTCAAGGCCATGATGGAATATCCTCCAGTATCCAAGTCAACGTCCAATCAGATTTCTAGTCATACTGGACAAGCACCTGACACTTTGTTAACCCAGGTTCCTAAAGATGTAACACCCATATGTCAAGGTCATATCCAAAGTAACTCAAATTCTAGCCTAGAAATGGCAGTTGAAGAATCAGGAGGAATCGCAGCAATTCTGTTCCTTGTTGCAAAGGTAACTATTTAATTTTCATCACATTTCAATAGTTTTGATATTTAAAATTGAAAGTTGATGTTGCCTTAGTGATTTGAGTTCAAACCCCTTTGTCATGCTTGAAATTGATCAGATTACTATAAACTTGCTTTGTTTTTACTTATACATTAGACCATCCATAAACATGTGCTGGTTTGCAGTTACGCTGTCCAAACTTTTAATTGTAGGTGGGTAGCTCGGCATTTTTTAATTTTTTGTTCTTAACATTATATGCATGTGCTGAAACAAAAACAGAAATATGGAAAAAACGAAAAAATTGTCAAAATTGCAACATTATTTTTTGAGTGTGGGATTTTGTAATGAGTCAGTTGCATATCTGATGTTTTTGATTGATAACCTAGCACTATAGAATTATTCCTCTGTACTTGCACATACATAGGTATATGAACGATGCCCAGAAAGTATGGACACTGCTGAAGCAGAACAAATTCAGGCTGAAGTTCTTAAAGTTTTGATGTCTGTGATGCATCATTCGTCTCAACTACATGAAGAATATCTCAATATTGGTGGACATGCATTACTCTGCAAGGTGTTGACTAGTAGTAGAAGTGTACCTGGACAACTAACACTAAAAGTATGTGAAAATAATTATAATGTGGTACGGTAGAACCTCTCTGATCTGGACTTTAACATCACCAAGGGATAAGTCCAGATTTTAGGCCTTTTAATGAATTTTTTCAAATTTTTACTCAAAAATACACAATGGTTTATACAAAATACATTGAACAAAAAATCAGGATCTACTGAAGTTTTTCCTGATTAAGGTGATTTTTCGACTAGAAGGGTCCAGATTTGTGAGTTTCCACTGTAATATGTTATACGTAATTTGTTTATCATTCTATTTGGTTCAGTTTCTACTTTATTTTACAGTGTTTGTTTTATAGATGATGAATTAGATGGAATTTAGAATCAGTTGAATTAGTGTCAACGTATAAAATAATGATAAATCTTCATTTTTGTTTGAGCTCATTAATGTTTGATGATGATTTAGTTAGACAGTTAATTTGATTAATTTTAGGATTAATTAAATGAATATTGATATGATGAGTAATGATATTTCCTAGTTGATTGAGAGTAAATAGAAAGACTTATTATTGTATTCAATTAATTAGACATTAGTTTGGTAAGATTTTGTAGGATGAGAATTAAATGCATCTTTTTGGAGTGAATGACTGATAATTCAGTATTTACTGTATTGTGTTATTTAGGTAAGGAAAATAAAGATAATATTGATAGACTTTGAAATAACTTAAGCACAAAGTAACGATTATTTTGTTGTAATTATTCAATCATGATATAGAGATGAGTATAGAATTCTGAAATAAACCATGTTTGTAAAATGTTATAGATAACTTTGTAATGATTCCGCAAAGATGGATTTCACTGATTTGTCTTACAGGTTCTAATGGATGCAGCTACAACTGAGTCCCTGTACAGGTTTAATCCAGAATCCTCAGAAATGGTTTTGAAGCAGAAGACTGATGCTGTGATTCGAGATATATCTATCATAGAACAGCTCATACTACATTGGTTGATATGGGAGAGGTGTGGTGAAGGCGTGACTGAGATGCTGTATGCCGGACTTGCTTGTCTAATACATGAAGGTCATAGATACCATAATTACAATGTAAAACAGTACCAAGCTATCAATATTGTCAACAAAATTTTCAAAATTTATCAGGTACAGTATATATGCAGTACTGATATAATATTTAAAGTAATTGACAAACTTTCTTAAGGGTGATTATATTGTTCATGATTACATCCACCCAAGCCAACTACTACTGTAAGTTTAAATTTGTCAGGTTGGCTTGTGACTTAGATTTCTTCATACAAAATGAAGTCAGGTGCTTGTTTTCATACGTCTTCCTGAATTACAAAACATTTTTTGGGTTTGAAGGGGGTTTTAATGAGTTCGTTGCTGAACTGCAAACCAACAATTTGTTTAGAATGATCTAATGTGTTTGTTCGTGCTAGTTAAGTAGACTTCTTCTTAAATATTTCATTGTGTTAAACCTTTATACAATTGCTTTACTTGTCTGCTGATACACAAATCAATACCTTTACATAATTTTACATGCTAGTAATCTATGCTACCTACCTGTATGATTGTGATACCACTCTCGTAAGCATTCATTTGTACTTTTACTTTCAATTTAAGGAGAGAATACAGGAGGGATTTCCATCATTATCTGTGCCAGTGGGTTCAAGTGTTGTCAGTATTATACAGAATATGTCTGGTTCCCCTCCTGATTATCATCTTATACTTGAGATCTGTGACTTCTTACTGCTAGTTCATCCCGCTGCTAACACTTACATCATCCATTCAAGATCTCAGTTCTATTTCACATTGCCATGTCAAAAACCACCATCACCCTTGTCGAAGTTGAAGATTGGTCAAGGAATTGTGACCAGCTCTCCTGTAAAATCAACCAGCATTGCTAACCGAGGTATGATCTCATTACTGTTGATATTTTTTCTGGCTTCAGTTTCATAAAAAAATTGTCTTTTTGAAATTGTCCCTAATTTTGTATGTCACAAATTCAGATAGTTTGTTGTAATAATAGTGAACAGTTTAAGTGCCTGGTCTGTTAGTCAAGATCATCATGAAAAAACGCACTTGATGTTAATCCAGGGCTGGAGGTTATTTAAGTGTGTTTGGAAACTTGTATTAAAATTCAGCCTTTCCACTAGATAGTTTAAGGCTAAGTTCGAAAGTGTATTTAAACTGATCAACATCAGACCCAGTACTGCTGATAATTTCAAACCATCCTTTTTTAATTTCAGTTGTAAGGAAAATTAAAAAGAACTTCTCAGATAGTTTCCTTGGTGATGGATCAGTTTCAAAATATCCTGATGTAGAAATGTTACAAAATCGTCAACTTTTAACCACTTCTGATAAACATGATTTAAGAGTACCTAAAAAGACAACTAAGAAAGCTAGAAAACCAACTCAGATCGGAGATCATCACAAGCCTGATGATACTGTCAGGGATAAAAAACTTGCTGTTGAAACTACTGACAGTGATGATATAGTTATGAATACTGAAAAAGGTAACGGTGATACTTCTGATCCAATATTAGCTGCATCAGCAGATATTAGAGTCTCTACACAAATACCTGATAACTTTGAAAGTCTTTATAAAACAGCAATCTCATGTGAAGATGGGGAGGGTGTTAAGTTTTCTATTAGTGATGATTCAACAAAGGCAACCTGTGATGAAAATGCTGACAAATTTGATAACAGTGGTTCATACAAGGATACTAAACTTGGAAGAAATATGCCTAGAGATACAAATAGTGAAGGAAGTGGTGTAAGTAGGGAAGAAAGTGAATCTGATGAAACAAATGGAACTGATGAAACAGAAGGTGCTTCATTCACCAGAGAGGATTTAGCATTAAACTTTGATGAAGACAATGCTGAGATGTTAAAATTGGAGAAAGGATTAACTGCTCTCTGTGTTGGTATGTGAAATACTTTATTGATATAAGAATATTTTATATAAAATAGGAGTTCTAAGAGGGTGCCTTACAACAAGATTTAATTGTACATATTTAGGTGCATTTGCATTTTATTTGGTAGTTCAAATGTCCATTTAGGTCAGGGCTCTCGATCTCCCGAATTTGGGGCCAAATTCAGCCCCATTCCCCACCTCTGGAATATACTTTCTTCCCCTACTTTTGGTAAAAATTCCCCCACCTATTACAGTAATTAGGCTTTTGAAATTCACCCTTGAACTGAAAATGATGCGAAATTCCCCCCTCCCAGGGCACCAGTCCCCCAAAAGAGAGAGAGAGCCCTGTAGGTCTTTAATTTTTTTTAGTCTTTGTTTTATGAACTGCCTGGACACAACATGGTCGTAGGAGGAGGAAGAAAATAAATTTCAAAACAGTTCTTCTTTTGGTCAGAAAAGATGAATAATAGAATTTCAAGCCCATTACCTATTAACATCTTGATGTTTGCCCTCTACACTTGTCACAAGTTGAATCCAATGGGTACCGCCATTATTTCAACCACAATTCACAACATCATTTTTAATTGGTCAATGAATCAATTGACTTTCAGGTCAAATTTCATTTTGACCCAGGTCTCATTTTTCACCAATTACATTGATTTTATTTGTAAAAAGGTAATTTATTGAGAACTGAGAGAAAAAAGAAATTCAGGATTTTCAATTTTATTTTTTTATGAAAATCGGGATTTTTGCCGAGGGGGTCAGTAAAATGAAAAATAAAAAAATGGCCTTATATTTGTTTGTTAATCAATCTGTTCACTATGAAAAAATTCCATGATTGAGACAAATAAATTGCCTACTGGAAGGTTATTTCCTCTAGTAAACTACATTTTTTCTGGTCGCAAATTTGATACATGGTTCAGTTTACTATACACATGAATTAAATTGGTTTCGAAAAAAGAAATTGATTTCTAGAATGGTTTTATATCAATGCATGAATGTGAAATTACTGAATTCACACTTTCTACTGTTTTTATGAAAATTCCACTACACACCTGTACAAACAATACTGGCATATGAATTCTAAAATGTAATAAAGATGTGTGTATATTTTCAGGCCTCCTGCGGTTGTTGTCATCAATTATATTGACAATGCCTGATAAAATGGTTTCAAAAACATTCCAAAAGTCTATAATCAGTGCTCAAACTTTTATAGTCCTTGCCCAGAACAGTTCAGCAGATGTCAGGGATGCTATCATTAAGGTATGGCTAGATTTGTATGACCTTACATATGGATATATGTTTTGAAGTTGTTATAATTTTGCATGTGACCTCAAGTGAGATTAGAAGTGGAGGTCTCTGTGGTTAAGTGGTTGTGGTCTCCAATAGTTAGCACTAGCTCCCCACTGCTATGTGTTTGAATCTCATCAAGGCTTGACAAACTTTAAGCTGTCCAGCTAGCTTACAGAAGGCCTGTGATTCTACCCAGGCATATTCCTGAGGTCTACTTCCACCATTAAAACTGGAAAAGTTGTTGTTAATGTGCTGTTTTCAAATGTCAAACAATGGAATATCATAATCATTAAGGGACCAATCTACTGTTATGGACTTCTTTGAATGAGAGTGTATAACAATTGGAATCACATTCATAACAGGCCGTTACAAGTTACACCTTTGATTTTGATATATGACTGAATTAGTTATCAGTAATCATGGTTCAGGACATTGATAAACCAAGTGACTAAAACTACTTCTGCTTCTGCTTTTTTTCTGCTTTTCTTTTTTCCTTGCTTGTCAGATTCCATTTATTTTCAAATATGAAACATTCAGTTTTTAGAATTAGTTTTAATTAATACAGTGAAACAGTCCCAGCTTAATCATCCAGTATTCAGAGAATTCCAGTATTGTGAGAACTGTTAAATATAACTTTTAAAAAACTTAACCATCTGTCTATGTTTATGCAGTAACAGGTGATCAAATGATAAATGACAGCAATTAAATCAGGGTCTTCAAACCCTATAAAGGTATAGCCATTATCACAGCATATCAAGGTGACTTTTTGTTTACAACAATAAACACGGTCAGCAATACTTACGCCCTTCTCAAAACATCTTTTGTTTTCACTCATAGCCCAAAGCATGTTTCATGCCTTTATAGATAACATGTTTCACTGCTGATTAGTGAACACCATGGACTACTATGGACACCTAGCACATTTTTGGGGTATGCTGATGTCAGCATCACAAGACACCTTCTGAACAGTTTATTTCGGGGGTCATTACCTTAATTACAGTCTCAGTGTATATTCTGTTTCAAAGCAGTGAGTCATAAACCACATAAGTTACATCAATTTGAAGCTAATACATAATTAATGTTTATTATTCATTCATTTGCTGTCCTGGCAAACCTTGTACACCTACTTACTATACACTGCCATTTTAAAGGGATTGAGAAAGTCTATATGTAAAAGAGTCCTCTCAATGCCTGCACAGTGTAATAGATAATGTCAAATTTAATTGATTTGCATTATCTCACAGATTTTGTTTACCCAAAACAACCTCTGGTATTCTGGGATTAAATACTGATGTATCTTTAATTTTTGGGGCTAGGAAATTGTCCAGTATATTTTACATTGAATTATTAGGCAGAAAAGGGGACCAAGAAAATCGTTTTCTGAATATTTTGGTATTCAGGAAGTCCGGTTTTTAGGGGTTTTACTGTAATAATAATTAATTAACATTAAGACATTTTACATTTCTTTGATCTATATATTATACATATCTAAATATGCATGTGTATTATTTATATACATTTACTTACAGGTAGTGGCAGCATACCTTGAGAGATGCAATCAACATAGCCTAGATGACTTCTTAAAGATGGAGGGTTTTCATTTATTATCAGCTCAATTATTTCAATACCCTACCCATCAGGATCAAATAGAAGCTGCAAGTTCTATATTGTTACGAAGGCCTTTCAAGATAGATGATGGGTAAGATTTTTCATATTTCTTTGCTACATGTTTAGTATATGTGGTATGTTTATTCAATCCTTGTGTATCCTGCTTTAGTTGCTAATGTCCCTGGTCCCAAGCACAGGCTAGTGCTAGTGATAATTAATACCAGCACACAGTATGTATTTGGTAACAAATTCTATCCTTTGATATCCTGCTTAGTTGGTAATGTCCCTAGTCCCAAACACAGGCTAGTGCTAGTTGTTAATGATACTGGCACACAGTATGTACTTGATAATGGGTAACAAATTCTGTCATGTAATATCATGCTTTCTTCCTAATGTCTCTGGTCCCAAGCACAGGCTAGTGCTAGTGGTGAATAATACCAGCACACAGTATGTACTTGGAAATAGGTAACAAATTCTGTCATGTAATATCCTTTTTGGTTGGTAATGTCCCTGGTCCCAAGCACAGACTAGTGCTAGTTAGAAATAATACCAGCACACAGTATGTACTTGGAAATAGGTAACAAATTCTGTCATGTAATATCCTTTTTGGTTGATAATGTCCCTGGTCCCAAGCACAGGCTAGTGCTAGTGGTGAATAATACCAGCACACAGTATGTACTTGGAAGTAGGTAACAAATTCTGTTCTGTCATGTAATATCCTTCATAGTTGGTAATGTCCCTGGTCCCAAGCACAGACTAGTGCTAGTGGTGAATAATACCAGCACACAGTATGTACTTGGAAGTAGGTAACAAATTCTGTTCTGTCATGTAATATCCTTCTTAGTTGGTAATGTCCCTGGACCAAGCACAAGCTAGTGCTAGTGGTGAATAATACCAGCACACAGTATGTACTTGGAAATAGGTAACAAATTCTGTCATGTAATATCTTACTTAGTTGCTAATGTCCCTGGTCCCAAGCACAGGCTAGTGCTAGTGGTGAATAATACCAGCACACAGTTTGTACTTCGAAATAGGTAACAAATTCTGTCATGTAATATCCTTCTTAGTTGGTAATGTCCCTGGTCCCAAGCACAGGCTAGTGCTAGTGGTGAGTAATACCAGCACACAGTATGTACTTGGAAATAGGTAACAAATTCTGTCATGTAATATCATGCTTTCTTCCTAATTTCTCTGGTCCCAAGCACAGGCTAGTGCTAGTGGTGAATGATACCAGCACACAGTATGTACTTGGAAGTAGGTAACAAATTTTATTCTTTGATATCCTTCTAAGTTGGTAATGTCCCTGGTCCCAAGCACAGGCTAGTGCTAGTGGTGAATAATACCAGCACACAGTATGTACTTGGAAGTAGGTAACAAACTATGTTCTGTCATGTAATATCCTTCTTTGTTGGTAATGTCCCTGGTCCCAAGCACAAGCTAGTGCTAGTGAGAAATAATACCAGCACACAGTATGTACTTGGAAGTAGGTAATAAATTATGTTCTCTCATGTAATATCCTTTTTGGTTGGTAATGTCCCTGGTCCCAAGCACAAGCTAGTGCTAGTGAGAAATAATACCAGCACACAGTTTGTACTTGGAAATAGGTAACAAATTCTGTCATGTAATATCTTACTTAGTTGGTAATGTCCCTGGTCCCAAGCACAGGCTAGTGCTAGTGGTGAATAATACCAGCACACAGTATGTACTTGGAAGTAGGTAACAAATTCTGTTCTGTCATGTAATATCCTTCTTAGTTGGTAATGTCCCTGGTCCCAAGCACAGACTAGTGCTAGTGAGAAATAATACCAGCACACAGTATGTACTTGGAAGTAGGTAACAAATTCTGTTCTGTCATGTAATATCTTTCTTTGTTGGTAATGTCCCTGGTCCCAAGCACAGGCTAGTGCTAGTGGTGAATAATACCAGCACACAGTATGTACTCGGAAGTAGGTAACAAATTCTGTTCTGTCATGTAATATCCTTCTTAGTTGGTAATGTCCCTGGACCAAGCACAAGCTAGTGCTAGTGGTGAATAATACCAGCACACAGTATGTACTTGGAAATATATAACAAATTCTCTCATGTAATATCCTACTTAGTTGCTAATGTCCCTGGTCCCAAGCACAGGCTAGTGCTAGTGGTGAATAATACCAGCACACAGTTTGTACTTGGAAATAGGTAACAAATTCTGTCATGTAATATCCTTCTTAGTTGGTAATGTCTCTGGTCCCAAGCACAGGCTAGTGCTAGTGGTGAATAATACCAGCACACATTATGTACTTGGAAGTAGGTAACAAATTTTATCCTTTGATATCCTTCCTAGTTGCTAATGCCCCTGGCCCCAAGCACAGGCTAGTGCTAGTGGTGAATGATACCAGCACACAGTATGTACTTGGAAATAGGTAACAAATTCTGTCATGTAATATCCTTTTTGGTTGGTAATGTCCCTGGTCCCAAGCACAGACTAGTGCTAGTTAGAAATAATACCAGCACACAGTATGTACTTGGAAATAGGTAACAAATTCTGTCATGTAATATCTTACTTAGTTGCTAATGTCCCTGGTCCCAAGCACAGGCTAGTGCTAGTGAGAAATAATACCAGCACACAGTATGTACTTGGAAGTAGGTAACAAATTTTATCCTTTGATATCCTTCTAAGTTGGTAATGTCCCTGGTCCCAAGCACAGGCTAGTGCTAGTGGTGAATAATACCAGCACACAGTATGTACTCGGAAGTAGGTAACAAATTATGTTCTGTCATGTAATATCCTTCTTTGTTGGTAATGTCCCTGGTCCCAAGCACAAGCTAGTGCTAGTGGTGAATAATACCAGCACACAGTATGTACTTGGAAGTAGGTAACAAATTTTATCCTTTGATATCCTTCTTAGTTGCTAATGTCCCTGGTCCCAAGCACAAGCTAGTGCTAGTGGTGAATAATACCAGCACACAGTATGTACTTGGAAATAGGTAACAAATTCTCTCATGTAATATCCTACTTAGTTGCTAATGTCCCTGGTCCCAAGCACAGGCTAGTGCTAGTGGTGAATAATACCAGCACACAGTATGTACTTGGAAGTAGGTAACAAATTCTGTTCTGTCATGTAATATCCTTCTTTGTTGGTAATGTCCCTAATCCCAAGCACAGGCTAGTGCTAGTGGTGAATAATACCAACATACAGTATGTACTTGGAAGTAGGTAGCAAATTCTGTTCTCTCATGTAATATCCTTCTTAGTTGGTAATGTCATTGGTCCCAAGCACAGGCTAGTGCTAGTGGTGAATAATACCAGCACACAGTATCTACTTGGAAGTTGGTAACAAATTCTGTCATGTAATATCTTACTTAGTTGCTAATGTCCCTGGTCCCAAGCACAGGCTAGTGCTAGTGGTGAATAATACCAGCACACAGTTTGTACTTGGAAATAGGTAACAAATTCTGTCATGTAATATCCTTCTTAGTTGGTATTGTCCCTGGTCCCAAGCACAGGCTAGTGCTAGTGGTGAATAATACCAGCACACAGTATGTACTTGGAAATAGGTAACAAATTCTGTCATGTAATATCATGCTTTCTTCCTTATTTCTCTGGTCCCAAGCACAGGCTAGTGCTAGTGGTGAATGATACCAGCACACAGTAAGTACTTGGAAGTAGGTAACAAATTTTATCCTTTGATATCCTTCTAAGTTGGTAATGTCCCTGGTCCCAAGCACAGGCTAGTGCTAGTGATGAATAATACCAGCAGACAGTGTGTACTAGGAAGTAAGTAACAAATTCTGTCATGTAATATCGTTTTTGGTTGGTAATGTCCCTGGTCCCAAGCACAGGCTAGTGCTAGTGGTGAATAATACCAGCACACAGTATCTACTTGGAAGTTGGCAACAAATTCTGTCATATAATATCCTTCATAGTTGGTAATGTCCCTGGTCCAAAGCACAGGCTAGTGCTAGTGGTGAATAATACCAGCACACAGTATGTACTTGGAAGTAGGTAACAAATTCTGTTCTGTCATATAATATCCTTCTTAGTTGGTAATGTCCCTGGTCCCAAGCACAGACTAGTGCTAGTGATGAATAATACCAGCAGACAGTGTGTACTAGGAAGTAAGTAACAAATTCTGTCATGTAATATCGTTTTTGGTTGGTAATGTCCCTGGTCCCAAGCACAGGCTAGTGCTAGTGGTGAATAATACCAGCACACAGTATCTACTTGGAAGTTGGTAACAAATTCTGTCATATAATATCCTTCATAGTTGGTAATGTCCCTGGTCCCAAGCACAGGCTAGTGCTAGTGGTGAATAATACCAGCACACAGTTTGTACTTGGAAATAGGTAACAAATCTGTTCTGTCATGTAATATCCTTCTTAGTTGGTAATGTCCCTGGTCCCAAGCACAGGCTAGTGCTAGTGGTGAATAATACCAGCACACAGTATGTACTTGGAAGTAGGTAACAAATTTTATCCTTTGACATCCTTCTTAGTTGCTACTGTCCCTAGTCCCAAGCACAGGCAAGTGCTGATTATACCAGCACACAGTATGTACTTGGAAATTGATAACAATTTCTATCCAGTTTTGTCCTTTCTAAGTTGGTCTTTCTTTCTTTCTTATTAATGTTTTATTTGAATACACAAATTGTTATTGCTTTTCTTTATAAATCATTCCATGTTTTTTCGTAAATAATGTTAATGCTGTTCTCTTTAAGTCACAAAGTAAGTATGATTTATTTTGGAATTTGAGAATTTTATATACTGGTTATTTCAATGACATATTTTTTAGTGAATTTTGCCACATGTGTGACCAAGCTGTCAGTCACAGCTCATTCAATGTATTGATCTGTTACATGTCACACATGATTTACTCGGGCAAGCTTCATTTTAACAACTTGTTCTGTGATGTTCAAAAGGTGTTAATTTGTTTGCTTAATTAGCCTGTCTTGTGAAAATAATTTAGATACACAATCAATTTATGATTGAAAGTGAAACTTAATTGGAATAAAAATCTACACAAGTTAAATATAATTAAAACATATACAATATGTATATATAAACCACGAATTAACTGAATATGTGGATTGATTGTAAACCATTAATTGTAAATTATTGAAATTCAGACTCTTTATTTATATTATAATTTCATATTTTGATTACAATGGGGAATTAATGACTCAATTAATTTTAAGTTTGTTAATGAAGTGATAGATATAAATTATTTAGTGTTTTGCACTTTATGATCCTTTGATGTAATAAATGAATTCCTGTTTTTATGATAGTAAAATTTTAGGCGTTTCTGGAACTAAGAATTAATTGTGTCCATGTTTGAATATAATTCCTACATAATATAAAACTATTGTATCAGTCCCATTAATTTTTGTTAATGTAGTGTTATGTTTGTTAATTGCTTTAATTAAACTGTTTTTTATTTAATAAACAAGTAGTCAATTTCATTTACATTCTTTCTTTGCTATTAAGTAACAATAAAAGTGAATGTTTGATTTTGAATCATTATAGACGTATTAAATCCTTGAAAAGTTGATTTATATAGATAGTGTCATTACTATCATTATTATTATTTTCATTTTTTTAGTGTTATTTCATTTATTCCTGGTACTTATCCTTGATCTTAATTTGTTGTGTTGTATTTGTTTTTCTGTGTCTCTTATAACTCAATATTAAGTGTCTTTATACATTCCTTTTATTGGTAAATTTTATATTGTTTTCTTTATTGTGTGTAAATTTACGTTGAAGAAACATATATAAATACATATATTTTAAAAGATAGTACAGTGAAACTTAAGTATTAAGACCATCTTTACGACTAAGACAAATCAGTCCGAATATTGAGATCGTCTCATTATCAAGTTGAAATGTAGAGGAAATACTTTAAACTGGTTTGAAAATAAGTTCATTATGAAGTGGTAGTCTGCTATATTTAGATGGTCACTATGTACAGTTTAACAGTACTTTGACGTTTATCTAATCTATTGAGAAAATTTGTCAGAATTGATTTCTGCTAATTAAAGGTATAGCATTATAAAGTAAAATGAATATTTTGTATTTTATTTGTTCTCTCTCTTACTGCAGGGTAATTTTTTTGTCATACTGTGTGTGTTTGATATGTTTTTTCTATAGATGAGGTTATTTTTTACAGATTTCAATCAGATGAAGGTTTGGATGACTTGTCAACTGTACAGCAAGGTGTTATTCCTGTGATACTGACGTTGCTGAGCAACAGTTTATGTGACCTTGCCCTTTGTCATAACTCTATTTTATTCTGTACCAAATTGTTTGAAACGTCAGATGAGGTTGCCACAGTGATGGTTGATCAAGGGGTTATAGAAGTGGTAGCTTGCATGCTGCAGAAATTGATCAACTCGAGTTCAAGGTGAGTAATTTATTTCTCAGAGTATGCCTTTGAAGGAATCCTTCATAGCATTTGTTAATTATAGATTAGACTGTTTTACCAGAGCTGTCTGAGTGTTGGATGTCATCTCCGGACTCATTAATCATTGGTTTGAATAACAGTTTTGAACCATATATTCCACTTCCTTTACCTACATTGAATTTTGATAAGTTAAACAAGAAATCAGACAATAGGGCTGATCCATAGAAGATCTTATAACTGGATTCACAATCTGTACAACATAGATCAGTTAAATCTATCTTTCTGATACAAATATTGTGATTTGATGTTTACAGAGATACTGATGTTGAAGGAATGGATGAGAATGAGATACTGCTTAGTGATCTTCTGGAATTCTATAAAGTTATTGCAATTAGAGAGTTCAGGTATGAAAAAAATACATTATATTGTTGATGTCTTCTGAGTGGATTTTGTATTATATAAGGAGTATAACATTAGTAACAACTGGGTCAAGAACCAAGATATTACATCCTGTGTTCTATATCTCCCACCTCTGGCTCACACATAATGTGGGGAAGTTGGCATTTGCATACAGAAAGCAGGGGAATGGGTTAATACTGATCAGCACATCAAGTGCTCTGGTTTGGTCGACTATCCCCATTATATTACTGAAATACTGTTGCTATGTTATATTCAATAAATGCATCATCTTAAAGCTTTAGGGGTGCCCATTAAAATGCTTTGCACATACTAAATATCTTCATTTCAATGTAAACCATATGTTTATAGCCAGTTTTGAAAATCTCATGTTTTGTTATTGATGAAAAGATTGATTTTGTATATTCATATTATATGTTTCAGTTCTAGTGGTCTTATACATTATCAACATTTTGAAGATATTGTTTGGCTTCTCCAAGATATGGAACATGCAGAGATTGAAACCAGAGGTAAACTATGTTCATTCATTTATCCTGGAACATTACTTTGATTCCAACTATGAAAATAAGTTGCATTTACACACTACATGCTCTTACTCGAAGACAACAATAATTACATTTTCAGTTGGCGAGTCTTCTTGGACCATTGGCTGATAGAATTTCCTCCTCTTTATAAGAACAAGTCCTCTGTGACAATAACCTAATTCAGATATTCATGCTTCATTATTCATTTTCCTAGGCATTGAATGCAAGAATGTGCAGACACTGCGAACATTTATCCAGCATATTTTGTCGGCCATTTTGGATCTCATTGAGAAAACTAGTGAAGACGTGAGTCATCAGTCATCTCTTGGATTCTTCTCCAAACCATTGTCTACTGCCAGAAGTCACTCATTTGGTAAGATTTGTCTAAAGCATTTGGCTTTTTAACCAGGTTTTCCAAAGGAAAAATCCTGGGTATTAAATTGGCTAATGTCTGCATGGGTCATCATCCACAATTTCTTCTGTGTACAATTCCTCTTACATTTTTCAAGAGATTTCCATTAAACTTTCTCATAATTATCATCACCAGGTACCCTAGTGCATATTATTTGGATTTTGTGATTCGATCATTTCCTTTGCGGAATTATGGCCTTTTGTTTATTTTGTGCACATGTAATGTTTAATAATAAAAACCTGATTTCGTGGCAGTTTCTGTCATCTTGTCTAATAATTTTCTGATTAATGAATCAATAACAATGTTGAAATGTTGATAATGTTATCTGAATAAATAATCTGACATTGTGGAGAAATGTTTTAGATTAATGTTTGATTTGAAGATATTTTAAGCATTCTTTTTTTGCTGTTATGTTTCTATGGAAACATATCTATGAATATGTTTGTTACTGAAAAGTTTTGTTTATGACGGCCAACTTCCTATAAATGTATACTCACATAAAAACAGTACTATCTTATTACACTCCTTATATAAAACCATTATAAAATTTCCTTGTGTATACCTGATGTAGCCTGTAGTTTCACCAAGTATTATACATACATGTATTGATTTAAATATAATTATTAAATCAAAAAGTGTTCTGCAAGTCTTTGTTTAAAGGACTAAAATACTGCTGTCATGTCAGGTAGAATAGCTGTCTTTGTTATCTATGACTGCAATTTGTTCTTATTTAATAATATTGTTGAAATAAAATACTGAAACTGAGACTGGTATAAAAAATGGAATAGAACCAATCTTTAAATATTGTTGGTTTGTAGTTCTTTTGTAAGCTTTTAGTTTTCGCTACATACAAAAACAAAATGTTAACAAAAACAAAACAATGCCAACCTACCTACCCTCTGTTAAAATTAGGTCACATAACTGCAAAAACCAACATATTTTTAGGATACCCTGAGATGTGGATGAAAAATTACTAGATGCCTATTTGAGACCATATTCAATGCATCAATATATCATATATTATTATTATTGATACATCAATTACTGCATTTTTATCCACAGCACAATCCCAGAGTTCTTTCCCTTCATTCTCTGCACCCAGAAACCTCTCCATGTCCTCCCAGCACTTTCTCACTGGAAGTTTTGGTAGGTTACCATTCCATAGAAAATCAGGTGGATATTTTGTCCAATCAGATAATCCGTACACTGATGGATCACCAAATAGTGGATCGGGCGGAGACAGCGACAGCTCTCAAGAATCATGGTCACACATTACCCATACAAGTGGTTCAAAGCACTCTTATAGCTTTACTAAATCTGTCGACATCAGTCAAGGTAGATCAACAAAGGCAAATTCTCTCCTGCAGACAGTTTTATCTATTGGAAAAAGGAAGAAGTTGTCAACTGTTCCAATATCACAGAATGAGCTTGTAGAAAGATTGAAGAAAATGATCAGTTTTGCTGTGGATTCAGCTGTTTACTCTGGTAATCATTGAAATATTTCATGTTTCTTTGGAAGATATCTGAATTTTTATGTACTTGACCTACAAAATTAGGGTGGGTAAGTTGAAACAAAAATACTTTTTTTTCTAAACATTCCTTTTGTATCTTTGAGGTATGATTTGTCCCCAAATAATTTTGTGCTTTGGATTTCATTGTAAGGAACTTAAGATCAGTGCCAAAAATAGGGTAAGTGCCAAAAATAGGGTCAGTCAGACCATGAACACAAGTACCGGTATTATTTTGGCTTTATCTTATTGCAAAATTTACTTTTTTGATGCTGTTAGGACTATTAGATTCAGGTGAATATTCCTCTGGTAATGCCTATAGTTATATTGAATGTTATAGCTCATATTGCACTCATATTCTGTTGGTAATTTTGAATGTCTACATCTAAAACACTGAACATTCCATATCAAATTTGAACTTCTGTAAGATGTCAAATCTAAAACATATTGATAAAGTTGCGTTTTTCTTACAAAAGTCGTGTCTGTACTTATATGATCTGGGATCCTGGTATTATTAGTCCAATTTAATGATATTTATCATTGACTAGTAGCTTCGTTTACGTAAAACAATCCCAGGTTTATGAAAAATGTCAGGCAGATCCTGATTCATTGTAATTTAGTATACCATACATTGTTTTTAATGGGCATAAATATTTAGCTCTGCCTCTGTCATAAGTCTGCTGTGTTTGTCATACTTGTGTGTTATTATAATTCCAGAGAGAAAACCATGTGTAGAACGTAGAGTTGTGTTGCTGCTTGAGATGAGTTCACACACACCAAATGGAGAACGAGACTATCTGAGAAAACTGTTCAATTTTTCATACAGAGCTTTTGAAGTCACGTTACCTCAGGTATGCTTGTAGAAAACTAAATGTAAAAAGCAAACCAAAAGCGTTTATTATAAGTGAGAGAGGGAAATGATTTAATCAAAATGGTGTATATCTCTCTGTGTTGGTTTACATCATATATCTTTTGTACCAAAGTATCATGAAGATTTGTTGATTCACATTTACAGTGAGGTAAATATCAGGAAATGTTGAATTTTTTTGTGAATGTTATAGTATACTTTCGAAAATGGTTACAGCAAATTCTATATATCTATATGCTACTGTATCCATTACTTTGAAATGAGAACCGTCTTAGTTCAGGTTAAAATAATCACTTTTCTGTATTTGATTCACTCACTATATACAAGTTCACTCTACCTGTATTTTGATGCATTCTTTTAAGTTTTTCTCCAAAATGAAGAGTCTAAAATGATTCATTTCATGTATGATTTCAATGCAGGACTCTAAAACCAAATTAAGACAAATCTTAGAATATTCCTGCACCAGTGGTTGATTTTGAGAATGCTCCAACCAACCAATCTGTGACATGCATTTTGGGGCTGTTCTAGCTATTCATTTATAATGATTATGTTTAAATTGTTGCCATGGCAACCTTCAAAGCTTGTATTTTCTTCTTTCAGGATAAGAATGTGTACCATAAAAAGACAAAGAATGTGATCATGTGGGGTGCTAAGGATACATTGAGAGTACAGTTCAGTAGACTTCTAGGATTTATGTTATCAGATAAAGCGGAATTTGAACAAAGAATCTATGCATTATCATTTATATTAGGTGAACAAAGAGGACTTGAGGTGCTCAAGATGTTACTGCAGTCACCAACAGAATTGGTATGTTGTACAAAACTCAGTTTTATCTACTGTCCAATGCTCTACTAATATATAAGAGGTATAAGGGCAAAATTACTTGTCGTCTATGGGGAATGAATCAAGAACCCCAAGCTCTGTTAGCAGACATTTAACCATGTTGCTCAGGAGGAAAGTGTCCATAATACCTTTGATCTCTAAATAAAAGATGTTTTGCAATGAAGCACAGTTTATTTTTTTACCTTAGTAATTAGCTTTCTTCTTATTGCGTTATAATGTAATGTGTGTGTATTTAATCGCTGAGTATGAGGGAAACATTAGCACTTTATATCATGATTTTATCATAGATATAAAACTTTATTTGTAACACTTTTATTATTGTTTCTCTTTAATATTCTGTGAATGGCTCTATTTATCAAATGTCAGTGATTGCTGACTTTGTTCTATTGAATTATAAGTTACCACATAATTCATGAGTGGTTATTAAATTGCTACTTCATATGTTTTGTAGGGGAATGACCTGGCTTACTTTGCATATGACCTTTTGACTCAAAGTAAAAAGTGGTTGTCAAGGCAACAAAATGAAGATGGTTCAAAATTGATCAACTGTATACGCAGTGCTGGGTTTGATGTGTTTTCTCCTAGTAAAAAATCTTTACCCACTGAACAGGAGCGAGCTTTAGAGGTAAACAAAATTTACTTGGAAAATCTTTCACACATGAAGTTATTTTTGTAGTGCCATGGATATCATTCCATCTTTTGCTCTCAATTCCACTTTAAGAGATTATGTTGTGATTGTATAACTGAAGAACTTTTTATTATTTTCCATTCTTTTGCATTTGTTGATTTTTTTGCAATGCCCAGAGTATCTCATTCCATTTTCAATCAAATAATTAATTTTCAAAACTGACTTTCCACTGGTTTGTATTTAACTGAAGTTGTAAGAGTTTGTATTATTTTCTTATTCCTGTTGCAATTATTTCAGAGAAAGAAACTGATTGAATCTAGATATGAAAATCATAAAAGACTGTGGGGAGAGAGGAAAAGGAATGCACTTAATAGGTAAATATATCATCCCACATCCTTGTGAACAGGACATGGAGTGTAATACAGGTTCACAGATCTGAAGGGTTAGAATTATTGACCTTAAAAATGTGATGTGAATATGCAGGATTCTTTAGCCAGCTGATTGAGATTTGTACATGTTTTAAAAGCTTTGATTTTATCTCAAAAGTTCGAATTATTTGTGCATGCTGAAGTCAGTTACTCTAACAAGACCCTAACAGAATCCCAATAACTAGTGCCTAATGTCTTATAGTCTTTGACCTTGTCTAATAGAACAGGAGTTATGTGGGCTAAAGCCAAAGGACACAAACAATATCTCTGTAACTAAACAGGAGAAACCCAGATATGTAGCTTCTATAAATAAAACCTTTATTATTATTATCATTATTATTATTATTATTACCTGAGACCTGATATGAGTTTTTTTGATCTGATAAAGCTGATATTATTTGGGTTTGATTATTTGTATTTCAGAATCCATCAGAAGTATGATAACTTAGCAACTCGTGTTAGCGACAGTGCTATGGAAGTCACACAGGCTGTGACTCACTCACAGTTCCAGGAAAGGAATAAATTTGTAAATTACATAAAACAGAAGAAGACAGAAAACATTCAGGTTAAGAAACAGTGGCAAGATATAGTGCAGAATCTCACTCATGAAAGGTAATAATAATGGTGGTGGTTTAAAGGTACAGTGTCTGTGTAATTTGGTGACTGTGATGCTAAAATTATTTTTTTTTTGAAGATTGGACTATTTCATGATTATCTCTAAGTACAGTACAAATATGCTTGTATTTCATATTATTGACTGTATGTCTTGATAATGTGTTTATTTTTCTCATTTCAATTTTGTTGTGCAGCGAAATTGGTTTTTGAAATCTCTGCAAATACCTATGAACACATGAACAAAGGACAACAACTCATGTATTGACTAAGGTTGAATATTTGTTAACCTTGTGGTAGAAAAATTATCTTTGTTATTCATAAATGCTCATCACTTTACAGAGCCCTATGGTATGATCGGAATTCTTATCCACAGTCATGGCAGCTCAACCCTACTGAAGGCCCATGCAGGGTGAGGAAGAGGCTCCAAAGGGGTCATCTGGGCATTTTACCCAAATTTCTGAAGAAGGAATCACAGTACAAATTAGGTATGTTATTTCAGTTTGGAATATGATGAATAAACCTTAGATTTCAGAAATGAGTATATTTTGCATATAAACTCTCTTTGGATCCCATTCTCTTTTATAAGTTCATCAGTATTAAATAATATGATATGATAATATATACTTGAACCTTATTGCTTATAATTTTGATCAAGATGTTGTTTGTATTCTTAGTCTAATGTTATTTCTGCTTAGATTGCTTATTTTTTCTTACATGATCTTTAATTCCTGTTGGAATAACTAGTAAAGATAATATTATACATATAATTAAGATATCTAACCTTTTTTAATTTTCATTTCATTGTTGGATTTAATGCTGATACTGTTACTAATAATATTGCAAAATGCATATGTAGCAGAGTTACACTTAGTTCACTCAATGTTATGATTTGTACTTTCATAGTGTTACTACTGTCTTTTATAGGGCTGCAATGAATCCATATTCCAACATGAGTTGTTGTTCTTGTTAATATCCAATCCAGAACTAAAATTACAAAATTTGATCAGTACCAGCGAATCTCAGTATAGATTTGAGTATTTTGGATATTTTGGGTACCTGTGGCAGCCCTAGTCTCTTGTAAACAGATTTTCATAGACTTTGATACCCTCAGTATTAAACTATGTCTATTTCAGCATCAGAAACCGTAGATCCACCATTGATATATTTGTTTGAAGATGATCATCAGATGTCAGACTCTGCTGCTCTTATTTATCAACTTCATAAAAACAAGAAAATTAGGTGAGTGTAAGAATAAACAATCCATTCATATCCTATTGTTTATTTTTTTCTCTATTGTATAAATACACAAAGAATGTATGATGTTTTTACAATCTTTTACATTGAGGAACACATTCTTGCACATGTTACATTAGCATGCAAGTTTTTGTCAGTTTTGGTGATAACTCTTCGGTGAATTTGGTGTTTCTTTCAGCTACTTCTAAGTTTCAGTTGTTACATTTCTGCTATTAAATGTTTTTTTTCCAGCTGTGTTCAATACTTTGTTTAATAATATTTCCCAAATAGACAAATGGAACTGTTGCAGAAGTTACTGATTTATAAATCAGAATAATTATAACTCATGTGTAGCATGTTTCCCATATTACTATAAGTTCTTTGTTTTCATTCTGTTAAAAAATGGGTTTTTTTGTAGATTTGTAAATATACCAGAAAACTTTGATAGGGTCCCAAAAAGGGCCTAATATTGAGATGGTCTCATTGTCAAGTTGAAATATAAAAGAAATATTGACAGCCTGTCTGATAATTAGTGATCATTATAATGAAGTGATCTTAATATTGGAATGGTCATTACTGTTAAGTTAGGTTGTACTGTAGTTGTCTTTATTTTCAGGTACACCAGTACTTGTCGTGCTGTATCACCAGTTGGTGAAAGTAAAGGTGAATTACTTCTAGGTGAAGATAGCGTGTTCTTTGTTGCCGATGAAGCTATTAGTGATGCTAATTATACTCAGGTAAGACTCAACTATCACTTTGTATAGGTTAGAGTTTATGTGAGCTTGGTTACTTAATTCTGAAAAATTTTCTAAGCAATTTAGTGTTGGCCCACCCATCAATCTTTAACATGTAAATCACAAATGGACTAACATTTAAGTGTAAAGTGGTACATATTTTATTTTTGAAGAAAATTCTCTATGAACAGGTAATCTTCTACATGGATTACAAATGAGGAAATTTGAAAATCAGAACCATCTGATTGGTTTAAAATGTAGGGCAAACACTAAGTTTGAATTGTTCTTTTTAAAAGAATGAGGTCTATCAATGATATTGACTCATACATATAATTGTGCATTATATTATAGTGTTGTTTTCATTATAGAAACAAATTTTTTTATCATGTGCATTGGCTAAGGATTCTTGACATTATGTTCGGTAGAGTCTTTCATTGAAGTTTTACCTAGTATGGGTTTGTCAACTGCTCTGTATGTCAACCTTGGTTTAGTGTTAAATTAATAAAAAAATGAGCCTGGATAAGCTTTATTTTCTGCTATAAAAGTTTGTTTTCTCTGGAATTTATCATCCACCAACAACCAGGGTTGTTTAATGACTTTTAAAGTCAGTGGAGAAATACCCTAGGTGTACTCCTGAATAGATATTCCAGTAGCTTGTGAAATTTGGTCTTAGGTGGGATTCAAACCCACTATGGTAAGAATCTCATAATCACTCTTCAGAGACCATAACCACTTGACTACAGAGGCCCCATAAAAAGTTATGAGAAAATTGTTTCATGAATATTCTAATGTGAAAATCAATATTTTAATGTGGTAGTCACTGATAATGAAGAAGTTACATTTGTTTTCTACTATGTCATCTTAATGAATTTGGATTTTTCTAGGTTTTACTTGGTAACAAGGACCAGTTATCTATGACTTGGCCTTTTGAAGATTTCTTAGAAATACACAAGAGATGGTATGAGTTGACTGATACAGCTATAGAAATATTTCTTACAAATGGAAAAACTTGTCTTCTGGCTTTTAAATCCGCAAAGGTAAAACAGTTGTTATTTTTAGGTCAATGAGCTTTGTATGATTTTGATTTAACACACTTTTCATTCATTAACATCTTCATGTGCTTCTGATTGTTTGATACCTGAGCCCAAAGGATGTCAGCTTTAACTTAGCTTGAGGGCTAAGACAGGTGTGAAAGTTGAAAAATGGGATATGATAATGTATTTTTTTATTTTTTTTTTATAATCATAATGTTTTCTTATGTAGGTCAAGTTATTTAATTATTTACTCATCACTTAACTTACTTTCCCATACAGTTATTCTGTGTACAGACATCAGTAACTTCATATGTATTTGTTCTTTCATATGGAACCATTAATGAGTGCACTTTGCTTTGATTGTATTCCATGCTATCTGCTTCCCTGTTGTTACGAACAAAACAAGTGACAATTCTAGATAACATTTGCAAGGATCACGCCAAAATCACACTACTTACATTATTATTAATTACGCATACGGAAAAGTGACCAATTTCTCATGAAATTTCATACTAAGAATTGGTGTTCTTTCTTAACATTCAAACTTGCAGGAGAGAGATGAAATTTTCCAACATCTACTGTTACTGGAACTTCCGAATCGTCAAGACACTGGCAACCTACTAGATGTCCTTGATCGCTGGCAAAGCCGTCAAATAACAAATTTTGAATACCTTACATATCTTAACAAAAAGGCAGGAAGATCATTCAACGATTTGATGCAGTACCCCATAATGCCTTTCATTTTAAAAGACTACACGAGCCCGACAATAGATCTGCGAGATTTATCTGTTTACAGAGATCTGTCAAAACCTGTTTCTGTTCAGGAACCTAAAAATGAACAGAAATTCAAGAATACATATGAAGTACGTGCAATTTAATTTATGAGTACATTATAAAAAATACACTTCAGAAATCGTATTCAGTCAAGGGAGAATCACAGTGATATTTGAGCTGAAATTAGTTTAGAATCAAAAATGATATTTTCACATAACTTTACTCATGTGCTATAATTTCAAATCTTAGTATCTAATACATTAGCAATTATTTTTGTATTGCTCACATACTGTATTCTATATTTATGTACATTTACACTTACAGGTATTGAAAGCAGAGTTTGATAAGTTTGGTCGTGAAGGTATTACAGGATTACGTGTTGCACCGTATCATTATGGTAGTCATTATTCTAACAGTGGTAGTGTTCTACATTTCCTTGTGAGACTTCCACCCTTCACTAAGATGTTCCTAAGTTTCCAAGGTAACAATTTGTACTGTACAACTTTCCCTAAATCATTGTTATTTGTCAAGAGTACTCAACTTTTGTCTCTTATTTTTAACATATTCCTTTATAACATACCTATGGTTAAATAAAAACATGACTTCCTTGATGAATACAGTGCTCCCTTACGTAACGTTACCTCAAAAGACTGATTCCCTCCAAGAAACGACAGTAAAAGACACACATACACATAATAAAAAGCAAATGTTGCGAATGTATCAATTCCCTCTGTACAACAACTCCCTCCAAAGGGCAGCATTTTTTTTCAACTCCAACAAGTGTTGCTCTTAAGAGGGAGCTCTGGAAGCATCTTAATTCCCTAGGTTGGAGTATATATCTAGCGAGCTAGGTGTACCTGTATATTTTTTACTTTTGCTTGTATATTTAGTTGAGTGTTCTATCATTTTAGACCAGAGCTTTGATATCCCAGACAGGACATTCCACAATATTAATACATCATGGCGTTTATCTAGCGCTGAATCTAACACAGATGTAAAGGAGCTTATTCCTGAATTCTTCTCCTCCAGTGAATTCCTTGTTAACAGTGAAGGTTTGTGATATTTATCTAATATTATTGACTAGTTACTTTTAATATTAGCTTAACCATCTCATGAATGAATCCTGGAATGGAAGAAATACAGTCAGACCTGTATACAATGGTCATTGAAAGAATTGAACAATTATGCATTATGTCATCATGTAATTAAATTAATTAAGGTGTTTGATTGTGTTGTCTATGTTCTCATGATGGTGACCTTTATTATCAGGCATCCATTAACTCAGTCTTGGACTGTAATCAGAAGAATTTATGGGTAAAATTGTCAAAACATTCCCTGTACAGTTTGCATAGAGGTGGCCCTTTTCAAATTTGAAACCTCCTTATTTTTCTTCTTTTACCTGATGAATTATTTAACCTTGCAGGTTTTGAATTAGGACAGCGACAGTCCGGTGAAGTAGTTAACAATGTTGTGTTACCTCCATGGTGTGATAATAGTCCCAGAATGTTCATGTTGATACATAGACAAGCTTTAGAGTCAGATTATGTGTCAGAGAATATATCAGGTTGGGTGGATCTTGTGTTTGGATTTAAACAACGGGGTGAAGCTGCCGTTAAAGCTATCAATGTGTTCCATCCTGCTGTAAGTTAACATCCCTTCTTTCTTAAGATATCTATTGGTTTAAGAATTTTCTATTTTGTACCTTTCTTTGATAATGTTCTAAATTTCTTTATGTAATAGATAAATATAATTTCCAGTCTCAATCATCAGAATATTATGAATTAAAAACAAGTTTTGCACAATGAATACTTTCCTCTTACCACTGAAACACCCGTAAAAAAATGAATCTATTGATGTTATTTGGCTAGAATTCCTGATGAAACAAGCCATGTTTCTTTCAGTTTATGTTTTTTAAACTACATGTATTGACAGGTTATTGAGTATGCCCTGATGATATGTATTATCAAGCTTGTTGTATCTTTAATTTAATCTGTGGACTATACCGAAAATGGGTTTTAAACCAAGTATGTTATCCACACATAATAAAGTTGTTATTATTATTAGTATCAAATAAGGATTTATTATTTTTGCCGTATGCTTATCTTAAAATGTTAAACTTTAACATCATGTTTTTCCTTCTGAAACTTTTTTTTATTATTTTTGTATTTCAGACTTATTTTGGATTGGATGTAAGCAGTGTGAAAAACTACCTTGACCGTAAGGCCATTCAAACAATGGTGCGGACGTATGGACAGACACCTAAACAACTGTTCCGTCATCAACATCCGAGACAACTGATGGATGTTCCGTCATTTACAACTCGTACTCAACCTGAGCTCTCAACTGAAGCTAAGGTAGACAATCAGTTTGTTGGAAACACAAAGTTTCTCTACGTCTGGCCTGATTTTGCAAACAGTTGCAATTTAGGCTAATCACAAATAAATTTTGTTCAACAACTCTGTATTGTGAGTTATTGAACACAGCCGATTAAATAATTCTGAGAATTAAAACTGTAGAATGTTTAGCATAAATTATTAGTCTATTAATGTCAGTTATACAATTTATATATTTTGTGACGCTGGAATATGATTGGAAGAATGTATTATGTGTTGGCATTACGAGTACAAATTCTAAATGTAATGATGGACTACCAGAGTATTAAAGTTTTTTTAAATATGAAAGATTTTTAAATATTTTTTTTAAAAAAAGTACAGTGATAACTAAACTTCTTGTCAAATAATAGCTAACTGATCTATTCAAAATAACCAATTTATTATTACTAACAGACCTTGATATGAACTTGATATTAAAATTCTACTATTAATCTATATTCATGCTTGTAGTTATGAGACCTTTTAATGTTTCTTTTGTGATTAATTCATTTCAACAGCTGAAAACATTTAATAAAAACAATTTCAGCTTGTGTCTGGTCTCAAGTGGGGATCATACCTTGGTTCACCCAACAGAACAGAACCTGTTGTTGTATGGGAAGAAACACATGATTCCCTAGTTGCATCCCTGGTTGCCTTGACAACAGGTCACAATGGCTCCTCTGTGTTTGGTATCAGCACAAAAAGTTGTCTACTTGTACAATATAGTCAAGATAAACAAAAAGGTTTGTTTTCTTAAAACTGTGCTCACCTTTCAAATAATCTTAAGTGAGATCAGGCCAGAAAAAAGTAACAGTTTCTATGGTAACCTGCCTGATCCTATATTTTGGTGCTGACTCTGAAGTTTCTAATGGCAAAATCCAAAGTATGAAAATATTGAGGATGAATCATTCTTCATATTCTTACAAAAGGTGTGTAGCCTTTGTTGTGTCAGTTATTGAAAGTAATATGTGTCGGATTTAATTGATTGTTGTGATCATATACAATGTATGGGTACATGCATTTATAATTTTTTTAACATGATGTCTAGTACAGATCACATTTGTGTACTATGTTGAGTATTCCCATTCTGTGCAAGGGTTTGGCACAAAAGTTAGAAGCAGTTATGATTATGTTAAACCAGACTTTTGTTTTTGTTATTGTACCTGAGACAGTCACTTATAAGTTCTTAAAATATGTGTTAAAGATATGTGATAATTGTACTTAAACCTGTGTAGATATAAAATTTTTTTAGGTCAAAAGTGATGGGATGTGTTATTCATAATTTATTATAATTGTATTTATTGCAGCCACATTGACTGATACATCTACTGGTGTTGTATGGGCGGCCATTTTGACATGGGGTCAACCGGATGGACTGGTTCGCATTATCAATGGAACAAACAAACCAGCCTTAAACTTCATACAGTATAACCAGTCTGATGAGGTAACACATATTCATACATACAGAGCAAGATTATTGCACTTTAGTGTTTTATCTGAGAGAGACTGTTGTTTCTTCCAAGTACAAGATATAGGCCCACAATTGTTTAATTTGCAGTATCAAAATAGCCATTAATTGATAATGGTGGTCCTTATTAACAAAAAAAAAAAAAACACAACAGAAACTGTGTGATCTTTTGATAGAACACTACTCATAGGATTTCCCTTTGAATTCCTTTTGTGGCAAGATTCCATCATAGTTAAAATATGGTTTAAGGAAAGTGCTAAGGACTGGTTTGTAGTACATGAAATGATCATTGAGATTGATTTACTGAAATACAAAAAGTCTGAAAAGATTCAATGTAAAAAATGAAACAAAATAAACTAAATGAATTAAATCACTTTGTACATAGCAAAATACATGACTATAAAGCGATACTTCAGATTATGATTTCAATTTAGCTGTGATTTTGATTTAAAAGTTCTTTGTTCTGTTTGTAGATTACATGTTGTGTGTCTGTACCTGACTGTAGACATTTATTCTTTGGTGGAACTTCTGGTGTCATCTCAATCTACAACACAAAACATAATCCTGCAAAGGTAGGTAACTCTTAACCATTCAAATCCAATTTTCTTAATTTCTATGAATTACTCCCTTTGATTGGTGCTCCTCAAATTTGTCTTAAAAATTCTTAAATGTCTTTTTTTTAAATTTTATCAGTTCTCAGAAGTCATTTTCTACGGTACTTTTTCAGTTATCTGTAATTGTTGCTTATTTAATATTTTCCTGCAACTTTTTTTCATAAATTTTTAAATGTCCTATATATGTTCCATACTCTCTTGTTCAAAATCATTCCTAGGTATCATTACTGGCTGATACAAAAGCCTAGTAAACAGTTCTGTTTGTTCCCAATTCAACTTTCCACTGTATGATAGTTTCAATGCAATAATTATTACATGAGTTATAACTTGTCTTGGTATCATACATATCAATATTGTATTGATAACTCCGATTATATTCTCACTTATAGGAGAGTGAGTTACAAGTATTTGGCCACAAGAAATGTTTGTATGGACATCAGGGAGCTATTAACTCATTGGTTGTGTGTAAACCTTACAGTATACTAGTCAGTGCTAGCCAGGATGGTACCTGTATTATATGGGACTTAAACAGGTAATTTTAATTAATATAATTTAACAACCTCCCTTTTAAGCTACTTGTTCAAATGCTCACCAAGTGGCTATGTACAGAGATTGAACTGTATTTTCTATTATTTCATCAATAATATTATTATGCTGTTTAATGTTGTTGTTTTTTCAACTGTTTGTTGTCTTACATAATGTTGGTATGAAAATATTGTCTCCATATTTAGTTTAGAACATCACATTCAATGATTCAATGAAGTTTTATCAGTCAGTCTTGCTATAAAGTAATACATTTTACACAGCCACCTATGAGTATCTTTCAGCTGTGATATAATTATTTTTACTTTAAATAATTGAATGCAAAATATTGTCTGACAATCTGGGCTTGTATAACTAGATTTTGTCTACATGTAATTATGGTTCTGTCAATTTTCATATGAATTCTTCATACTGCTAATTCTTACATAGAAATTTGTAATGCCACATTGTGTTTGCTGTTGTTTTGCATATAATTGCTTAAAATATATTCCTGTTTCAGATTATCCTATGTTCGATCCATCAATGGACACAAATCTGGTGTACAAGTATTGGCAGTTAGTGAGACACTTGGAGATATAGCTAGTGCTAGTCATTATGGTATGTTTTACTTTAATCAATGATTGATAAAGATGCTTGAAGGGAGACAACTAAGATTTTACTCTTTGTGTGCTGTAATTTATTGATTGAAGGTGTACTTTTGTATTGTTTGGTCTTTTCTTGTTTTTATTAAGTGCATGGAACTTTTGATCACAAATTAATAAGCATTTTGGTTCATAAGCAAATTATCAACCAAACTCAGTAAAAAAAGCTAACTTTTATAATGCTAGTAAAACTGAGACTTTTTATAATATAAGTGATTAGGGTTGTCCTTACATGTTGTGGTATGTTCCATGTGGATGTTGTGTAGCCAAGTTCTCTATTGACAGTTAATGAAACAGTCAAGCATGTTCAAATATATTGTTCATCAAAGCATAGCTGACAGAAAGCATCAAAGATGAAAAATCTCAAATCCATCACATTTTATCAGTGTATCAGTACAGAAATAAACAGATGCTTTTATAGATTTTTAGAATTCTTAAACACAGTTAACTATGGTCATAAAATGATGTTTTTCCTGAAACAGCATATGGTGATACTTAATGTATATCTGTCTATTGTATAACAGGAGTCTTGGCAATTCACAGCCTTGAAAAGATGTAATTAATTATAGAATAAACTGTGAACCTTTGTATCTATCTTATGTTTCACACAATGTAGATTTATACAATAGTATTATTGTCTTTCAGGAATGGGTAGCAATCTATTCTTACACACTGTAAATGCTGAATTCGTGGCTAAGGTAGCCTGTGAAGATATAATCAATTGTTTGGCTTACTCCACAGCACCAGAGGGCGTGTCTATTAATGTGATTGCTGGGGGATTAAGTTCTGGTGTTATTAGGTATAAAAAGTGCTTGTTCATTCAAAGTTCAATTAAAGGCCATCATGTGAACAACAGCCACTCAAAGGCATTCAAATATTAATATTTAATACCAAATTAACAACTGGATTGAGGCTAACTGTATATACATGCAGTATTTCTTCTCACACTTCAGTGTCCTTTGTCCATAGGTATGACCATTTATGTTCATGTACTTTTGTGTTTACTCTAATAAATTATACTACAAATGTACATATTGAACTCCCTATGTTGTTTTGTCTTATTTCTCTCTACTTAATCTACTTGCCAGTACTGTATTGCTTGGCTGTTTAGAGATTAGAATATACATTTGCCTAATTTTTCAGGATGTGGAGTTCTTGGGATCTGGCCCCTGTTAGAGATCTTGTGCATTCTAAGACAATTCCAACAACCCCCATTATCAGGTGAGCATTTACCTAGATTTAACCGATCTAGTGGATTTGGTTAAGACACAGTTGAGTAATTTAGACATTATATCAGGTCTATATTTCTTTCATTATAAAAAGTAGGACTCAAAAGTGAATAAGTTGGTATTAATAGTTCAGAATACTGTGTATCAAATTTTTAAACATCCACCTCATATAACTTCTTGAAAGGATCCTAATAAGTGAATTAATTCTTATGTTTTACTATACATATAATCAATCTGTACAAAGAAATTGAGTGTTCACGTCAATGTTGAATAAAACATATTAGAAGTCAACCTGGTGATCAGCCAAGTGTGCTCAGTGATTTTCTTCCAGTGCTATTAGATGCAAGTAAGATGTTTAGAAATTTGACTCAGTGTATAGGAAATATATATATTACAATTGACTTAGGTGTAAAAAAAATGTTTGTTTCTGGTTACCTGACCTACCCTAATTTTTTCCCCATGACCCGAGACTTTTATTTGGCCTGAGGTATGGTACATCCATGGTCTCACTTTTTTACCTTTTGGCATAAAAATAATCTCAACAGCGGTTTTCAAGAATGAAAAAAAAATCCCTGCTTACCTACCCTATTTTTAATGAGCATGTACCCAGAAACAAGCAATTATTTTTATGCTGTAGTAGATCTTTTATAATAATAAAAGTTATGTTTTTCATTGACAGTTTGACCTTTACCAAGGATTCTCAGAAGTTATACACATCAAGCAGTGATGGCTGTGTGAGGCTTTGGGATTATTATGGTATGCCCAGAATGAAAACAAACCGATTCTTCAAACCATATCTCTACCCTGTGTGATCTTTAAAAACCACATCTTGATAACAAAGTAGTTTTTACTGTCAGAAATGTGTGGATTTATTCCTGTGCCATATCTATTTGCTGTGTCAAATGTTGAGTGTTTGCTCAGATGCTGTCAACACCAGTGATGTAACATCTTTAATGAAACTGATATAAAGAAGAACACTGTATTTCTAGTGCGGTGATTGGATTCATGCTGTGACTAATTCACTGTTTGTGTTCATTAATGATTTAGTAATGAACTCAGTGACATTTCTTTTGGAAGGATTTTCCATTTTGTGACAATGATTGGAAGGCTTGTCCAATATAAACTGACAGATCTAACAATTATTTTATCTCTGTATCAACATCTTAGCCGCTGTAGCTCAGTGGCTTTGTTGTATTCAACATTCAGTAAACTACTCATGAAGGTCTGTCAAATAATCCTACTCCATTTTCGTTTTTCATTTCCATTTGTATTACTGGTATGTTGTATTGTTTTTTTTTTTGTTTTTTTTTTGTTTTGTTTTGTTTTGTTTTGTTTCTGACCTCATTGGCAAAGATGTTTGTTGAGTGATGCAATTGGTTTTTATTTAGTCGTTAATTTGATTATATCCTGAACTGTTAATCCACTAAGTTTTGTAGCTAGGAATATGGTGATTTTATATCATTTGTTATTTGATAGGAATTATGTAAATAATTGACAAAATAACCCGGTTAGTGTGTGTTTAGTGTCACAAACTATTACATTTGTTTTTTTTGTTTTCATGTCATTCCATGAAACATTTCATTGTTATTTCATCATTTGTTTTGTTTTAAAGAAAAATATTTGTTTCGTAATTTTTTAATGAAACAGGGCAAATGTTAAAGATGTTTTTAATTGTATTATGATAGAATTCTAATGATAAATGGCAATGAATGTTAAATCAGCATATTTGTATTTATATTATGGACTGTATTATAGGTGAATGCTCATTTCGGGTGACTCAACCATCTATAAGTGGACCTCATAAACTTTTACTTTTAAATTATTATATTTAAAGTAGCTTTAAAATAGATATTGGCAGTGTAAGGAAATCAAAATGATGGAAAGTGCATAAAAATGGCTGATTTTAGTGAGGAGTGATAAAATCTGATTTTACCGGTACTAACAGATTGATGGATAAAAATCTGACCAGTACTAATTGAATAGTGGATAAAAATCTGATTTGACCGGTATTAATAGAATAATAGATAAAAAATCTGATTTGTCCGGTGCTAATAGAATGATGGGGCAAAATATGATTTCACCGGTGCTGTTATAAAAATATACCTCAGATGTTAAATAACAGCATTTCATCCTCAGGAAAAATTGTAACTAAGCATTGCCAACTATGCCCTTATAAATGCTCCATCATGCATTTAACCTTTTTTCACTGAGGTTTAATGTTGCACAACAGCCTGGGTCATTTGGTGATTTTGCCTGCTTTAATGGTGGAGGAAGACCCCAGGATTTCACCTGGGTAGAACCACCAACCTTCTGTAAGCTAGCTTGAGAGGACCCTTATGCATTTATCATTTGGATGATGAGAAAACATGGCAATTAAACTTAATAGGGTACTTTAATTTTGTTTTGCACATGTATTTGCTGAAATGATCTAAAACTGAAATCTTTTATCATTTATTATGAGATTATGGAGAATTTGACAAGGATATTGACTTTTGTTGAGTAATTATTCTGGAATCTGAGATTACTTTTACATGATTTCGCACTATACCTAATATCTGATTCATACATTTTTACCTTGTGTAGCCCGCTGTTGTTTGGGTACTTCTCCTGTTTGCAGTGATTTTATTTATTATTCCATTAATTACTCCAACTTCCCATAATGAAATGAAATATGTCTTTTTCCTGTCTGTTTTTCTATGTTCTATTGTCTATTTGTCAATCTGCCTGTTGATGTTGTCTGTCTTTCCAGAGTTCTCTACTCTCACTGGATGTCAGTGAAATATTGTGAATAATGTCATCATTAAATTAACTTGATTAGAACTTGGCTTCTTCAATTAAGTGAATTTTCATTACAGTTATTTATCTTTATTTTTTAATGCCTGTGGAAATTTACATTATTTTGAGGTATCAGCTTTTATTTAAGCAATCTCCAGTTCTGGTCATAGTTTATTCTTACCTGAAAATTGAAAAGGAATTGTATAGAATGCTTTGTTTGCTATGTTGTAATTACAGTGTTGTGTAATTAGCAATTTCTTAATAATGTTGATTGTGCACCATGTGTGAATGTTTTACATATAAACATTATTTGATGTCTGTTTATAAAGGAAGTGGGTTATATTTTTGAATTCTGGAACCAGTCTCAAATTCAAGCTAATGATTGGTTGTTTTCTAAATGCAGTTTTTTAAATTGACCAATGGTAAGGCTGCATTCCAAGGCTGGTCTCTGATATCAGATTTATAAACTCCAACCATGATTATTACAGTTATAGGATATTGACTTAAAGTTTGTGATATTATATAATGTGTTATATAGTAGTGGTATCATAGATACACTAATTGGTTTATGTTCACAAGATCTTGAAGATCTGTCCTTTTATTGTCTATATGTGTTCATAGGTATGCATGATATTGTCAGCATTTTATACTTACTTATTCACATATTTTAACAAACATGCTACTCATGTTGGTGTACCAAGTGTAGGTGCTTATTGGTCTACCTTGCTGGTAATGCAAGACATTCATTCTGTCTGTATGTGAAATTAGTCTTTTTTTTCTTCATGGGTAACAGTTTCTTGATGAGTAGTATTGCTTTTATATCTTTTGTAATTGTTTCCAGAACAATGGCTGGCATTACTTTTTTATCTAATTGTAATAGCCTCTAACCTCCTTGAGAGTAGTGGATAGGTTCAACCTCAGAGAATTGTTTTCAGCAATGTATCAGTTTCTAACAATTATACTTACGTACTGTTTAACTTACAAAAATCCTATATTGATCATTAGTTCAAATTTACTGGACAAAATAATGGTCAACAATTTAATGTGGCAATTATGTTCAAATACATCCATTGATCAATGACTGTATATGTCAACATTGACAGCTACAGGAATAATTATAGATCATGTATCTTTTGTGGTTACTGTCTGCTATGACGAAAACAAAAAACGCTTGAGTGTTACATTATTGAACGTTGCATACTTGTATAGGGCAAACAATTGTGTGGTATTTCCTAATAATTAGATAGACCATGTGATTTTAATAGGGAAAAATAGACTTCTTTACAGTGAATTGGAAATTCATCATTAAAGCTTGAATTACTTCATTATAGTCCATAATCTATGTGTTTACAAAATGTTAGTAATGAGCTGAGCTGTTGGAATATCAGTCTTGAAGTATGCCCATAAATTGTCTAACAGTGCAAGTATGCCCAGATGAAATTTGTAGTTCCTTTGTATGTTTTCAACTAGAAATTTGATTGTTTCCAATATTCTTACAACAAAATTTCAATTTCAGTGATGGGTCTATATAGACGTATAAATCAGAGATTCATTACTTATAAATTTTTTATTTAGATCATACTACATACCTTAAAGAAATATTGGACAAATATCTCAACAGTTTGTAATATTATATTTTACAAGACTTATTACACATTCCTTGATTTTAAGAATTATTCCAAGACATGTATGCATTCCATTGTTTGAACTAAATAAAGTGATTAATGGATATACAGTAATAGAAGTTTGCATATAAGTGTGAATTTTTGGTGGATTGCTATGATTGCTCCATTGGTATTGTGGTTGAGTCTGTTACAAGTAGGAGCTGTTGCTGTAGCAATTCTCACATAGGCTCATAAAAAACATTAATTTAATTATATTTAGGAATCAGTATATGAGCCCAATTTTTTTCCCAATTAAGGTGATTTCCAAATTTTAGGGGTCTGGATTAGTGAACTAAAGATGATATTGATATAGGTGATATTAAAGGTCTAATCAGGACCTGACTCTGACTGCGACAAAATATTTAATATACAATATGGCTAAATACATTATTTGTGTATTTGTAAACCTTTTACTGGCATTATACATTTTTTAATGAATGGTGAAACTTTTTTCGAAATTGCTTGATTTGGAATGTTTCTATTTTTGTGTTTATACTATACAGCCAGAAAAAAATTGTCATGTTCATAATAACTTCATCAAAAAACAGTCAAGGTCATGGTTACTTGACCAAAGAAATAGTCATGTTTACAGTTACTTGACCAAAAAAAGGGTAGATAGATAGCACAACTTTCTATTTTTTTTCAAAACATACCTTTTGAGCTTTGGAGGTACAATTTCCCTTGAAATATTTTCATACTTTTGATTTTGTTGTTAGAAACTTTAGGGTCAGCACCAAAGGGTTGGTCGGGTAAGTGTTAACTTGACTGTTTTTTCCTCTGGCTTAGTCCTGCAGTGTTGTGCTTTTTTGCATCGTAAGAATCATCATAGGACTGCCTTTGGTCTTTGTTTTAAACCAAAAATGGTTTAAAAGTTAACTTAAATAGTGAAACTTGTTTGCGTACTTTGTGTTTATTCATGTCCAAATAGTGGTGTTACAACAATTTTACTAATGTGTATTTTTAGCTCATCTGAGCACAAAGTGCTGGGTTAGCTGTTTGAATCACTCATCGTCCGTCCGTCCGTCCGTCAGTCGAATTTTTCTTTTTGGAACTTCTACTTAAATTCCTCTTGATTAACTCCTTTCAGACTTCATGGCAATTTTGAGAAGTTATTGTATGCCTGCTTGTTTGACCGATGAGCTCAGGTTAGATGTAGAGAGCTAGGGCTGTCATAATACTTTGGTTTGTAATGTTGTATCATGCAAGGTTTTTTCTTAAAGCAACTGAACTTTACCCATTTACTTTTGTCATTGTTATGATATCTCACTAACTTGAATTGGGCTTAAATGAACTTAGTTATCAATATCATTTCCATTGCAAATGTTTTTGATGTGCTTTCAAATTGATAGTAGTGTAGTTATTTTTTAAAATATTGAACAGAAAATTTGGAACTTTTGTAATGAAATTTGTATTTTTCTAAAAACAGGTCAAATTTTGTCTACCAAAACATTTATTTCTCAGAAAGATTTGAATTTGTAAAGAATTAACAAAAAAAAAATTGAGCTCTCTGAGCAAAAAGCTATTCTGCTGCTATGATGTGAGTGGTATAATTTTGTCTGATTGATTGTCAATTTTTTTGTATCCTTTTTTAGATAATCAAGGTAATGTAACAATTATATGCAACTTATTGCTTTGTTTTCATGTTGATTTTGTATATAATGATTTATGGTGCTTAATTCTGCAACTGTTTAATTGTTTCAATCCTTATTGTTATCATTTAATGATGTCTTGTATGTGTCTAGTTCATTTGTGGAACTTCATTTAATTGTAAGTCAGTTTACCCTAAGTTCAGTATTTTGCATCAGTAAAGCCTCTATATTTACTGATATGTGCAGTAATTATTCAGTTACTGGCCATCTGTAAAAAAAGGCCACCTTGTAAACAGTGGTTGCTCTTTATAGATAGAGTTTGTCGCTCTGTATATATAGAGTTGACAGTGAAAAATTCCAACAGAGGCCAACTGTGCTTCAAAGCTACATATTCCTCATCCATTTATGATCTTTTTTTATTTGGTATCACATTTTAGTTTAACACTAGTACAGTTAGGAAATAAAAGAGATGACTGGCATCTTATTCTCTATGGTGTGCAGTTTATTATTTCACTGTAGATTTTAATAAACTTTGATTTTGATATCAGTTAATTCACTAATATCTCTAACAATGATTTGTATTATATCGTATTTCACTCCTGGTTAGGTTGAAATTATAATTAACTTGATTTGTTGGGGTAGAGTTATCTTCCTTTAAAATTAATTTGTCAGTCGATATGTATATACATGTACTTATCGCAGGAGTCTTTGCTCCTTGTACTGTGTGCACCATTCTACATTATTTATTGATATCTTCATTATCAACTTCCCAATCATTGCTTGCTACCTGTGTCAAAAGTATTGTGGATTCATATATATGTATATATATACAGTAAAAACACATTATTAACATCACCTTTGGGACCTGAAAAGTTGGTGGTAATAATGAGATAGTCTCATTATCAAGTTAAATTATTGGGCAGTATTTGGAAGCTGATCCAAAATAGGTGGTCTTTATAACAAGTTGGTCATAATATTGAGGTAGTCACTATGTGATGTTTTACTGTGCATGTTTACAAAAACATGGCCTAAATTTACTTGATTATGTCTGTACTGCTTTGCAGGTGGGTGTTTCCTAAAAATCATTTATCTGCTTGCTGACAGTATCTGGCATACTTGTACATGTGTACATGCTGTAGTAAATTAACACAGAATTAAATATTTGATACTCTTTGATTTTCCTTTTCATGATAATTTCCAGTTTAATCAACAGTTTCCAGGTTTTGAAAAATGAAATATAAATCTGGAGTCTAGTCCCTTTAATTCACATTTGTTAGTGGTAATCATAACACTCATTTTTATATCCCATTATGATATGAAGTATGTTGTACATGGATCTTGTTAGAGGTACATCTGTACAAATTCGCCCTTCCATAAATATGTAACAAAATGACCACCTTTAAAATATTTTTGCTTATTTGTAATCAAATCATATATACAGTGTCCTGTCATGTGATATTTTTGATTGATGAATAAATGTGACAAGTTTGGCAAAATGACCACCTTTAAATTGTTTAAGTTTACTTGTAGTCAAATTATATATACAGTGTCCTTTCAAGTGATTTTTTTATTGATGAATAAGTGTGATAAAAGTGTGACAAAATGACCACCTTTAAAATGTTAATGCTTATTTGTAGTCAAATCATGTGCACAGTGCCCTGTTAATTGGTACTTTGATTGATGAATGAGTAATTGTAAGTTTCTTATGATTTACAATAAAATTACAGTCAAGCCTGTCTATTTAGACCATCATGAGGAGAGTGAAAAATGTCTTAATTCAGAGGTTGGAATGAAACACTGACCTTTACAGCCAGGTGGCCACTATGCTCTGTTGGTGTTATTGCAAGAGAAAAAAGTAATTATTTGTACAGGAAGTAAAACTGTTGTTTTCACAGCCTTGTGGTCTCTTGTGGTCGTTATGCACAGGTTTGACTGCCATTGAAGTCACAAATACTGTTTATCTTGTGTCCTGAACTTCAGGTACACGTTTCTCTAATATCTCCTTGATTTAATCTCAAAATTAAATTCTAAAAATTGTTATGTGGTACATGTATTTGTTTTGTAAATGTAAGAGTGTGTGTTGTTGCAAATTTTGTGCAATACCTGTATTGATTAGAGATCTTGTAGGTATGCTTGTTGAGATCTTTTACATTTTGAGATGTTAATATGTTACCTTAGTGTGAAGGATTGAATTGTTGATAATTTGTTAATATTTTTATTTGTTATAAAGGAAAATTTTCATGAATAAACTGACAAATTTGCAGTTGTTCTCTTATTCCTATTTTCTGCAAAAGGTTTATTCCTTAACATCGTATGATTGTTTGTTTTATGTGACTTATTGTCACTGGGGTTTAATGCCGTTTTTCAACAACTTTTCAGTCATATACAGCAACCGGCTCACCTAACCAGTTTTCCTGGACTGTATACTAACCAGCACTAACCTACTCTTCCACAAGGATCTGGCAACTTTTCCACATATGAAGGAAAATCGACATTTTTGTCAAATTTTCATAGAAGGGTATGACCTACTGTGAGCAGGATTGGAACCTGGATCTGAGGGTTATGTCTGATTTATGCAAGAATTTGCTGATGCTTGTTTTGCCCAAATTTCTCCCAATTTATAATATTCTCCCCATCTCCCAGCATTTCACACATTTCTGTCTTTGTGATGTCAATGGAAATTATTAGCACATTTGATGTTACAATCAATTCTGAAGACAAATGCCATAAAACAGAAAGGATGGCTTTGATACACACAATTGACATTCATTCATAGGTTTTATTTTGGTCTATTATGCTTATATGTGTTTTACAGGGGTTCATGTTAGACCTTTATTACACAGTAAACATAGTAAACATAGATTTGACTGGACGAATGTAGATCCCCAGCAGGGAGAGAAAGAAAAATGTGGCAATTGTGCACTGTTGGCCCTTTTGTGGGGGCGGTATTGGTTTTTAATATCAATAAATACATGTATATGCTGAAGTGTAGCTGTACATGTTGTTCACACGGGCCACTATTCACACCCCATTAATTTAGATTTAACTCAAAATGTACCTCATTTTTAAAGTTATTTGTAAATAACCAATGTACTTGATGGTGACTTTATGAACCCTAGATAATTACATACGTAATGTCGACAAAGGTGTTAACCTGATATTCTAATTTAAGTAATTTGCTGTATGTGGTTATGTTGCTATCAGTCACTATCGAATGCAATACCTCATTTCGAAAAATAGAGTATCAAATATTGATATACTGAAGTTCTGGATAAATGTAAATATCACCTCTTTCATGTACTAATTTCATTCATTTTATTGATCTTTAAAAATAAGTGTATAATTACATTCTCTTCCTTTTCACTGAATCAATCAAGAATTCTGCCCTAATGGTCACTTGTTTACCAAGTTGGGGCCTTGACACTTATTCGTTGGTGTTGAGAACCTATATAGCTTTACCTATTCCTGTATTTCCGAAAAGGAACCTTATCTGCCAATGAATAATGTTGACTAAGTGTACTCGTGTGTCTGCATCATTTTAAATAAACATGATGCAATGCCAAATCCTAAAAATCCCATGAAAAAAATGAAATAAAGATTAAATGTTGAAATAATGTTTCTTTAAGGATTACATTGAAAACTTAATTTTCAAATTACAAAAACCAAGACAGAAGATCGCAACACATTGATAGTACTGCACCTGATTGACACACTTGCATCAGTAATAATTCATTTTTTTAAAGGTATTTTATGTTTAAAAAAAAAGCTTTAAAAAACGACCAGCTTAGCAATGTTTATAATGGAAGCCGTAAGTCAGTGAGATCTAGTCGGCAGTTGCCCCTTCAAGTAGGGTGTTGACGCCCTCCAACAGCCAATGATCAGAGTCTTTTGGTGAAAGATAGTTTAAACTGCTTATGAAATGAAAAAACATAATTAAGTTGTGTGTGCGTGTGTCTCATAGAGACTGCATAAAACCAAGACAAATTATCAACACAAAATGAAAAATGACCGGACGTTGCATTTTGAAAACGGAAGTAAGTCGATTTACATACATGTCGACCACTATTGGTTAAACAGATTTGTCTACATATTTGGCGACGGTGAAGCCGTGATTTAAGGTATTCATGAAAGCCTGACCCCTGACTTGCATATATCATGTGATATTACTTGAGTACTATAAGTGTCCATGACTTGGCTGACCAGGCTGGCAATAATTCTTTCCTCTGAATTAGGCCTACAATACCGCGAAGTCCTTGAAAAATAGAACAAGGGAAATTGTACTTTCGTTTTGTACTTTCCGGAAATAAAATCTACTCTTTATTTATCGCGATCTATTTACCGGAAAAATACTTCCGTCGTACACATGGGTGGATTCAGAAATGGATAAACAACTGTGTTCCACCCCTTTAAATCTGGTGTGCACGATGGAAGAATTCTATGCCAAGTTAAGACATTAACAAGGAACCATCTGAACGTCTTGGCATCATTACTTTATTTTCTCTGGAAATGAGATAAAAGCAGTTTAAACTGACATTTATGGTTTATTCCCCCCCCCCAAAAAAAAACAAAATCCAGCAACCGCCAAGGATAAAGTATGTCAGATCAGTCTGACGTTATATGAAAGGTATACAGAGCAACCTCTCCAAAGCAACACTCTTTGGAAGAAGCAAAGTTATGTTGCTGTTGTTATTGTTGAGAGGTGGTTGTTGCTCTAGAGAGGTTAAATTAATAGATAAATCGTACAGTGGGAACAAATCATGCTGTTGAAGGGAGGTTGTTGCTATAGAGAGGGTCGCTCTGGAGAGGTTGCACTGTATTATACTTAAGTCGAATACGAAGTTAATTTTCAGAAAATATTCAAGCTGGTATTTTATCTCTTACGTAAACAATGGATTCCCAAGTTAAAAAATCATGAGTCACTGTAATTATTGCTCAATGGAAAATTCCACCAAATCAAGCCTGTATATATAAACTGTTTTAGTTAAGTTTAAACAATTTCTCAAAATTTCGATGAATCGAAAACATCAGATGAAGAATTGTCACTCTTGGATCGCATACGTTGTAAGTTTTATTTTATGTTTCCTTTTTCATTTTCATTAATTATTCTATCTTGTTGTTTTGTTGATTTCTGTCGTTGTTGATTTCTGTCGTTGTATTATACTGTACACATTCATATGTCCATCAGAGAGGCTCAGATTACGTATATTTTGTTCACAATGTTGAATTCAAATGATTTTACGCGCAATTTTTGGTTCAACTGTCGACTTTATTTCTAATAAACTTTTACAATAATGATTTAATGTGACATTAAAATCCATTACGGAATTCAGGAATACTATAGACATTCCGTAAGAACATAGATTACTTTAAATTTATCGGTTAATGCGGTAAAAATGGTAAAAATTTATACTCACGTGTGTGTTTTTGTTTATGTCAGCGATGTTTTTGCAGGAGTATGTGCGATACCTGGTGCTACTGCGTAAATCCGGAGTCATTTCGTTTTGCCTAACCAGTGTGACATTTGAATATATGTTGTTGTTTCAAAATTTAAGGTACACATTGTACAAATTGATAACTATAAAAAAATATTTAGGCTAGCAATAACGGTTATGTTTGCAGTTAATTGACCAAAACTTATACTTGGTGGGTTGGTCGAATAACTTTTTCTATTCTTTTTTAATATACAGTACCTTTTACGTACTTTGAGATACGATTCGTCCCAAACTTATTTCGTACTTTGTATTTTGCTGTTGGAAACTAAACTGAGTTGGTGCAAAAAATTGTCAGGTTGGTAACCGTAAATGCGACTATTTTTCTGATCTTATGAATAGAATTGTGATATTCCTGCTGCATAGGTCCATATTTGGATGTCTAAAATTCCTTTCGCTATCATGGGTATTAAAACTTCAAATGAAATCAATCAACATACGCTTAAACCATCAAAGAACTAAGCCGCACCTTCATAATATTTTATTCAAATGTAAAGGCAATTACAGAATACGGAACATACACACTGAAGTGAATTGTTTTGAATTGAGATACTCTGGTATTCGTGATAGGTCCGTGGAACGGTCATGGTATCGTACGCCTGAGTTTGTATCGGTAGACAACGATCTGGTCAAGCGAACTAGTATTTTGATGCTTATTTAACGTCAAAATCAAGATGAAAAAGAATATAAACTTAATAAGGATAACATGGATCCGTTCGGAGTGATCGATTGAATGATTGATTGATTTTGTACCTAAGCGTGTAAGATTAATCGATGTGATATTATGTACTGTACAAGCATTTGATGAAATTGATATAGGTTTTTCGCGATCACAAAAATAGAAAATAGGGTAAAGTCACAAAACTCCCAGTGGTACAGTGTTCACTTGATAAAGCAATGTATAAATAAATCTGACGTCAGTCTGTTTGTAGATTTGCGTCCCGCTAAATGCAGGTTTCATTTTCTGAAAACTAAGACCGATTACATTATGCAGCGATTTAGATTAATACTTACTATAAATAGCCTTTTATAATAGATTAATCAAATATATATAAATGGTGTATTGGACCTTAAAATAGATGCATAAAATGACATTTCAGGAAAGGAAGGTTTTAAACTATAATTTAGTTTCTGTTCAACGCTTAAACTACACCGACAGATTTAGTTTAAAGGTGTATAAGGTGTCTCTAATCGTTCAAGTTTTACACGCTGCATTCAGTCCAAATTTTACACTATCTTTTAAAGATGGGTGATAATACCGTAATAATACAGAAAATGCTTTGGAAATTTATATAGAAACAAAGACTCTTTATTCTCCACCTATACGGATAAAAAAGTGTCAATCATTGATTTTTCTTTTTTATGCTGACAGGTGATTGCGCTGATAATTTTGGAACATGAGCGACGCTTCTCGAGAATTCTCGCAAATTTTGGAATCATGTCCGAGGAAAGAAATCAACGGAGTCCATGGATGTCCTTCCATACGTTCATGTCCCAACTGCAAGGAGGCCATTGAACATGAATCTGCGTGTAATAACATGCAATGTTTAAGCTGCAAGAAACATTTCTGTTTTATATGTTTGGTACCAGCTAACGCTGAAGGAAGCCTCCTATGTAGAAATCCCCACCAGGTGGCGCCAGTTCAGAAAATAAGTATGTGATCAAAAACGCCATCTACACTTCAAGTGACAAACAATAAACACTCAGTGACTCTGAATTACCAAATGGTGTTCATCACAGCATTGTTATTACATTAAATGCAGTATATTGTGGTACGTTGGTATTTGGTGAATAATTTTCATGTTCAGTCGTCAATAATATGTTATCAACTTTTTAGTTTGTGTGTTTATTAATATTACCTTGTCAACCAGCTAAATGTTAGTTCAGTGGTTGCTTGTTACAATATTACATAACTTTATTCAAACACTTTTTTATAAAAAAGATAGCTTATACATGTATTTCATTATTTTTTGTTCTTTCTGACCTTATATTAATTAGCAATACAAAATGTGATAAAACTCGTATTTTAAAACTTGATATAAATGTATCTGTTACAATAATCGCTGTACGAGTGTGTGAACATGGTGGACTGGTTGTATCATTAATCAATATTTAAGAACAAAGGACTTCGTGCTCACCGATTGCTGGAAGTGGTTTTATATTTATTTAATAAATTAGATTCATATTATTACAATAAGCGTATCAATTCGATATGAACAATAATTATGAATCTAACGGCAGTACATACGAGTATTGTACTTTATCAGCAGATGGGGACTACTGTCGCCAAATCTTTTTCTGTCGAGCTGAAATTGATATATGAAGTTACTCATTAAATCATTCTGGTATGTTGCAGTCATTATGATAACACATGTAAGACCAGTCAGTTAATTGCACTAGTGTGTTTCAAACATTTGTCAAAAGTATAAAAGTAGCATTCGTCAAGTTTCAATCGTCTCTGTTTAAAATAATAATCGATGGCGCATTACAAAAGAAACGCAAGTTGATTTATTTAAGAGGGCGGTTTCTTCCCAAGTCAACTCGTACTTTTCCATCAGATTCGTCCTCAGTCAATTCACACTTTTTCTCTGGATTCGTCGCAAGTCGATTCGTACTTTTTCCTAGACTTTCTTCTCAAGTCAATTTTCTCCAATTTCGTCCCTATTTAATTCGATTTTTCCAGCTTCGTCCCGAAGCCAATTCGTTTTTCATGGCTTCATTCAATGTCAATTCGTACTCTTTCCCTGTTTCGTCCCAAGTTAATTCGTACTTTTTCCAGGAAAAAAGTAAGTATTGAAACAACGGTAATATCGTGACTATAAGTTTGTTGGCGATCTATTAAATAACTCTTGTTACACTATCCTGCTTTAATTCATGCGTAGCCGAATTCCTTCCGGTGTTTTATCCTGTGCTTTTATAACAGCTGGAGTACAATATGGTAAAATGTAACAGCCAACCATGCTTTATCGTAAAATAATGAATAGCTTGGATTCTTGTACGTGAATATTAGCAATCATCGGCGGTTCCAGATTGTGCTAAAATTAGTGTTAATCACTGAACCACGTAGTACTTAAATTGTGTAATTCACAGTTAAGCCAAAAACAAACAATAACTATAATATATATTTAACACAAAATAATATTATGAACAATGCTGAAAACATTATGGATTCATAATCATGGCTCCACATTAATTACACTTTCTGTATACACTCGAAATAAAGGTATTGTTATCACAGCCCTTATTGTATATGTACTCAGTCCTGTTTACGTCACTATCAAATAAAAAAAATGAAAATCTGAACAAACATTTTATGCTTGTGGTGACAGAAACGCCATCACCTCAATTCTAAGACACGCTTACTGAATTTTGAAGAAAATTGAGAGTCTGGTATAACAGGGACTGTCTTGACGAGCCCTATACAGTAAAATTACTTGTTTGTTTGTTGCCTTTATATACGAAGTGTAAAATCTGCACCCCTCAAAATCTCATATTCGCGATTTTGACAAATTGAAAAAATCAACGCAAGGATGTAATTATTGTTCCCCTTGTCCTCAACTCTAGAATTGCTTATGCGTTTACAACAAATGACTCAAATTGAGTTAACATTTTATTCACTCATATCATGTACATTCTTGTCAAAATGAGGAGACAAACATGATTATACCAGTAATCAAATAATTATACAATGGTGTTGATAAAAAAAGAAAATAATGACTTCAGAATAATAAATGAAATTTCATTAACACTGAGAAACTAGAAGTTTGTGGAGTCAATATTTTCTAGATGATGATTACGATGTATCATTATTTCTTTGATACGTGTATATAGTTATATAAATGTATACAAAATAACTTAACGAAACAAAAGTAAGAGCATATCACACAAAGGAGAAAGAATAATTTTTGGGATTACGTTAGCATATGCAATATAAAGTACTATTATCAATTGTACTAAATTTGATTTAATAGGTATTAATAAACTTATATAGTTTTACTGATTCTTGGTTATTTTTTGTATTCATAAGTTCATTTATCTTAATAACATTTGATCTTCTGTAATAGTAAGGTTTCAAAAGTCGTTTAAGTTCGTTTTTAAATACAGTACATTCAAATAGGAAGAGGAATTCATCACCTAACTTATTGCAAGTATTACGTGATCTTTCATTACTGGAATTCATGCCCAATGTCCGATTTCTATTGGTAAGTGATGCTTTCGTGTACGAAATCGAATCAAAGCGTATCGTAAAGACGACAAGGATGAAGATAAATAGGATTACTTTCAAATTTGCTCTTAAAAGTTTGTAAAATCCAGCAGGGCTTGAATTTCCCAAAGAAAAATACTATGTTTATCATTCTGTCGGTAGTCAGTGTTTCTTTAATATTATAAAACCAAGGAAATTTCGTTTTCATTGTTTCATTCGAATGAATTTTCACATTATTTAAGACATTTCTATAGATGATAATAGATATTTTACTTTGGCAACGTGCCAGGATATACAATGCAAATTTTTTACCATAAGGTAATCGTTTTTATTTTCTTCTATATCTATAGAAAGTGGTATGCAACCTGTTTCGCCATAAACCATTAAATTTGAAGTGGACTTTTTGAGTTTAAGAATAAATTTCATGAATTTTAAATTGCAGGCGTTCAATAAGGTCAATATTGCTGAATCCCCATGTATCTGACCCATATAAAAGTATTGGTTTAATAGTTTTATCGAATATTTCAATTTGCAAATCTAGCGGGAAATGAAGACAATTTGAATTTACATAGCCCTTGTAGCTGAAGTAAATAAATGTTTCTTACATTTAAAAAAATGATCTGCTTCTGCTAAAATATATTCTTAGATATTTATATCCTTGTACATGCTCTAAAGGTTCATTTTTTAAATAGGTAGTGTTAGTGAGGCACTCTACCTTTTGCAAACATTAAACTCTTTGATTTATTAATGTTGACAGTAAATTTCCGGGCATCATAATGTTCTTCATAAACATAAGCATTGTGCAATTGAATTTCACTATCTGCTAAAACTACAGTGTCGTCTGTATAAAGTAAAAAGAAGTTTCAGAAACGTTCGCATTTTAATCAGTGTTTTCACTGTCAGGTGTAAGTATTCCATTTGAGTTTCCTTTTTGATTAAGCAGTCGTGTAGGTCATTTAAATATAGCGATAAAAAGTAAAGGGGAAAGGTTTTCACCTTATCTAACATCAATATTACAGGGAAAGAAGTTTGATATATTCGAATTCAGTTTTAATTAAAGAATTAACTTAATGCACCTTTATTCAAAGGATTATTTGGTCCAGAATATCAATGAATGTTGCTGAAAGGTGGCTGCTGTTCGCATGGCGGCCTTTATTATAAAATAGTATCTAACATAGGCTTGGTTATACAGTTAAACCTCGATATTGAGACCACATCCAGGACTCGAAATATCGGTCGTAATAATGGGGTAATCCTATCATCAAGTGGAATTATAGAGGAGTTATTGACAGCCAGTCCGAAAATAAGGGGTCGTTATAATATGGTGGTCGTAATATTAAAGTGGCCGCAATGTGAGGTTTCCCTGTATTTATTCTTTCTGTTTCCATTTCGATATTCCTTCAATGACTTTGCTACCAATATAGTGGAATACCCGTTCCCACGCTTTTCCTAGTTTATTACCAAACTCGTCCCCAAGGTATTCTTCAAGTGTTGTGACAATTGCTGGCCATAACCTCTACAAAGATAAAAAAGAGAGTCGAAACTTTGTCTTGTTATAAACTTATTTTCCATATGCAGTAAAACTTCGATAATAAACCCTCCTTTGTGGATGCAAAAATTAGTCATGATGAATGTAGTCTCACTGAGCTGAAATATTAAGGAAATGATAAAAACCGGCTTCGAGAATAAGTTGCCGTTACAATGAGATAGTCTTAATATTGAGATGGCCTCTAAGTGAGACTTACTGAGTTTCTTCTTTAGTTCATAGAAAGAAAATCCAGCGAAAGTATTTTGAGAATTAAGCCGATTTACAAATGATCACCACGGTCCTAGCTAACAAATAAACATGTTGATCAATACTTGCATATTATATAACAATTTAGGTCTAACGATATTTTGTAATTTCTCATCCTATAAATGAAAATTCTTGACAAAAGTTTATTTTTACTCTTATTCGTCATGATAAAAACGGACAATCAGTTTTGAATACTAAGGTGTTCCTACTAGACGGCAATTTTTTACGTTTTCTTCAGCACAATCCCTTAAAAGTCTTAATTACCAAGATAGAAAGCGGATATTGCCGCAAGTCTTGTTCCTGGTACGAACTTGATACGAACGAAACAAACTGCAACTTCACAGGAAATGGGGAAAATGATTATTGAACTAAAGCCCGGTTTTCGGTAATAAAACAGTCAATATTTACATATTTTGTTGCATGCTTAGTTCATAAGTTGGTTGTATCAGATTATTTTTAAACGTTATGTTTAATTATTTAATTAAGTTAAACTCAGATTATTCATGATAACTAGAAATATTTATGCACTAAATAACTGCACGAACATAGCCGCTTACGTCAGCATTTCGTCAACGTGTCAGGTGACTGTTCCTTGTTAATATAGCTGTTGACAGCCTGTCTCTCAACTTATACTTGTGCAATATATTCTCGATTAAAACCTTATTTGGGACTAAAAACGGTCTTTATACTGAGGTACTCTCATTATAAAATTTGAATGTAAAAAATATATTGAAAAAGGTCCGAAAATTTGAAGTGAGGTGTAAGGCCATCAAAATGTAAGCCTGCGGTCTAACTTTTAACAGTGGGTAGGTATGCAGGCATTTTTGTAATTTTTTTTGTCAGTTAATCTTATTCATGTACTGTATGCTCGTATTGAAAACGAAAAGCTGACATGAAGAACGAAATATGTTTGGTCAAAATAAAAAAATGGGGTCGAGGAATTTTTGAATGAGTCAGTTGCGTAACTGCGAACCGACAATTTTATAAGGATGGCCTAACGAATAATATTGACATGACAAATTCAAATGTTAACGAACTGGTTATGGCTGAATTTGAAACTCGATTTCATAAGTGTAAAATGATTGATGAAGGCCTTATAATATCGGTACTCGGTATATCACGCTGTAATTACAAAACAAACAATAAAAATGTCTGGATGGAGGTAATGGCTGGTACTAAAATGTTTGCCTTCAACGACGAAATAAATACTGATTGTAGAAACGTGTAGTATCAAGTGATACTTGTGTGGTATAATTATAGCCTTTCCGAGTTATAATTACCGGAATGGTATTTTTGACTTGATGCGTAATTCGCCCGCATGTTCGATTGTTGGTTAATTCAGTAGCGCTAATGATAGATCGGTAATTAGAAACGCATTAAACTATTGTATATAAGGCCATCCTTGCGGTTACGTAGCCTGAAGTTTTAACGCTGGGTATATAGGAGGGCATTTTTGTAAAATTTTGTTTTTACATTACACTAAAAAATGTAAATGGTAACTGCAAACCAACAATTGTTTTGGGATAGCCTAATCAAAACACAGTGCGAAGTCAATTAACCAATGAAGCATTAATTAGAAAATAAAATTGCTACATGAGACAAATGGCAAAATAATTGTTTTGATGCACTAACCATGATGAAAATCGGATACATACAAATAAACTGAATTAAATTAACAAGAAGTGTTGAATAAAAGTTAATATAAATTGTGGAATAGTACGCTTTAGTTGTTTGTATAATGTTTTAATGGATGTCCCATTGGGGGTATACGATCTTATATTTATGAAGCAGTCATGCGAGCGAGGTATCTCCATAAATTAGAGCTTTAAGTCTACAAATTGCTGAGAGAACAACATCAATCAATAGATTAATTTAAGGGGCTTGACACGGCGTCATTCAAACACAACAGAACGTAGATTTTATTTAGGAAGTAAACCATTTCTAATGTAAACGGCAAACGGTTTCTGATCCATACTACATACATTTCCGCTTATACTTTAAGCATATTTCTGGTAATTAACACAAAGGTATGATTGTATCATTTCTCAGTCAACTTGTTAAGTCTGTATATTTCTATGCATCTGTGTATCATTATGTATATTAATGTGCTGTTCTCATGGGCCTTAGAGCCTATTGAATCAAAATAATAAACATTACATAATAACATATCAAGGTCAAAATATCACACAGTTAAAATTCCGACATGTAATTTCAGGGCTTCGGTAATAAAAGAACTTAAATTGTTGACAGTTTTCTTTTTGTACAGAAATAAGAATTTCAAGAATTTTATACATTCTGCGTTTTATAGCAAAAAAAGAGACAGTGAAACAATATATATATTTTTATGACAAAAAAGTCCAGATAAATCAAGGAAACAATGATCATTCAACACGTGAAAGATACCAGTCCATCCAGAAAGTGCTATTCGCTTAATAACACAATACAGTGCAACCTCTGCAGAGCGGCCTCTCTAGAGCAACAACTTCCCTTTAACAACAGCATGATTTTTTCCTACTCTACGATTTAATCACTGATTTATCCTATCTAGAGCAACAACCTCTCAACAACAACAACATAATTTTGCTTCTCTTAAAGGGTGTTGCTCTAGAGAGGTTGCACTGTAAAGGGTGTTGAAAACGCCGGACCTTACACACGACAAAAAGTGTATAAGGAAGAATGCAGTTCTATCAACGGTACAGAACCTAATCAAGTGACAATAAATGCTTATCCATAAGAAACGTTTTGTCGCGTACATGTGAAGTCTGACTAGAAGTGGCCTGTGATCATACTACAAACATGTCTTACAGACATACGTGATTGACATCCATGACAACAGAAAATGTACTTACAGGAACCATGTCTGCCTTTACTCCATACATCACGTGACGTTCCCCTATACCTGAAATGACAACATGGCGTCTTGACACTGAATCGGACAGACGAACGTACATGTGCACTTTTTTTATAAATGTATGTATGCATTTTCTCTTTAATTCTCCACCCCGCCCCCTCTACATTCAACCAAATAATTCCCGGGGTGTTGAATGAATAGATGAAGTCATTGCATAATACTATTTCAGTTGCACCTTGATACCTGTTAATTACATATGTTATATCTGAAGAAATGCTGATCAATGTTCCATGATATGGAATGGGTCACCCGATTAACATCGAGAATTTATTTTATCAAACATTCTTTATTTTTAAACTTTTAGCCGTGCTAAAGTATTTTTTTCAAATGAAGAGCCCAAACGAATGTTTGTACAAACGAACAAATGACGGACAAATAAATGGGTCTGAACTAGTCATAGGCAGAAACAAATGGAGCGACAATAAATGGCGCAAATCGTACTCTCGTTACTGCATACCTATCAACAGTATGGTCAGTTGTTCACTATCATGCAGACACTCCACAGCCGCACCCAAAGCCTCCATCACAATCCTACCGTGCATCTTCAGTTTATCTTCACTGAATTCAGCCGTCTCTATATTGTCAATGCGCATATCTTCACCATGTAATTTGGTGTAAAATAACCTCTTCAAATCTTTATTCATGGCAAAAAATCTGAAATTACATTGGTACAGATTATATACGAAGGGTGTTTAACGCGATAACACCAGAGTAGCGTGCATAATTTTTTATTTTGCCTTTCCCACCATTATTCCGTACAAGTATCCGCAAGAGTTGTGGTACATGCGTTCTAGAATTGTTTTCGCACGCATGACTCCCTGAAACTTTGTATCATTAGAAAGCCAAGCGTATTACTGATTTTATACAGCGTATAAGTACAATAATATACATTTCTATTTCTAAAAAGAAAAATAAAAGTACGCAACGTGTCTTACTTGCCATGATGCATACCACGAAACGTATCGTTCGATTGGCACGATACGATGTACCACGAATCTTTACAGAAACTGACACAATGATCGCAAACATTTTTATGCAGTAGTCATCATTAATGATAATAAATCGATAAATAAAGGCGGTGTCTATGCACAAATATTCGCTGCACTTTTCAAATTTGCCACAAACATTTCATGGTTCTCACATCATTGCAACACAAAATCACACAAAAAAGCTATTTGTCAGACTGTTCATAATTCGTTCGTGGAAATGAATAAAGATCATTAAATCAATACATCGATATTTACTATTACATATCGATTATATGCATATGTTTGCATCGCGATTCATCGTTTTGATCAATGAGTTCCTACCAAGTGTACCAAGTGGTTTATTCGGAACACCTCGACATCTCCACTCATCAGCACTCATGTGAGTTCTGACAAATGGCCTCATCATATGAAAACTCCCTGTAAACATTTTTGCTAAAACCTGACTGATTCAGTATATATATATATATATATATATATATATATATATATATATATAGAGACAGAAAGTCAATTCGGGAACATCTGATCGTAGACAAGAAATCATGTTGATTTAGTCCTAGATACGCTTTCCTTACTCTATAAGGGAACGTATCATTTACAAGCCATGGGGGAAGTTGCAGATTTGGCTTTCACTGTTAGTGTTGTTCATTGTTGATAACTTTACATAGCAAAATATACAGTAATTCCAAGGCTAAATACCACCTGGTAATGGAGACCGCATGTCTGTCGTGACCAGAAGTTGTAATTGCCTTACAAGAATTTTCACTGTTTGGATAAAATCTAGTGGTGTTTTTATCATTATAATAAAGTTAGCTCTTATATCATATTTCCTTCCAACAATCCTTTTTTCTAGCAGTTCATCCTCCTTTCAGGAATAATTAATTGAAAAACCGTTACCATGGTAAAATATCACCAAACAAAACGGTGTACATTTCCCGTCTTACAAACAGACCAACAGGGGGAAGCAGACACGTAATAAATAACATCATTATTTGTAGCTCGATGTACATGAATACAACTAAGAAATAGAACACACCATTTGCTTGAAGCCACGAAATTAGCATATCGGGGCAATATTAAAGACTGTTTGATAATTATGTTCATTACGTTCACAGAAGTGAGGTTTTTAAAATAATAAATACAGGTTGCATACACTGATCAGCCCGTCCAGTGGCGTTCTTTAAAAAAAGACGTTTCTCGTACGGGTGGTGTGTATCACAACTTAAGGCAAATCTGATGGAAGTTGCATTAAAATATAATTCCACGATGATGTTATTCTTGATTCGATATGTGTGGTGTAGAATATGGTCATACGTGAGTTGATTAATCTTAAAGACAAAGGTATAGTGAAGCGCGGCTCGACACAGCACGGTACAAAACTCGATACACAACGTTATGGCGCGGCACGGTGCATCACGGCCGGCACAACAAGGTGTTTGACTGCTCAACAAATCTTAACACAACAAGGATATAAAACAGAACATCAGTAGTATTGTACAGAAGTATTTGATTATTCGTATAATTGTGATTTGATATCATAGCTTGGACATTTAGATTTGTTTACAAACAAAAATACAATGACAATGAAAACTAGATCGGTTGTTACCTTTTGAATATAATCAAACCCACTGTATCCATATCGTGTTGTACCAGAAACCAACTCTCTTGAACAAGCCTAATATCCTCAGCAGAAACATAATCTGGCAGTTCTTTCTCTGGCGATTGTACAAATCCACCTCTAGACGACACACAGCCCATTGTTTTATCTATTGCCACTTGATTGCTTAATTACCGAAATCGCGAACCTTCCTATCTCTTCGCGTGTTATGGAATAACTGTGATTCATAAATACATGTAATTATTTTCAAGTCCCTCAATTTTGTATGTGGCACTATCTTATGTGTTTGTATAACTATCAAATGAATGATTTACTTTAGCTACATACTTCAAATAATCAGACTACGAATTTTTCTTTAACTTTGTAGCATTTACAAAACCACATGAAAGATCAACTGATGAATTCCATAATTCCGTATTGAAAACAAATACAAAGTTGAATGATGTGTATGTACAATATCACTTATTGCCATAAATGGGCAGACAGACAAGTTTCAATAACAGCATTTTAATCACTTCTAGTAGTTCGTTGCGATACAGTGTATCTCAGATTAAAACTGTCCAAGATTTTGCTCCAAGAAACTCCAAATCTCCCGCTAAGCCGCGTAGAATATGAATAATAGATCAACATTAATACTGCATATACGTTCGGCTATTCCGTAGATCGGATAGATATGAAAACAAACGGTTTAAAAGTTCACACTGCTTAAATTTCCGATGGTCCTTATATAATCGCTGTCCGCACAGCCAATTGTAGTGTTCCTTAGCGAATTAACGAGAATGTAACGGTGTTTCCATGGTGATTATTTGGTCACACTGATGGCAAGCGTTGCCCAAGGAATTCCATGTACATTCTACGTGCGCCTGACACAGCAATCTCAGATTAATATTCAATTATTAATTAAAATCCATTAAATTTTAGCGTTGATTAACTTATGTAAACAATACCGTCACCTTGCTTCGTAAATCATTGTATTGTAAATACCCTTATTTGCATCACAAGCTCCATGCAGTTATAAATCTGAAAACTAGCCTAGAAAAAGACGTATCAACTAAACATGATAATAATTTTTATTGATTCTTCACATTCAAACGATACCAGGTCTTCACGAACAATCATAGGATTGAAAGTCAAGGGGTTTTATGAAATACCAATGCATGGCTAGAACTTAGCCAAAAATATGAGCCATGTGAAACGAATATTTTAAGTGGTGTGGGACTCTAATGTCAAGTTTTCAAATGACTTCATTATTTTACATCCTGTGATATGCGTGTACACAGAGTCGAATTTCTAAACGTTCATCATATAAAGGTTGATTCTTGAAAGAACCAAAATAAATGGTTAATTTATGTTTTATGATATTTATTACCGATTTACTCGAGTATTCAAAGTAAATGTTTGATCGAATACATTAAAAGTCCACATGGTAACCAACCAACCAACCAACCAAGTGTGTATAATGATTTTCTTCGTGTTCTGTAAAATACGAGGTGGGCGTTTAGCAATGTGACTCAGTGTGGACTTAGAAACATTGTTACAAGTAAATACAAGTTATATAGTTAATAGACCTGTAGTTATATATAATCTTAATATCAATATATTGTTTTCATCGTCTTTTCACGTAAAATCTAAAAATGGATACAAATTTCTTTGTTGGACTGGTGATCTATGTAAAATTATTGATATACCTATTAGCGACCCATTAGTCAGTGAGTATAGAAAGAAAAACATTAACACCTTTAGTAGAACCATGTAGATCGTGGTACAATCGATTACTAAGGTTATGACAACTGATAATGTAAACACAATAAAATAAAACTTCACTTAAATTCCCATTGTCATTCCATTCTCCGAGGATTATGTTCGCACCGTGCCAACCAACCATTGATGACACAGTGTCTTACGTTCAAAGTTTGAGAAAGATATATCTTTTTATTTTGGTTGATTTCATCGTCGACATACAGTACAATTTCCCAGTGGTTTAATTATTCAATAACTTTACCTAACTTCGTTTTCAATACATCAGAATTGTATAATTCAGCTTCTACAGCGTTCACTAAGTACGCACTACCGTCTGTCGTTTATTTGTTCCAAGTATATCAATTTTGAAATATATTTTGAGCCAGCTTTGTTTTTGGCTGCGATAATAATCAAAGAAATGTTTGATCCCTGCAGTGTAAGAAGACTTGATGGAAGTGGTGTCATCTATCACGCAATAGTATGCATGTCCATTTTATATATCTTGTCTTTACAGTCAAGTACACCGAGTTCGTACGTTATTTCAGTTCACCAACTACAAAACACACAGCAATAGTAACGCTTAGTGGTTGATTATTGAAGTTTCTAGATTCCATTCTTGAACTTTTTTTTTATTCTTTAGCTTTGTTTCGCTTGATTCTATCTCCATAGTTCACCGACAACGAGGAGTTGTTTTCATTCTTTTTAAAAACATTTCCACCTGTTTAGACGCTATCTTTGGGCGCCGACCATAAACTTTCTCACAGCAAAATTCAGATTACGAAATTATTCGGCCCGGATAAATCGTTTTGGTAAAGTAACCGTGAACATGACTATCTTTTGGGTTAAGTAAGTTGATTTTGATAAGGATGAATAAATGTTCAAGCTTGTCTATTCAAGACAATCTTAAAGTATAAGTTGAATCAAAATTATCTTGGATGATTAGTCCACCGATCAAATACAGAAATGTCACGTAGTTCAATGTTACCTCTTGTCTGAGACAATCTGACGTTGAACTAATAACGAACATATTTTTTTTCTCGGGAACAAACAACATTAAATGATCAACATAAAAATGTCCCGGCATTTGCGTTTGTTTACAAGAGGAAACACAGCTAACAGTTGTTACAAGTGTGATATGCAACATTCGCGACTTTGACAAAACGTTTTAAAGTTGTCATTTACTTTGCCTTTTCTTAACCTAATTATCATATTGTCGAGTATTCGCTCTTTGCGAATATATGAAAATCGGTTTCAAGGGAGAGAACTCCAATAACTCTTGCCGGGAAATTATACTCAGATTTGTGTTTCTTTGCAATGAAATTATCGATTTAAGAATAAAAAAAGTCTGGTTGAGTGGTACACATTTAGATAAGCCTGCATGACAAGAATATTGTCTGTGATTAGGAATTATACTGAATTAAATTTGATGAAAGTAAAATATTTCGTTTCAATACAAATTGATATCTGATCCATTTTATTTCAAACTTTGTAATGCATATTGTCACCGGCTTGTTCATTTTTGAGAACGACAAAATTATAGAATACATGACAATATTGATTAGAACATACTAAAAGCTTCATTTTATTTCTTGACTTGAAAAGATGTTTTCGATTTGAAATTTGTAGATTCAACCATTAAAATTTATTGATAAAATGTACAATAAATAAAAGAATGAATGTGATGCATAATATTATTACGAAAAACATAAAGTCAATCGTTCCATTTCATAGTCACGACGTTCGATAAAATTCTTCCATTCGAACCCATCCCACCACACCCCACACCTAGTAATCTACCTGAATAAGGCAACTTTTGATACGACATTCTGTCATTATGAAGTGTACACACGTATTGCTAAATACCTGCTGTCTCCCAAACTTTAACTTTAATAGTGTCCAAACAAATTGAAAAAATCAGTAACAGAGATCAAGCAGGATTGTCTTGGTTATCATGCAATTCCTGTTGTGGAATTGGATCATATACTCCTACAGGCGGGCCTCGTTTTGAGACTGATAATTTGATAAAAAAGTGATGTATTTCAAAATGTCCGCTTCTTATACATGTGACATAAAATATTGTATTTCTTTCTGATTCTTCATTCGTCTTCATGTTATTCATTTTTCTGACCCTCATCAATCACGTGTTTACAACATACATATCAAAAACCATCCTTGCTAAATACATTTTGTACGTCTCTTTTACGTGAAACTTTTTCGTTCGCTTTTATAAATTATAAGATACTATTATAATATAAAATTTACGTTAATATGTATATCAGCAATATGGATCTATATCCATTAATTAAATGAACAATTTTAGACTGCCATGACTAGAAAAACACGAATATCAGAGATTCATGTGTATCCCTTTGCCTCATGAGTATATTCTGGGCTCTTCCAAATTCAAAGCAATGAACAAAACATCAATTCATTTAAGAAAATTGAGTTATTTCTCACTAAGAGTGGAAAACATTGTGGCAAAAAAGCCAAAGCTTGTAATGAGTAATTACTTCTTTTGCCAAAATTATTTTTCTGTATGATTTGTTAACACGTGTCATTTTGATTTTAAAGTCACTGTTTGGTACACTCGGAGTTCATACAGGTAATAGATCTACATGTTTTGTTCGCGGTAAATTTGAGTTAATTACAAATTATGCGGTTAACAATTAGTATACATGACTGGGCCGGGTCCGCGAGGAAACAGTTTCAGGAAATGTCCTCCATAAAATTCAAACAACGAAAGCAAAAATGGTCTGAGTGACACTTATATAAGAAGCATTCGGCCCTTCTTCGTTTTCAATCCGAACCGAATGCGACCTAGACGCTCCAAGGACCGTCTGAGACGACTTACTTTGAGCAAGGTCGTCGCGGGAACGGTGACATTTCCAGGCACAGAGGTGCAGTGGAGGTGTTTAAAACATTCCAAGAAACATTCGTTACGTGCTACAAACACACCGGGAACAATTCTACTTTCCTTAATTGAATTCTGCAGTTACTGACTACAGTTACTTAATTTTTTTAAAATCCTGCTCAGCTGATAAAGTGGCATAACTGTCATGTAGAGTCCTTGGCTGATACTTGTGTAAGCGTTTGGACACCAATTCTCGGTCTATCACTATTGGTCGGTTGCTTTTATTCTATGGTGCCGTACATTCTCAACCGTTTTGAAATTTTTGAAAGCAATGCAGACTGCAGTTTGAAAAAGCATTTGCGCAATGAATAATTGCATTAATTGTTCACCAAAATAGAACAAACAACTTAAGCAAAAAAGAACGATTTACATATTTATAATAGCGACGAAATCCGCCTAGCCTGGAACTAATTAAATATCTATTATAATTGCAATTTGACTTGTGGCAAGAAATCACGAAATAAATATTTCTGTACATTTTATTTTTTCATGGACTCCGTGGAGTATTTTCTAGCCTTCGTTTTCCCATTAACATTTACCTAGGGTTGGTTCAATGCCTGAAATAAAGAAAATAATCAATACTTATTACCGCGTGCAATTGGGTCAATTAATTCAAAAGAAAGGCGCGAAGAGAATCAATAATATACCCCTTGTCTACCCTGTCGTGTCAAAACAGAACTGAGCAGACCGCGATGAAACTGTGACGTCACACATTAGTATTCGTTCAAGACTACATCGTTACCGTGTATTCCATTGCAAGACAGGCTTATGTCGTTATAATTTGCACTTTTCGTTCAAATTAAACAAATTAATCACTGCGACAACTATGCCAGGTAAGCCAGCCGTATTCGTAATATTTTCGTGACATTCGTTGCTAAATATAGCGAGGTATCGTGTTCATGATGTCAAAAAGCAAAACAACTTTTGGACAGCCCACCGGGGGTCGATTTTTGAAGGATTAATGGTTATATATCTTATCGTGTGTTAGTAAAAGTTTATTCAGACGAAGTTAAATGAATGACGTGAGTCGCATGTAAGGATAAATAGCTTTTATCTGGCTAAATGAGGTGAAAATTCAATATTCAAGCTCTAAACGGTGTCGAGGTAAAATTATCCTACCATGCTGTTTCTTGATATTTTTTTTTTTGATTTTGTAGTGTTGTGTTTTACCACATCGACAAGGATAGAAAAAGCAATTTCATATGATACAATAAGCTGTTTCTTACTTGTCTTGAAATTTATTGGCTGCATCCTATTGTATGTAAAAGTATGACTTGCAGCGTCAGTTTAGGTTCATGATGTAGAATTTCCTTATCTGTGTGCAGCTAATTCGTCCTTCAGGAACTTAATAATTCTTACAGAATACTCTTTAGCTGAAAACTAAACATCTTGCTTACAGTTTTATCAGATATATACTTTCTTAATCATAACACTGGTTGTAATATTAAATATGTCACCCGGGTATGAAAGGGTCAAGGTCTACTAAATACATTCAGATGTAGGCCTGTAAATTAGACTGTGCATGTTTTTTTTCTCATTTCAATAGTTTCTAAATGTCGGGATGTTTTTTCTTGCCAATAATGATATCAAATGAAACACTCCCATGTGTCTGAATTATAATATTTCGACTAGGTTGTATTATCTTCTAACTTAATGTAGTCTTATAAATGGCAACAGGCTGTTGTCAAATTTTGAATCAATGACATGGTTAATGATGAATGCATCTGTATCACATCTATGGCTCAAATGATAGAGTATCAGACTATTGTTGATTCGACTGTCTGACTTGAGTCATAAGTTTTAAATGCTTATCTCTGTCACCAATCTCTCAGTTACTAAGTATTTTGTTTCAGCTGTAACATAATATTTCTGCAGTGTGTACTCACTTGCTTAGCTCCACATGTTTTAAGTTGAATTTTTTTATGTTTTAGGCATTTGAATAAAGCTGTTGTTTAAGTTTATAACATGTTTCATTTATCATCAGTTTCTTTTTATTTCTGTATTTTTGCCAAGATTATGAAAATAGTAAAACATCAAATTTATTGAATTGGGAAATTGTTTGCTGGGAGAATCAACACTGGCTTGGTTTGTATTTAATATTGCAGAAAAGTCCTCATGATATTAAGTTGCTATTTCATATGCAGGGTTGACATTAAATGTAGAGATTTGTCCTCATGGTGACATTTACTATAACATGTCTACTTTCCCCCTATAATGGGCAATGCCAGTGCACAACATAAACATTCTTAAAATGGACTCATGGCCATTATCTTATTGACACATTCTCTTCAATTTGAGTGTATGCTTGAGTCTAACTCATTTGAAAGAACCATCAAGATTAATAATGCTCCGTGGTTATCAATTTAACCCATTCCTCCACATTCTGCTTTTAACCCATTCAGTAAGGCAAAAATAAATAAACACTATGTTTCCACTAAGGATTCACCCCCCCCCCAAAAAAAAAAATAGGGTATGCAGGTCAGCAGATTTTTATTAACATGGTATTATTAAGTTTGGAGATATAGTTTAAATGAAAACATTAGCAAGAAAAAACTGGCAGAGACCGCAAGAGTCTAGGGTCGGCAGAAAAAATTTGGTTGGGTACTTTTTTAGTTCTTTATTATTTTACTACCTATCAGCATTCACATTATTTGGACCTTGACCTTATCAGCTGTCCATTGACGGAGCTGAAAGGGAGGAGGGAGGGTTGAACATTTGGGAATAGAAATCTGTGATGTTAAACGCTGATTTCAAATTGTAATTAATTCTTAGTAAACTGCATAAAGCTTTTTTTAAAATTTGAAATTTTGTATTAGGTCAGGGTTTTTTTACTAAAAAAGTGACGCTGATAGTCGGCATCTTCCCCTTGACATTTTTTCCCCAAAGAAGCATTTTTTCCCATCGCTAAGATACATAATTCTTCTTTGAAACTATTCAAAAATACCAAAAGTTTACAATTTCACTTCTAGCGTATTTAATTCTGCCAAAATATCTATCAGATATTTTTATGTTGAGTTTAATTGTTTTGTATTTATTGAGTAAACTGATCGGGATTTCCCAGCTTTATAATGATGTCTGTTGGAACAATCCAAATGAGCTAATTTCCATGTGATAGTAGAACGATATACACAGTGACTGGAACCAACAATAGATCCCGGCCCATGACACATGCGTATATTCACGCGTATGATGCCTGGAAGCAGGCACACGTTTCCATTTCTGGTGATGAAATTAAGAAAAAAGATATCTGACACGAAGCATACTGGACGGGTAACTCCTTTTTTGGTGTAGCGAGTAAAGATACCATCTCTGGGCCAACTGGTGCTCGATTCACTCATGAGAATAAATCTTTGGCCAGAAAATCTAACTGATCAAGACTATGAAAGTGTGGTAGACCTGTTCGAATGTAGAAAAGACAAAGATACCTGTAGATTGTTGTTTTGAATGCTGATGTCATAATCATTGATTCATGAAAACATTGGTTTTGGTTACGTGACAGTTTTTGATAATTTCACCAAATTTCCCCTTTTCGTGTGATTTTTCCCCTTTTGACCAGCGCCCAGTGTCTTCACCAATCCCTAAAAAAAACCTGTAGGTATTTGTATTGTGTTGAGCCCTGTTGCTTGTTTCTAGAAGACTATTTTAGTGTATTAATGCTGGAATTGTCCTTAAATACGTTTAATAGTGTATTAAGCTTAATATGTGATTGATTTTCATTTCATTTGTTGTATGCATTATTTTCCAAAGAAACAGTCTTTGCACTAACCCACTAGCCCAAATCAGCAGTTTAGTATAAAAAAATTCTATTTGGGCTGGTGAACTTTCTCAAAATTATATATTCAGGATAGTGGTAAATTGTTTATTTTCAATAGCCCACTAAGTCTTACAGTTTAGGTGAGTGCTTAAAAAAAATTCTATCTCTGAAGAAATACACTTAGCTTAGAATGATTTTAACTGTTGAAAACTTGCTCCTTTTATAGTTATAAGAATAAAAATGTTTTATTTATTTCACTCTAGTTGTCCTCTGATGTCTACAAATAGTCTCACAGTGCAAAACAGTACCAAGAATTGTCCCTCACTGCACTGAAAAGTATATGGAAGTTGCTGATACAGTGCAAGCTCTCCACAGTGGCCCTCTCTTGAGCAACAACCTCTCTTCAGGAACAGCATCATTTTTCCCATTGTATGATTTTACTATTAATTTGACCTCTCTAGAGCAACAACCTCTCAACAACAGCATAATCTTGCTTCTCCCAAAGGGTGTTGCATTGGAGAGGTTACGCTGTATGAGGCAGAATCTTTGTGTGAGACCCAGAAACATTTTTAGGGTTTTTTGCTGGTAGATTGCTTCTTGTTGAACTTTGAGCTTTAAGCCAATAGGTGTCCATGTCATACATTTTTAAAGTGTCTTCATTGAAGGCCTAAATGTATTTTTTTTATGCAGCTATATAATACAGAATTGATATTAAATGCAGAATAATTCACAATGCATCATTCATTCATTGTGACTTTGTCAGCTGTCACATCAAGTCTCCTTGTTAACAGATGGTTTTTCATATTCTTTTGTCATATGTTTGGTATGTGATTGTTTTAAGTCTTATGTCATTAACCATGAAATAAACTTGTGTTCATCCAGCAATTTTTCCACACTGAATTCAGTTGTCAAGCTATTGGAAATCTACTTTTTTGTATATAATAGTCAGACAGTTGGTATCTTAGTGTGTTTTTCTATTCCTGCCATTGTATTAACTTATTGTTGAAATTAATATCTTCTTCTTTCATTGTTAGTTTATAGACAACAATACATTTAAGTATTTGGTTGTGAAAATTCAAGGTTAACTTAATTTGTCAGTTTATCTCAGTTTTTAGTTTTAACAATTTTAATGGTTCTTTCTACATTTCAAAGAGAAATGCATCTTAAGGCCGGTCATTGACCTGTTATGTCTTAATTGTTGCGGTATTTTCATCTATTTATAGAAGTTTGTACTGTATTCATTGAAATGTAATTATGTATGGTGTATGGTATCATTTATATTTGTCGCGGACTACCATTGAGGCAATGATTCTCCTTTCATATATAGTTAAATGCTACCTCATAAATACATTATGTCTCTATTTGCTTTAAGTAAGTGCCCTGTTTATGACTGCATTACTAATTGTTCTATTGTGTTGGTGAGTCCACTTTTAATAGATGTTTGTCCTTGTATTCAAAACACAAGTATATGTAGATTTTCAGGCTCTCGTCTCTTTGTCTGCCGGCCTGCACTTTTACAAATATGCTTGCAACATACCTGTCCCATTAGTATTAGACATAACGTGGCAAAATAAATTGAAAATAAATAAATTCTATTACTGAGTATAATTCTAATAGTTTCTGTTTCACTTGACAAGATAATTCAGCATGAACCATTAGGTGGTTATATTGATAGGTTATTGATCGATTTTCATGCACTTCTGTCCTTAGCTATTCTAACAGTGAATGCAGTGTTTGACATGCTTTAAAACAGGTCATTTAATATTGTCAAGCCATCTTATTTAGCTACTTATTTGATGTGAAAATGGTATTTTTTAGCTTGTCCCATATAACTTACTCTTGTCAAAGTTTTCTGGCTTTCAAGTTATTGCCGGCGATTTATGAGTCTATGCAATAAATTAATGTGATAGGACTCTGGAAATTTGATGTAGTTGGGTATAGTACTTAACCATTTGATTCTGTGACTAGTTCTCAATGTTTTTCTTTCAAGGTCATTTATTGCACATATCTTACACTCTGTTAGGGAAAGTTGAGAATTACTTTCGTTTGCATTGGCAACTTAGTTGGTGCTAGCCCGTAGTTAAGTTTTTGTTTGGGAACTTTTGAGTGCTGGTTATGTCATCTGGCCAGAAATATGCATAACAGGAAATGTATATTTTTCTCACTGTCATTTCAAGAACAGTCAAGGTTATTTGGTGACTTTTCCAGCTTTAATGATGGAGAAATACCTGAGGTGTACAAATAGGCTGAACCAGCTACCTTCCATAAGCTTGCTGGACAGCTTCCACACATGTACGGGCTTCTCGAATCTGTTAAAATACTTGCCTGACATTTGGTCAGGCAAAGTTAAAATTTCTGTCTGACCAAACAAAAAAATTCGTCTGGCCAAATATATTATTAATAAGTAATAAATGCTGTAAATCGTGCCTGACTGCCAGACATATGGTCCAGTTTTCGCCGAAAAGTTATTGGACCTGCTTGAAATTTGCCTGACATGTCCGACGGTCTGACCACTTTCGGAAAGCCTGCATGTGAATTTTGTCTTATCTTTGGTGGGATTCAGACTCAAAGCAGTGAGGGGCTAGTAATTACTTGTCAGAGGCTATACCCTCTTGTACATGAAGGCACCCTGAAATAGTATGTAATAATGTCATTAAACATACAAGTCTTTCATGTGCCTCAGCACTTTATTCTGATCATGTAGATGATGCCTAGTGATATTTGTTTTATTTGATGGACAGGTAGTAACCAATGACAATATTTTATTTACAATTCGTTCACAAGTTAGCGATGTTTATCAGGTCAAAATCATAGGAAATGCTCCGCTTATATTTTCTCATGCTCATATGGCCAAATTTGTCCAGCGTGGCTGACTAAGTCTGTTTATTTTGTTAGCTTTATTACCATGTAAAGGATTATCCTCAAACAAAGTCTTTTGTTGAAGATACAGCTTAGTTCAAATAACCTTCTTTATCGATGTTAAATCAACTAAGTTACTAATACCCAGTACTATTCTTGTGACTGTATTAATATTACTATTGATAGACTTGTTCTACCAGGGCAAGGTGTAGTGCTATATATGTCTGAAACGCTTTAGATATAAACAGCCTGCCCTTATTGATTAACAGTTGAATCAAGTCTATGTAATACACACACACACACTCACTCATTACTAAGCTGTTATTGTGGGTAAGATATTTGCTTCTTCGTTCACTCAGCCTGAACTGCCATGGTGATAACAGAGAAAAAATTGTATGGTGATTATTTATCATACCCACACATAAACATTGTGGATTTTGTTTCATAATTCTATGCACTGGATTCTATTTGTAAAATTCAGTCAATGTTTGTACAGGAATTGAATTATTAACACTTTAACTACTGACTTTATCTTATTGGATGATATGTTTACAGGTAAAATATTATCATTTGTACTTTTGGTTTTATTCAATAATTTGATTTCTATTGACATCCGGAGTGTAAACCTTGTTTTTATCTCAGTTTTCTCTTTAGAAAAAATGTTTTGTTTAACCCTTTATTAAAGAAATTTTAGACATGGATTTGAAATTTATTTGATTTTTTTAAAACTATTCCTAAGTGACATTTTCTATGGATTGTTGGTCATGTAGAATTATCTACTGGTAAGTGTCGGGAAGATATTAATGTGATACTGAATTTTGACTTCATTGACGTTGTGGTTTGATGTGGGTTTTTCCTGTGAAGGAAAGTATTTTTTCCTCATATAGTATCTTACTTAAATGTTTGGTTGTTAGATCTGTGTTTAATCAGAAATATGAGTAGTATCGTTGTTGCTAGGTGTTACGGTATGTTTCATGTACAATCTTTTTGGTGTTAGTCATTTTTTTTAATGTATGGCTACAAAATATTCTCACTTCAGGTCTCTTCTTACTTGAAAAATTGCTCCATATATATCATAAAATCATTTCTGTACTTTTGTATTTTGGCACCATTTGACTTACTTTAGTTATAATTAACATCCTTTCACTTAGTGCCATGACAAATAGCAACTTCTCATAGAAAGGAATAATTAATCAAATGAATATTTATCAGGAAACAAACATTATATTTCTTCTTTATCATTTGTCAAGTTTTTTAAATCTTGTTGTTACAAACAATTGTTTCACTCTTGACAATATGAAAGTATTCTATTAGCTGTTTACATGTGTTAAGTGATTTTATACTAAAACAGTTTATGGTATAGTGTTACTGATATTTTCAGTTGAGAAATTCATACTTTAAAGTTTTCTTTACTTCATTTTTTTTATGTGAACATTGTCAGCTGTCTATTCTGGGGATTATTAATACTATTAATATACTTTGTTGATATTAAGTATTAATTTAAGAAGAAATGGATTCAGAGCAGTGTGCTTATGGACAGATTTTATTATGGTATGATTCAGTCTACATGTATTATGCTAGTCCTTCAGACTTGACAAGCAAAAAAATTATCTGACTCGAAAAACTTTGTTCCCCTTAAGTGTAATTTCTAAATCCTTGTAAGTTTGTGGACTGAAACATTATAGGACTTGTCTTGAAATGACCTGCCATTATTACAGTTATGTTGTGATATAAGGTGTACCAATTGTGTAATACATAATAAACCTGTATACCTCTAATGTGAACCTGTGATACCAGATAAGGTATGTAAGTTGATGTTCTTGTTTATGCTATACTTCTTTTCTTTTCAATGACTCAGTATCATGTTGAATCTAAAGTAAGTCATTATTCAATACTGACATGAAAGCAGGCTTCCCAAAACTTGCTGGACCGTCAGACATGTCAGGCAAATTTCGGGCCCGTTCCTTAACGTTTAGGCGGGTACCAGACCAGATGTCCAGCAGATAGGCCCAATTTACACCATTTATCACTTCTTTATAATACATTCGGTCACAAATTTTCATTTGGTCAGAAAGAAATTCTAACTGCCTGACCAAATATCAGGCAAATAGTCCAGCAGTTTTGAGAAGCCTGTGTAAGTACCAATATACAGTAAAAATCCAATTTTTTCATTCTAGAAAAAAGGTTCCTAGGTAAATATTGCTTGTTTGAGATGTGAAATTTCTCCCTTAATTCAGTTGAAAATCTTTTTTGGTGAAGACTGAGGAAAAGGATTTTTCTCACTATATTTACCTTAATATCAGCATATTCTATTTACTTGTACTTGTCAGTTCATTGATTGATGTATTCTTTCAGGCTGGAAAAAAGTGTTGTGTGTATGGTTACTTGACTGAAAAATAGGCACAATATGTCCCCCCAAATATTTTTGTAGTTTGGATTTTATCCTAGAAACTTTGTCAGCTCCAAAAAAATAATGTTGGTCTGATAACTTGGAACAACTTTTTTTCTAGCCTAACTGATATTGTCTATCTTCTAACCATCTTGTAAAACAAACATTTTAAAATAGACACTTGCTCATACAAATGATATATTTTTACACCATATTGAAATTTGTATCTGTGTGCCTTGACCTCACAGTTAGGTCAGGCTTCAAGTTTGTAGTATTAACAATGCTTTGGTCTAATTGTGATTTTCATGTTTCTCTACATTGTTAAAGCCTTAGTGAATGGACAGTCAATGTATATATATATATATTTGCCATTCATGCAAACTTGTTTTTAAAAACCAGTTTTTACATTACTTTTTGTATTTTTAAAGGTTAAGATGTATATTTTATACCACAAATGTCCTCTGGACTCCACTTGGATTGGTTTAGGATATTTAGCCATTTACTGTGGATAGTTAATGATCCTAGTTCTGGTCGTTATGCTAGCTACCCTGTCTGGTTGACCAAGTAATAGACTGGGGCGTTGAAATGTTTCTCATATTGCTGGTAAGCTATTTAAAGTAAAAGGAGGTCTGAGGTTTCCCCCAGGAGTAGGTGAAGGGGCAATGCCCCCTGCGGGGAAAAAGTAGCCAGCGAGAATGTTCAAATAGCCGGTTGATTTTTCCGGCTTCTGGCTCATTTCTACTCCCGTGATAGAGATATAGAGATCACATTTTTTGCCTAAATCTTACACCCCTTGTTAATCAGCTTAAAAAATCTTTGTTTATGAAAATTCTTGCTAACTTTTATCTCAGGGTTTGAGGTTGTGCCAGGCCTGTCATTAAAATACTGTCCAAACTATTTTCAGCTATCTTTAGAGCCATAATTTTGGTGGCTTACCTAATATTAAAGGTAATCAAAGTATGAAAATATTTAGGGATGAATCGTACTGCCAAAACATGAAAAGGTACATTCAAGGAAAAAAATGGGAAGGAAAAGTTTTGCAACCTATTTGAATATACCCTTTTTTGTCAAATGACTATAAAACAATATTGATGTTTATCTAGCCTTAGTGAAGTTGATGGGACACAGTATTGTCTAGAAAGGGGTTGCAGGTTTGGTACCCATGTGTGGCATATTTTTCTCCATGATACCTCGAATAAAGATGCTGTATCCATAGTGATATATCACCCACCTCTGGTTCACTCTTGCGGGAATGCTGATGCTGTCTTAGGGAATGAGAAGAACAGGTTATTTTTGGTAGATAAACTGGAAGTTCTGGCTACATCAACTTCCTGCAATTCAAAGCAGTTCCCAGTCCATGTGTCTGCATTTTGTCTTCCATATTTTGTATGTTCCTTTTTGTTTAGTGGGGTTCGGGGAAGATGGGATTTTTTGCATATTGCTTTTCTTGGAATTCTTTTTTGTCTATATTCAAAACTGAAGTATTTACTATTGTTGGTAAACGGTGCAAAACCCAATGTGGACTAAATATTAACATTTTTTTGCCAGTCATCTGTACATTTTTATGTACTACTGTATGAAGATGTATGGTATATGACTACTTCTTGTATTTTCCCCATATTAATACTTTCATGATATTTTTGGAGCAAATATTCAATATGGTTTCCATTATGTAATTAACTTGTGTGTGCTTCTGTACAATAAAGACAAGTTGTTAACAATCAATGATAGGAATTGTTTCACACGTATACTTACTGCTATTATTAGCATGATACAACATTGAAAAAGATGCTGTAAGTCAGAGTAAAAACTGTACATTATGACTATGTGAAACAGTCAGCTTTTACCAGCCCAAAATCAAATCCTTCTTTGATCATATTGAAATTTCATTTGTTTTTACCAGTCTTAAAATCATTTTTTACCAGTCCTTGTATTTTTTTACTAGTCGGGACTGGTCAATAAAGCTCTTGCATATCCTGTTCATAATAAGTAATTGATCATATTCTGGACTGCTAGCATATACCAGTCACCATTAGAAGTCTATATCTACGCCAGGTAGAGAACATGTACAGTTATCAATTCATTAAACGCAATTGTAGTGGAACAATTATAGCCTATTGTTCAAGTACTAATAATACTTGCACAATTTGTTTGCCATAGAGTTGTCAATATTTTCATAGTATGTACTATATGTTATTGACTATTACCTGTTTTATCATTGCTTATACAGTACTGGAGATGGTGCCAGCATTGTCAAGCTATGAAAAACGACCTGTATAAAGTTTTATTTATAGGCTCTGGTTCTCAAGTTTCCATGACTTTATTTTCTGTCCTGTCCAACATTTATTGTTATCATTTCAGAGATCTTGTCAGTATTAATTATGACATGTTAACATTTTGTGTCATTTTCATTTGTTTTTTTTTTCACATCTGGTCAAACCTTATTGTCTGTTTCCATTCTCCTGAGACCTTCCCTTAAATTTGCATATGACCTCTTGACCTGAGAATTTTTTTATTTTTTTGACCATCTGTTTGATTTTTGCCATAAATATTTTTATTAATTTGTCAATTTGCTCAGATATGTTTCCCAAAAAATCACAAACCTGTGTTTTTGATCCAGGCTGTTTGTGAAGATTTTTGGCCCTATTATTTTCATGTTTTCTATGCTTTAATGTTCAGAATCATCATTATTGTGTAAGTGGAAGATTTTACTCAGTATGTAATGTAATGTTTTTACGTCCTCATAAAAAAATGGAGTCAATATAATGTTGTACAGACTGAGAATCAACTCCTATGGCAAGCTGTATTATGTATCAATACGATTGTGTTTACTCACATGTGTAAAGTCTCAATTTCTATCTTTTTGATGGAAGCTCGAGAGAATTAATGGTGGATGTCCCATTTCCGTCAAACTATTAGTTTATTGTAAGCTAGTTTGTATCAGCTGCCAGCATACTGTAATACTGGATGGGTAAATGGTACATGTCAGTAATTACTCTGGAGTTGAAACAATGTACGTATTTATTGGATTAATATGTAGTTGCTTCTTGTCTTGAACAGTTTCTGTGGAATGCTTGTTTAGTTTACCTAGCTCCCCGCTACCCGCAGATTCCATAAGCTTTTTTGTGAGATTTAGAAGCCTATTTGCTAGTACATATTTTCGGCAATGCAGTAACTGTTACCTGTGGTATTATGATGTATTGAAAACAGTTTTAACTTCTTATGATTAATGAATGGTAATCAACTCACTTGTGTCTGAGTTACCTCAATACTAATTGATTTTTTTACCAGAAATGAAAAATGTTCATGCACAAAGTGTTAAAACATTTGATGCTAAATAAATACAATAGTTGCTAACATCTGTCAACTTATTACTCAGCATTGTCCTGATTAATTAAAACATTAGTTAAAAATCATTTTTTTAACATATATAACTTTTTAAATATGTATTGTTATAAAGAAGATTATATCCATTTCTGATAGGCATTGATTTCTTTAGTGAATGCTTATTGGATTAAATCGGTAGAATTAACATTGGAATCTGAAAAATTCAATACGGTTTAATTTCAGAATTCATTAATCTATATTTTATGATAATGTGGATTAATTTACAGATAACTGTAATTGCTAAAATTATTTCTGTGAATGATTTTGTTTTGTCATGTTTATATATAAATTGAATTTTTGCCAAATTTGATAGTTTCATGCTTGTATATGATAGTATTCCAATTATGTACCAGTGTGCTGGTGACCTATTTACTAACCATTGCTTCTGGATCCTTTACCACTACTGACCTTGTTCTTTACAATTAACTAGTCCCTGCTGTTAGTGCCACTTGGCTCAACAAGGACTGAGTAAGTTGTCTGCAATAAGCCATCAACTTCTCTACACTAAATTGTCTGGGAGAACATGTGCAGTTAATAGTGTTTGAACCCATGGATCTAAGGTTCAGAGACCTGATACTCTCCTACTTGAGCTTATAATGCAGGCGACATTGCTGGGTCTCATGCCGTTCATCCAACAGTATTTAGAAATGTAGGACAGTTGGTGTAATCAGTGCTCCTAAGGTTACTTACCAATATTAATTTCCATATTCTCACCAGGCCATGATAATCAAAGGTGAGAGAGAAATAACCTTGAATGTAGTATCTTCAGTAAAATAATCTGATAATACATCTATAGATAATTATTGTCACAGAGCAAGCTCGATATGCATTATAGGCATATTGTAGTGATGAAGTATGGAGTTCATTGGTATCTCTATGGCTTACATGTTATGTACAATTTACTACTCACAGTCCATGGAGTATTCCTATAAAACACTAGCTGATATTTAGATTGTTACAATTACTGAACTTTCCTCAGCAATTTGCCATTCCAGAGTTATTTACATACATATTACTGTCATGATGTTTTCATTATACCAAACAGTCCCTAATAATTGCCCCCAGAGGCAGTGCATTGTACATTTTTTTAAAAAAATTGTCACACAAGTTATTGTTTGAAGGATTTTTTGGATGCATTGGATATGATTGGATGAATTATTTTAGCACATATTGTCAGCTATTATTCTTGATTATATTTTTCATTAAAGGTTTCTTATATTTATAAATTTAGGTGTTTTTAGGCAGTGTCTGGTAAATGTTTCTCCTGTTTAATGTTGTTGCATGATTCATTTGGTTATATTGTATGTTCCTAGTCTTACAAAGATCAAGGCTACAGTGAACATATTTACTGCATAATACAAGGAACATGAATTTATATCAGATAAGATCAAATTAAGAATGACTTTATATCCCATTTCAAAGACCCAGCATCAGTTGTGAAAATACATTGGATTCATGGGAATTTAAGATGAATTGTTATAGATGGACAAAGTATTGATGGATATATCATTTCATTTGGGTTAAGCGTCAGTGTCTTACTTTGTTAACCTGGATGTTTTTGATGTTTTTCTTGAACATGTAATGTATGATCTCTGAAATAGTCTGTGGTTATAAAACAAAGTTTGTATACCAGTCTATTCTTTCATGTAACCAATTGGTTGCTTGTTTCAGTTTGAATTCAGCCAATGACTAAACTGCATTCAGGGACTGGTTCCCATTTTATCTTTTAGCTAAGTTTGGGAACCTAATGACGTTAAGATATAACAGAAAATATTACTGAATTCTAATTTGATTGATAGGTCAACTAAGACTGTCAGCAGAGATCTCTCAGTGTAAAATGTCCATCTCTGAGTTTTCTGCTAAACCTGTCTTAGCATCGTGCCTTGGCGTTAGTTGATTTAATACTATGCTCAAAACTAGCCAATCAAAGGCTTTTCTTTTTACATTTTTTTTTTGTTCATGATAATCTGATATTTTTGTCCTCTGGCCCTGATGTGAAGCTGAAGGTAGACATTATGTAGTTGAAATTGTAGTATGAGATTACAGATCTATCTGTCTACTTTATTGATAATGGGTTATTAAGATATATATAACATTTTAAGTACAGTAACAATGCTGTATACGATGTTTATAAACACTGTCAAACTTATCTGATTTCACTTTAACTGTTACAGCTACCAGAAACTTGTTCATAACAGCCTAGTCATTAGATATACTGATAATTGATTTAAATTGCACTTAATGTGGTGTAATTAAAAATTTGTATTTCATTTTTGAAAATGATGTTATATTCTTTTGTTCAAAACAGTAGTTGGATATTGAAGTGTTTGAGATTAGATTTTGTTCTCATGAATTCTAGATTTTGACCCGAATCAAGGTATTTTATGCATTTTTTTAGACTATGAAACTCAGTAAACTTAAGGTTGGATCAAATAACCATATATGTATTAGTTAGTACCCTAGTTTAAGATCTATGTCCATGTATAGATCACCTCTGTGTGACTGATAGAAACTATTATGTTTGTATGTTAATCAGTGGAGTAAACCAGTGTTTATCAGAATATAATCTTTTTGGAAGCTTATTTTCAATTGTGAAAAAAGATAGGATATCTCTGTGTTAATTTAAGCCATTGACGATTGTTGAATTGAATTGATTTAACGCAGTATGTTGACTGTTTTAATAGCTCTGTTGGTTAAGGTTGATTGTCTTTCAAGAGGAATTAAGTTTCAAGATCTGCAGGGTCTACTTATTATTTTGAATGTTTTTCCACTGAACTCTGACCTGTTATAAAATTTGGCAGAACATATTTGATTTGAGTAACTGGCTGATAGTCACAGCTTTATATAAATATTGATATCAGATCATGTAAGTAACTGCTGACTTATTACTCGTAGTCAGTCTTCGAGTACATTGTATTGTTTTATTAGACAAGTCTCCTCATAAACCTATACCTACTGAACCAAATATCTATTTCAGGTTCGGATAATTTATAGATTGTTAATAGATTTTAATTTTTTTAAGAAATGTAATTCTATCCATGATTACAACTGGATAGTAACTGTTGTTCATATATAACTAATTTATGATCTGTATCTCAGAGATCATCAAATAGAGAGTCATTTTCACAAGCCCCTAAAAAAAATCCCTGTGTTCATGGAAGAAATTCTATACTTTCCTCGAGACATGTCAGATGGCCAGTCATATTCAGCTATTACTGGTATCTTCAATTTATGTAAGGTTTAATCCGTTATCAAACCTGTGAACAAAGGCTGCCAGTGGGAGAGAAAAATGTAGATTTTTATGTACAGTTTGCCAGTATTCTTAGGACTATTTTGTCCATTTCATAAAATGCTAGCCAGAGGATGGCTTTTGTTCACATGGTGGTCTTATACATGGACGACCATTAACACAGGTTAAACTGTAAGTTGCAATTTTGTCAGGGATGTAACTATTGTAATAAGGTAGGAAAAAGTCCTGCTCAGAGTAAAAAATATTTTTTTCTAAAAATACCTTTTTACGTGGTTAAAAGTTTACCGGAATTTTCCAGAACTTTCCAGGTCTGGACTCTACTGGTTTTTATTGTTTCTGCGGCACTGAGGTTAAGCTTTTCATTTGTTTTTAATTTTCAACTTCATCTATGTTTTTAGAATACAAAGTATGATTTGTCCTGAAATATTTCGTACTTGGATTTTTCCATTTGAAACTTAAGGGTTGGTCAAAATAATAAGGTTATTTGAGTAATGGTATACACAACTAGCCTTTCTTTTTGGCTTAAGTAGATTTTCTTGTAAATTGGTGCTAGTTAAACACAAATATGGTGTATATCTAAGTATTGTTATAGTGCATCATATCAATATCAGTTGCGCATTATTTTTGTCCAGACAAGATTTGTTTTTGTTGGGCGTTAAATTATCGTGACTTTCTATACAATGCAAACACTGTGCCAGCTATGTGGTTAAAACAACATCTTGCTCTTTTCTGTTTGTTTTTCTTTTCATATACTTTTTATTAGCAACAATGTATGCTATGTGCTGCTAATGCTATTGTACAAAAAATTACCTTGATGCATAAATAGATCCTGTTGTGAAAATATTACCTAATGTCTTATTGATAAGGTTATATAAATGATTGGCCATTACTTTATGCCTCATATTAAATATGCGAATGTATGTTCTTCTTTCTATTTTGTCATTCAAGGTGTTTATACGCAGAATTCTCCCATCGTGATTGATAAATTACTTGTTTATTGTAAACATGACAAATTTTTGTAAAACGTTACTTGGAGCATTTTTACATCTGGTCAGGATCTTCCTGCAGATTTTGTTTGTTTACCAAGCTATGTTTGAGATGTTTCATTTGTGCATTAGTTAGATATCGGTGCCGACAAACAGGCTGCTGTCTAGAGCCACCAACAAGTGGAAGATAGTGTTACTTGGTGTTACCATTAGTATCATGTTTCATTGATTTGTTTTGGATTGTTATATTTAGCTTTTGAATTTTAGGAGCATTTTCTTTATGGTGGATCATTGTTTTGCTTGTTTATATTTTCAGAATGTTGTGCTAGCCTGAGAAATCCTATCATCATGTTGTAATTAGGTAAACTGATGTAATAGACTGTGATCTCATGCTGCGTTGAATAACAGATATTTATCAGAATTGCTAGTGGAGGATTATCTACTAAGAATATCATGGAATAGTGATGCGCGCATTGTGTAAGGATAATGAAGATGAAAGCGAATAACATGTTTCGAGATCAGGTATCTTCGGTGACATCTTGGTTCGAGAGTTGGAGTACATGTGAACAGACAGTGGTATTGTACTCCTTATTAAAAGGGATACCTCCACGGCATTGTCGGTTCCTTGTTCAAATGCTACAGCAGCGGATTTCCGATGACAAAGAAGTAGAAACCCAGGAAGTTGAGGCCAATGACCCTAGTTAGTATAATTCATTATTCTGGTACATGTATATGATAAAGAAACTTCAAACAGTTTTTGCTAAACTGAATTTACTGATGCCAACATTTGCTCTTTGCATGTTCTTTCATAAATGTCATGGACGATTTAACAAGCCAAATTTGGTGAGCCTATTGGTGATTCATTAAAAATTTAGAAAAAATTACTGTATTTACCCAAGGTATGTACTACATTATTAGTGTTATGCCTCTATGATCAACTGTTAGTAATACAATTTGTCACATTGAACTCATAATATGTTTCTTCCAAACTTTGAATGATAGTGTAAAGTTTCCTTCCAAAAAAATTACTGTCATGTATACATATCTTTGGAAGCATTTTCTTCCTCCTTGTTGCCTTCTGACCAGTTTTGTAGGTGTTCACTTCTAGGTTTAAACTATGATTAAAGACCTTGGTCTCCAAAGCTGTAAGTCTAATGCTATTGCCCCTTCTAGCTTTAAGGTCAAAGTTTTATTAACTTTTATGATCAAGGATTAGTCGCATGAAGTATTACATTAACTTTATATCAACATTGTGTAGGTAGTAACTAAGTTGATGCAATTAAGTGTATTATGTTGACTGACCACATATGTCATAAAACCTCTTACTAAATGAAAATTTCATTGCTTTTCTATTTTGATAGTAATCTGTTACTGGTCACAAATGAACTCTCATGTATATATATATAAATCAACATGCTGCGTTACCAGTTGAGATTTTTAAGATATTGAATAATAGCTAACTTAGTAAAGAAAAAGTATGCGGTTAACTGTTAAATGAGCAGTTTATTTCTAAAAGATTTGAAATAAAAAATGGCAGGCTACATGATCATAAAACTGACAGTTTGACTTTTTGCCATGCAACATTTGTAAAAGATCAACTTGTTCTTGCTAACAATGATTTTTGATAGCTTTTTCTTTATTTTTTCAACAATTTTCTCCATTTCAAAGTGTTTTGCAACATTTCCCAGATGACCAAACTAACATTGATCCTGCATGAATGATGGTCAAACAATTGGCACACAAATACAACATTTTCAGTTTTCATGGAAAAATAGTTGTTCATAACTTCACGAAATTTCTCTTGAAGATGAGTCATACATGAAAAGTTGCTGAGCAGATCTTGAGTGCATCCTCCTCGTATAAATGAAAAAGTGAATTTTGAGGCGAAATGGCATTGCTCCAATATGCAGTCTCTTGTTTTGTATCTATCTCATGTTATAATTTTCTCTCTGTTTCTGCTTGAAATTTATTGCTTATAATGAGGAAAGTTTGTCGGTTAATTTATTTACCAAGGTCATGTTTTACAAAATGAGATGTTTTACCGATGTTTCATATCCTAATTTTATTCTCCCCGCTGGTTACCTGACAATTGTCGCTGTTCTCTTTGCTGGATTAATTCAGTGTTGATTTATTTGAGATTTCTAAAACATTCCAGTAGGCATCTTCGTTAAATCAAAATTTCACCACGCTTTTCATGAATGTATGAAATTGATGTTCGAAATGATGCTTTAATATTGTTTAGAATAATTTGATATGTGTCTTCTCTATTGATCAATTTGATATTTGAAGCCCACGCAGTGTTCTGTTACTTGGATAATGTATTTAGACACTGTCATGTGTCTGTCCACCTTGCAAAGCTGTTTAGTGCCAGCTTTTACCTCACTGTAAATATTTTTCATGGTAAACTTTTTAAACCCAGCCATTCTGACAAGTTTTTTTTCAGACAGACTTATTTTAATAACAAGCTGGGGAAGCATCAAAATATTGATCTGGTAAATGTTGAAAATAAAATCAAAAAGTAGTTGTTTTGGTCTGGTAAATAACTTAGCTCTGTTTTGCTACGTGATGCCTGATCTTGTTTTTGAGGTCATGTGTTTAAACCCCAGGCACACATCCTATACAAAACATAATACTGTGGTTTATTCCATGTGTATGATTTCTATTTAAAAGTAGTTCCTGAACTGGTTCCATCAGCCGTCTGCATTATTTTCATGACATGAAAGATTGTTTGTTAATTAAATTTTACATTAGGACTAAAAAAAAGGTTTGTTTCTAGTTACCCGACTGACCCATTTTTTACCTGCCGACTCATAAGTTTTTACAGCATCCGAATCTTATGGCTATATTCTAATTTTCACAACAGTGTTGCTGGTATACATAAAAAACAACATAAAAGAAAAAAATCCCTACCTACCAACCCATATTTTTTGGGGATGTAACTGGAAACAAACCTGTTCTTTTGTTTAGGCCTTAACAAAATTACACTTAAAATTCAAAGCTCTAGAATTAATATTAGGAATTAAGTGTTATCTCATTTTTTTGGTGTCTTTATAATGTATTTTGAAGCTTGATAAAATCTTATAGTTGCTCTAATTTAGCTTGCATTTATTTCATTTATTTGTCAGAATTTATTTTCTGAAATACCAGTAAACTTTTTTAGGCAAATTCAGGCCCATTGCCAAGTTGTGTTGAATTAGATTAAGATACATCTTTTTAAGCTTCTTTCCTTTAATCTCAGAAGAAAATTTACTGCTTTAATCCGGCTGTGAAATTTTCATGTCCAAGTCAAATTAAATCTAGTGGCAAAACTTGCCAATTTTCATGACTTTGGAGTGCTATTTTAAGGACTTGATAGAAAATTATCTTGGCTTGTCTGTCAAAATTCGCATGTGAACTTAATTTGATAAAATCCAATGAATAAGTGATGTATATAATCTCCTGATATTCTGCATGAAATTCATCTAAAATTTCAAGTTTGAATCAAGTTTTTGTCTAAATTTTTTATTATGATGTTCTGAATTTTTTGTCCATGTTATTACGTAATAAACAGTCTTGTTGGCATGGTCTGAATATGTCCGAAATGCTGGACTGACAAGTGTAATGAAAATGCTGAAGGCAAAGTAATATCTGTCTGAATCCTTATTTAAGTTATTGTCAGACTGGATAGGATTAGTTTCATGAATCATGAAGTTCAGTTTTGAATGGTTCTCGGTCTAGGAGACCAATTTGCTCTCAAACTGTGACCAATAAAATAGAATTTTAAGGGCAAAACTTTGTTTTGGCATCTATATACAAAAAATTATATTTGTCAGTCAGGTGTCTGTATTGCTACGACAAAGGTTTACTTCACAAGTTGCAAACTAATAAAAATAAAAAAATAACTTAGTTTTATCAATTACCTGTCTATACATACCTGATTATCTTTGTAACAAACTGAATTCTTTATCAGACCCATTTTTCAAGTCAGCAAAATTGGTCCAACAGCTGAATTTCGAAGACAATTTATTTTTGTACCTGTGCAATGGAATTTCTATAGTTAGAATTAGATTTATGAGGACCACTGTAAACAGATCAATTGATTTCTATAAATGGGTTATTTTACATTCTTATTGTGAATTTATATTGATATGAATATTTTATTGAAATTTGATGGCAGTTACCCGAAATTTGAATATTAAATGATTTAACACTATTGATTTCATTCGAGTAACAGTAATAGTAATGTTTGCCTCATTATTTGCTTAAATTCATGTGGTAAAAGTAATAAATTGATATGTTATATCTCTTATTTTGTTCAATCATCAAGGTATGGAATATAGATAAACAGGACAGTTTCATCGGAAGCCGTCACTCTTATGATTTGCTTTTAATATATACCATACCTGTAAGTTTTGCTGATTATATATTCTAATTTTATTTGTTCACTCCTGAATGAGGCTCTTGAAATAGCTTATGTAAGTAATTGAATATTCGTGTCTAGCCTTATAATCAAACATAGAAAAGGATTTTGTTAGGCTAATGACGATATGTTCCTGAAGAGTGCTCCTTGTTGAAGCTCTGTACTGTGACAACGTTGGCAGGGACATTATTGGTTCAGGGTGTCCATCTTATTAGTTTTGTTGACTACTCCACCCTTACTAATGGTGGGATTTCAATAAAACTTAATGGAAAATTTATCATCTAATTCTTTCTGTCATGGCTCTTGTTGCTGTTATATGTAACAGAATCTGAGATTTGTATTAAAATGTGAATGTACAGTGCATTTATGAATCAATGTACTCATATGAAATCCCAGCATATTTATTAGAAATATATAAAATTAATGTCCTGTGCACTAAGCTGATAAACTGATTTATGATTTTAACATCAAAATTTGAGTTTCTTTGGTCTTAATTAAAGTCCTAATTTGATTAACAAAATATACAGCAAAAACAATTTTTTACATTTTGAACACAGAGCAACGCTCCCAAGAAACTAAAAGCATATTCTGACCTCATTTTTCCAATTAGGATGACTAATAGTTTTAAAAAGATCTGCGTTTCTTGTACAACCTGTTTTGTTTACCTTCATAGATCTAACAAGGACATTAGTTTTATCTTTTTTGGCCAGTGTTGACCATTAATTGCTATTTTTCTTATTATTTTAACATCCAGGTGTCTGGCTGTAGGCAGTCTTAGTCTGTTGATCTTTATTTAAGATTGGGAGGAAACTCGGATGAATCATTTGGCTGTAAACATCTCACAGTTCTACAAAAGAATGCATACATCACTTTTGTTTGATCTTGTTTAGTTCAGTGAACAATCAAGTTTCTTGTTTTATCTAAATGAAGTGTAAAGTTAAATTAACAAAACACTTAAAAGTGCTTGACATTACAATATCTTTTTTGGTTTTGCTTGTTTTTTTATGTTGGTAAAATAGTTACATTGTTTTATGTAAGTGGCCTCCATGGTCAATGAAGTTGTTGCAGTTTCTGACTATTAATGTCACTAGCCCCTGACTGCTGTGTGTTCAAATCCGATCAGTGACCAGACAAATTTCACTCATGAGGAAGCTGTCCAGCTAGCTTATGGGAAGTTGGTGCCTGTACATTGGGTCTTCTGCTGGAAAAATCGCCAAATAACCCTGGCTGTTAATGCCAAACCCCAGAGAAAAAAATATAATTGTTTTATGTAATGTACAATTACTCCATTAAGCTTGTACTAGGGTTCTTTGCAAAAAGAGACCAAATGACTCTAATGACACGGGGGTCTGTTTTATTGGCATATCTTAGCTAAGTAAGCAATTTTTAAACTTGAAATTTATTAAGTTTGATAAAACTATGGTGTGTTCGATGACATGGGTCCCAGAAGTTTTTGAGCAAGTTTAGTACTGGTACAAAATCTAGGAACACTGTTTAGACAAACTGCCTGCTGTATATAGTATTACACACAGTATTACAACAGGGCTTGACAAATTTTTTCCAGGCTACTCGTCCTGCAGGACAACCAGCTAAGAATTTTAACTAGTTCTACAGCAATTTCAACTCGTCCTGTGTCAATTTCTACTCATATTTATGAGTTGACAAGTGGTTTTGTCAAGCCCTGTACAATTTATTGTCAGGTTGGACTGATAATCGTTAATTTTACTGGAACAGTTTTGGACAAGAAACAAAATTTATTTCCACTGCATATTTTAAAGATCTCTTAAGAATTATTCACTAACCATGTTTTGCCCCTACATTTCAAAATAATTCATTTCATTCCTTCTATCAAATAATGAATGACTCAGTATCAGATGAGTATGAATTACAAATTATCAATAATTACAAAGTGTGGTTGAAATTATTACGAAAAGTTATTTTATCTCGCAGTTTATGAATACTGTGACAAATGTATGCAGTAATCAAGATGTTTAAATTTTGTATTTGATAGAGAAATAAATATCCTGGAGAAAAAGGTTCAGCTTTGATAAAGTCATAAGATTTGCACTATTTTGATTAATAGCTTGATTTTAAAAAAACTTGAAATATCTCTGTCGTGATGTTCTATTGGATGGATACATTTTACGTGAATTTTAGAATAGTAGGCGTAGTGATCCATTTATTTCATATTTGCCGGCAGATTGACCCTGTCAAAATTGAGAACCATAGTCTGTACTTAAATTTAACCTGACAATAGTTGCTGTGATTATTTGTTGATATCTACACATTGATTTCATATTTTTGGTTCTAAAAATTATAGAAGTATAAACCTTCATTCAATGGTTTATTTGGTCAATTACATCAAGGATTGCCCTTAAAAGAGTGGATTTTGTTCACTTGGTTAACTCAGGTCTGACTGTTCAATTCTACAGTTGTAACTTATATTTATTGATTTATTTCGTCAATTATATCACATGGTGGCATTTAGTCACAAGTGGTCATAAATTCAGGTTTGACTGTTCACCGTTGAGTATCATCTCACTATCAATATAACTGTGTAAATGTTGGTGTATATAAATACAGTGCATCTATATGGAGACATATCACTGAAACTTGTTTGGTTTTGTTTATATTTGATTATGATAGTTGAGTAGATAAAGGTGAATAAAGAATTTGTGTTATCAACTCTACTATGTGTTAAATAGTACCAATGAGATACTATGTAGATCTATGGCCCTCTTTTCAGACCAGAGTGAATTATACTGTCTGATCTTTAAGTCCTGTTAACCTTTTTATTTTTTTTTTTGGCTTAATTTTGCCAGATGTCTTGACAATTTTCATAACACTTAAAGGGACCAGGCTCAAGATTTTTATTGTCATTTTTTCTCCTTCCAAAAATCCAGAAACTTTTCTGTTTGATTATGGATATATTAAAAGAATCAACTTACGTCAAGAATGTTCATGTTTGTTTATTTATTTAATGCTTGTGTATACATTAAAACTCACATAGCAACCACCTCAATATTACGACCACCTTGTTATAACGACCTCTTATTTTTGGACCAGCTGTCAGTAAATTTGCTGTAATTCAACTTGATAATAAGACCACCTCTTTATTAAGACTGATTTTTCAGGTCCCAAAGATGGTCTCATTATTGAGGTTTTATAGTTTATACAAAACACTTGCTTCTGACTTTAGAGATGTTGAAAACAAATCTTATTGTGGTGAGTGTTGTTGTAGGAATATGATAATTAACACAAAACCTTGAATTTTGATGTACTTCATTGTCATATTCATAAGTTGTCAACAAAGGGAAGATGTATGAATTATACTTAAATCACTCAGTTTCCATAAAATTTTTACCATGATTTTTGTTATCAGTTTTGAGAGCCCCATAAACATTTTATGGACCAAACTTTATGTTGGTAATTATTTTCAGTTTCTGATCATTAATTATGATATATACAGTCAATAAAATTTATTAATTACTTTGAAAAAAATAAAACAGATTATCGACCTTGGGCTGCATAATAGCAGATGAAAAAGGACAGTAAGATTTCCATTTGATAAATTGTAGTCTGTGATATTATATGTTAAATTATTCTCATTGATCTATCCACTTGGATGATATCAGTGTTCAAACTTTTTTTTAAGCACTAGCCCAAGTGGGCTGTCAAAAATAAACCATTTACCATTGCCCTCAATACAAAATTTTGAGAAAGTTACTTTACAAGCCCGAATAGTTATTTAGTAGCCCTGGGATTTGGGCTAGTGGGTTAGCACAAAGACTGTGATATATGTACATCCCAATCACGTTTGTATCAAAATATTGCCTTAAGTGCATTAAACAGGTTAACCTGACAACAGAAATTGACTAGACTTACTTGTTTTGTTTGGTATTCAATACCAAAAAAACAGTTGTTTATCATCATCATCATAGTAATGTGCTTTTTTGCTGTTGTTGTTTACTTGGTGATAGTTAAACGCTTATGTTGGCAGGAGCCGAACATGCTATTTGAAAAAAGATTCTGATCTCTTGTCAAAAATAACATTCAGTTTTTATGTTTAAATTTAGCATGCTGAAGAGACAGCAGTTGTTCGCCGTACAAAACAATAACGATTTTTGTTGTTTACTTTCAGCATATATTTGTAACTTGCGACAAGAACCAAAGGAAAAAGTGATCCAAGAGTTACTGATACACCTTCCATTGCTTCACTCGGGAAACACAAATGCCAAAAATGAGTATCTTAACCTTATACCAAAGATTCTCTCTCATTCCATTGAAAACAGTGTGTTTATTGAAGAAAGTCGTCAACTTCTGTCCTATTCACTAATTCATCCTGCCATCACATCTGAAGAAAGGTCAAAGTTCAACATGTGGCTGGGCCACTTGGAGGAACGATTTAGTAACAATCAGTATCATTCACCCCAACAGACACAGTGCCAGCCTGACGACCTCCAAGGTCAGGTGCCGTTTTCTCATCAGCCTGAGTGTTTGAATTCGTTACAGACGCATGTGAACTTATCTAAACAGAACTCTGTCGGAACTGCGCAGTTAAATGGTTGGAATAATACTATGTTTCAGTCCAGTGAATCGTTAAATATGAATGGTGTTGACTCTCAAGGTCATTCCAGTAGTCAAGGAAATCTCTATGGACGAGGACATTCAGGGCAGCAGATTCAGACTGTGAACACTACATCTGGTCATACACCACTTCAGGCAACATTGTCAGCCCCGCCTAACTTCAACACCATCGTGCCACCTACCACCTCACTTACATGTACGTATTGCCATATCTATTTTCTTTTTTTATATACCAAAAAGTGGTCCATTTAAAATTCTTAGATATGAAAATATAAAATGTCAAAAAACTGTTTCAGTGTAAAACTGACAATATGGAAGATTTTCTGATACATTATATATATTGGTCTGAGAAATTACATTGTTTGGAAAGTGTCTATTGGCTGGAACTGTTCAGGGATAGAAAATATACTGGTATATTGTGATATATTTCTTAGTTGTTTCCAAGAAATAGTGTTCATGTGATATTCTATTGTATAGCAACATAAGTATATTGATATTGATTATCTTTGTTGAGAATATTTGCACCATTAGTGACAGAACAAATTATTGATATTATAAATTTTGACAGTTCCTACAGTGTATGCCAGGGCTTTTTCATCTTCTATTTAACTTTCTTTATTTCTTTTATTGGTGATAACTGTTTATGGTTCAGTAAATCATGTCACTTTTTTTATGAAATTATCAAGTTAAATTTTGTAATTGATGAGATTTGAACCAACAACCTTTGCATTAGGTGTCTAGCTTTGTAGTAACTTAATTCTGCCTAGTTTAATCAATATGATTTGTCATGTCAAATTTTCAAAATTTTGTTTTGGGCCAGTGGTTCATTGTTTATTTTCCAAAGCCCACTTACAGTTTGAGCTAGTGCCTTAAAAAGTTAGTTCGAACACTTGAGTAAAGACTGGTATACATATATATACATGTTTCATGATTGTAGTTTGTCATGATTTGAAGTGATCAGCGATCTTCGTTGTCTTAAGACAGTGTTAGGTCTTCAATAAGTTAATCATAGATGTATTTGATTGTGAAAGAGAAATTGTGGTTTATATCTAATTAAGTTCTGCAGATTATTTTCTGCTTATATTAAGGATTATTTGAATTGGTATGCCTAATGAAAGTTCATTGCTAAGACACTATTATGTATCAGTAATGTGTTTTCTCACTAAGTCAATGACGGATTGTTAAAATAAGAATGCATTCATTTTGATATGATTGAAAAGGTCTTGCATAATGCTGTTTAAATACACAGTTGAACATTTATCAAATGAATCAATGAAGCTTAAGACTTTCTTTTAATCCCTTCTGTGGTGTGCTGTCAGTACTTTGATTATCATGTTTAATTGTATTTTAGAACACAACAGGTCCAGATCTGTTCTAGACTCAAAGGTCTAGTTTTTTTGGCAGGTCATGGAATTTCATACCTCCATTGAAGCTCTCAACTATTGTTCATAAGTGCACCCATACCAGCGTTAGATTAGATATATATTAATAATCAAATTAATGTCTGTCACAGTTAATTGATGCAGAAATTATTCCCCTTATCAGAATTAAGAATTATAGGTTCAAGATTTTTATAGAGTTTATAAAAGGATCATCTTTATGCTGTATGCTCCTTTTCATTCAGTCAAATTGTCAGTATTTATAAGATATAGTAAGATATAAATTACTTAAAGTGTAGAAAGGTTGACAAAAACATATCCAACTCAGAAAATTGCATCTAAAATGCCAAATTTTCTCAAATTTACACGCCCTCCTTCTTAATTAAAACCCCCACTCCTTCAGAGATAAATGAAACTATTACTTGCAATAGAATGCTTTTATGATCTTTCAAACCGTATTCAAAGCATCCAATACTTGTTCAATCAATATGTCAACAAATGGAAAACAGTTTAAACTAGAACACCCCTGGGTCATCTATTAGGGGATGTTTGGTAATTGATGTCTTGTCTTTGAATTTGCTCATAGATTCATGTCACTTTTTGTTGCTTGTCTCTGAAGCCAATCATTTAATGCTTTGACTTATTTATGGATTAAATGACATGTCTGGTATAATATTTTGAATAAACTTTATATTTTTACAAGATCTTGTATCCTTACAAGTTTGATGTCAGCTAAGTTTCAGATTGTTAATTGACTTGTGTCTTTGCCAAGAATTAATATGTAAATGATTTATTTAGTAACAATGTCTGATGCTATGAGGCTGATTTACCGATGCCTAAGCCATAGCTTTCTCATTAACTCAAGTTCTTTACTAAGTAATAAGAATAAAATGTGCCTTTCTTATGTTTGCCACCAGGCAGAGATGGCAATAGCCTTGCGGTATAATACAAATTGCACAATAAGTTGTTTAAATCTCACCCTTAATGCAAAGAGTTTTGACTAACCCTCAGGTTCAAATGTGTTTTAAGCATAATTCTTTGATGGCTCAGTGTGAGTCTCCCCAAAGCTGGTTAAATGCTTTTTTTTGATATCGGCAATCCCTCCACTAGGTCTGATGGGGGGGCTTATTGCTTTGCCCTTTGTTTCAGGAATTAGAATTCTGAAATTCTTTGACAGGTCTCTGTTGTACTTCTCAAAATAAAAAAAATATTGCCACTATCTGAAATCCCCTGTCTGCATGTTATACTCTGTTTACCTTATGAATATTCAGCTAATCTATTATATTTTTCACATAAATCAGTCCAGAATTATTTGATGAATTCTACTGAGCCAACTATTGCGCTTAATAAATTTTGAAAACATTACAATTGCTTGGATTTGAATATAAATATTCTGTTTGTTTATCTTGATGTGGCCTTGACTTCAGCTGTCCAAAAATATGAGAGTAAAATCCTGTGTGTGATTATGTTAAATGTAAATATTGATTTGTGGCATTAAATTTCAGTCAGTTTGAGGATATAAATTTTGAGTTTTATGGAGTCAATTCTTTTCTTTTACTGTAATCTCATAGTGTTTTCATTGAAATCTACAAATTTTATAAGCCTGTGAAATGTTCATAAATATCCTAGCTTAATAATAGTAAACATTTCAGCATCTCTTTGTCAATTGTATTTTTGGAAAATTTATCAACATGAACAAAGCCATTTTTCTCTCCACTTTTTGATCTTTTGCATAAACTGGTTGCATATTTAAATAACACCAAGAAATGGCTGAAGTTCATTACTACGCATATACATTTTAGTCATACATATTTGGAACAAAGCGTATCAAGTGTGATATTGCTATGACTATATGAGTGTCTCCATTAATTCATTGGCAGCCTTGTTTGTATTTGTTGGTCTGGTGTCAATGAGCATACTTGTTTGTTGAGACATTTGCCCATATTTAGTTTTTGGAACTAAGCTTGGGTTGTCATCAAGAGGAAATGTCAAGTATCTTAAAAAAGAATATTGATTGTTGTAAAATATTTATTTACAGTGTATTGTAAAAGTTATAGTATCTTAAAGTTACATTTGTTACAAATCCCTGTCTCTTGACAGTAAAAAGACTGTCGTATTGCTTGATACATTATCTGTGAAACAATGACCCCCTTTTTTGGGGAGTGTTTTAAGGGGACATGCCGTTGATGTTATTTTCATCTCTGATTCATTCTGATGCATGCTCATTCATAGAGGTATAAATATTAATGAACAATATTACTGAAATTTAGTTGACCCTATTGTATGGCACTCAGATCCTAATGTTTCTATCAACATAATCCTAAGTACAAAAATATTTCGGGACAATTCATACCTCCAAATAATGAGGAGTGTTTGGAAGAAAAATAGAAAATACAGCAATAACTACATATTTTTTTATCCAGTAACTGTAATCATGAATTTTTTTTTCTAGCCTTATTCATCTTCATAGATAGTGTCTGTTGGGAGCTATATCTGATTTATTTGAATCTTAAAACTTCCAGTTACAGCTGAGTTGCTGGCTTTAATATATAATTTGATAAAATGTTTCTAGTTGATGAATTACCATTATAGTATACTTTTTTCAAATCTAATTTTTGTATTCTCAAAATATCTGGCAAACGATTTTGTCTGTCTGACAGTAGGTCGCTGATGTAATGACAGGATGTGTTTTAAAACCAATGCAACATTTATTGATCCTTTAATAATCTTGTGAATGCTTATAATTAATTGGACATTGCTGCATCCATATCAGTAATGTCTCTTAAACTTTTAAATCCTTTGAAAATCTGCATTGGGACTCATGGCTTAATTGCCTTAACTGGAAATTTTCCATCTTACATCTTAAATGTTTCTCTAGAGATTATTTAATAATTATGCATGGACGATTTTGAAGTATTTCTGATTTTAGCTTACTACTTATAGACGAAGTTTACTGTATATATATTATACTTACAAGATTAATGTTTTGTTTAGATTCAAACTTGTGTCCAAGGGCTTGTTTGAATATTGTTTGTTTCAACCTGTTATGACACGGTATCAGGTGACTGGTCGTGGAGCAAATGTAATCAATGTTTCACATGATTTGTTAAATTGATAAATGTCATGATAAATCCAAATTTCAATGGGTAAATAAATTCATCCTAATCTTTATTGTGTTGAATTGATTATTTGTACATAGGCAAGCTTAATCACTGAGGTTTTATAGTGTTAGTTATTTTCTCAACCACGTATGGGGACTCTTTAGTACTATCGTTATCAGTATTGGCAAGTCTTGAACCCTCACAGACTGTATGATAGGTTGATCAATGTCATAGGGATTTCTGATATCTACTGTGACACGTTGACCATTCCTGCTGTTGAAATTTATTATAGCTTACACTCTTAAAATTCTGAACTTGATCTCATTCCAAACTTGACTATAAATACTTCTTTTGTCTTTATACATAAAGACCCGAAAATGGAGCCTTACCATTGGTCAGTTTCAAGACCAAAGCAAATCAGTCCCTCCTCTTCAATAAAAACCCTTGAGTAGTATATTTATATGGGAATATTCGGTATATAAATATACGTATGTTTTCAAGTTGTTGTTGTCAGTTTCTCTATGACTTGTACTCACATGTATCAAAGTTCTGGTACTAAAACTATTCTCTTCACATACTCAATACTTTGATAAAAAGTGATACAATTCTCTTAAAATACTTAATGTAAATATTTAGACTGCTTATCTTTGTTTGTTTGTAAGGATTAACAAATAAATCACACTTAAATACCCATTGGACCATACATATATTTATAAAATGATACTTCACAACTATCCAATCATTGAACTTTGTTTTACTTTGGTATAAAACTTTGTTAACAAGCTTTGCAACTGTTGGTTACTCTAGGTATTAGAAATAAGCTTAAATTTTGTTTATGATTCTCGTCAAGTTAGATTGTTGATTGCTATGGACCATTATGAACTAGTTTTGGCCGCCATGGTTGAGTAGTTATGGTCTCTGATTAGTTCAAATCCCAACCAGGAATAGACAAACTTCACATGTGAGCAAGCTGTCCAGCTAGCTTACAGAAGGTTTGTGGTTCTACCTAGGTGTATGCTTGGGGTCTTCCCGCCATTAGCTGGGAAAATCACAAAATGACCGTGGCAGTTGGTGTGATGTTATACTCAGAGAAAAAAAATTGTAGTGAAAGATTTTGTGAACTGCAAGATTTCCTATACTCTGTTTTAATGCATATTGTTTTCTATCCAGTCAAATAATTGTTTGTAGTCTTTGAAAATATTTTTATATGGTTGTCATAGATACCCAATTATGTTTGGTACATGAATGTTATTATTGGTCATAGTATAAACACCTGTATAATACATTACAATATAAAAATAATCAATCTTGGCTCAGTAGGACACAGTTTTGTCTTAGTATTCTTAGTAGTCTTTTATAAGTTTTTTTGAAAATTTTGCATTCTTCCGGTTTGTGATTTTCAATTCAAAAACCATTCATTTAAGTACTTGATGGATGAACTGCTTGCTAAAGCATCAAATTCATAATTGTCTGTTATAAACAGTCAGTTTTATTAGTCCCCTGGCTTTCTTATCAAAATTGCTTTCGCCTACTGTCTTGTATGATGGATAATAACACGTATAGATAAACAAATTGCCAGAGGTTATTACAGTCAAGGAAGTAGCCCTTTCTAAATTTGCCAAGAATACAGACTGTGTTCTTTCAGCCCCTGGGAGATTTTAAAGGGATAGAGGGGGGCTGTCTGTTGGGAAAAACTTAGACATACAGCTGCCTTTGAATATGGTTCCAAGTCTCAATTTTAAAGATAGCAGATCTGATTAAAGGAGAGAAGCACCATCATTGATGACTATTATCTTAATATTTAAGTCACAGAAAGATTAATACACTATACTGTTTAAATCAGTAAATCAATAAATTTAATTTTTAAAATTTGTAATCTTTATTTCTTACAAAATTATATTGTAAATTTCAGCTGTCAATCAACCAAATCCACAAGCACAGCCCACATCCCGCCATGCACCTCTGCGTAGGATGCCCTCGATGGCGCCACCTAATTCACTGCCGATCAACACCTCCACTGTCTCTGATTGGCTGCAATCAAATGATGCACATTTAGGTCAAGGTCCTGGTCGACCTGGATCCGTGTTATCTGACCATGCCCCATTGTCTCCCCAGAGCAGTACAGCATCGTCGGGTAGTGGTAGTGATGAACACAGAGAAGAAAATCTTCAGTCTGTGAGAAACACTTTTATGGAAGAAGGAAGTGGCATGAGAGGTATGTAGTAGGAATCAAAATTGCTAAAAAGATTTGTGTTGTTAAGTTTTCAGAAACCTCCGGTTTTCCCCAGGTCCAGACCCTACCGGTTTTTATTGTTTGCACGGCACTGAGGTTAAGACTTCTGTGTTTTTTTTAATTTCCAACTTATACTCATTTTAACGAGTCATTAAATTTTGTCAAAAATTTGTAAACAATGGCCTGATGAATGCATTTTTTTCTAAGATTCCCTGTTCTAATTATCTAAGTTTGATTGATACTCATTTTTATGCGCTCCTGTTTTTTTGGTAAAAGTAATCCAAAGTATCTAAAAAAAATGACAAAAAGTTTCAGGAATGTCATGTTATTGTTAGAGAAGATAATTAGTTGACAATGTAATTGTAAAGTTACTTTGTATGGTTGTTTACTTTGTTCTTATTGTTAGACTTAAGTTGGTTGATGGGAGAATATGAATAGAAAGTGAAAAATTATAATAATGATATGATGGTGACTCATTCTTAATATTTTTTAAAGTTGCATTTAGGTGGGTCATGTTCTAAAAAAATGTTTGTCAGCTATGTACACATTGTCATGTTAGTACATATGAAATGTAAAAGATGGGAAACGTTTAAAATTACCAAATATTCCCTAATTAATGCCCCTCCCCCATTAACACCTACGATTTTTGTGTAAAGAACAACAGGGGGCTAGCACGTTGAAGGGATGGTGTATAATGGTGTATTAGGCCTAAAATGGCCACACAGACCAAAACACGTATATTATATATATACATATACAAGGGTTACAACTTCCGAAATGACAGTTTCTGCACCGAGTTTGTTCAAAACTACGTAACTATTTAAGGAATCGCTCAAATTTCAAATAACTGGTGTCTATAGATAGCGTATACATTATACTACACAAAACCAGTAAGCACTTTGTGCAATTCAAAACAATGAAGCAGATATTTAATCTTTTTCCCCCGAAAAATCGTTAATTTCGTTTAGTCGATGTTATATGTAATATAGGTGTTTTTGGTCTGTGCGGCCATTTTAGGCTTAATACGCCATTATACGCCATCCCTTCAACGTGCTAGCCCCCTGTGTAAAGAACAATGGAAAAAAGTGACTTGCCTGCATGCTTTAATGAGTCCTTTATTTATCTGCAATTTATCTCACATTAACTCCATCTGAAAAAAAAGAAGAATAGAACACTCTAGGGGCTTTTATTAAGTACCATGTGGTATGTTATTTTATATCTGTAGTACTATCAAAATGTTCTAAACAGCATTTGTAACTTGTAACTTATTCAACCCAATGTGTCCATAAGAAAATTTATTCTACAACTTTATGTTTGCTCAACCAAATTTATTACTATGCCTGACTGTAATATTATATTTTATTACATTTTTTGTGTGTTATTATTATGTATACAACTTTAATTGATGGCAAAAAATAAGAAATTCACTGTTCACCTTTTCATTGAGTTGTTGAAGCCATTGTGTAGGTTATATTTTATAGTTTCTAGCTGTAGTTGATCATACCTTGTTTTTTTCTATTTTAAATGCTGAGTATAGCAATTTCATGATTTTGCAAATCCAATTCCTAGGGGTGTGATATTTCTATACATTTCCATGAATTCAATGATTATGACAGCCATATGTGTGAAACTGGTAAATTTATTCTGCAAATCTGAGAAGGTATACGAGAGGGGGATAAGCCCATTCTCAAATTCTTGTCGGACAAATCTGATGCATCGTGAGTGCCGTGATTACTGGAAGACTAACCAGTGATCTTATCTGTCCTACTACTTTACTTTTAGAATGCTTTCCAGTCATATTCCTGCCTTAAAAGTGTCATTTCACTTCATGACCTATCACGGTTGATGATATATTTTATCATATTTCTATGGCATTAGGTAATTGCTTGTGAAATAGTCATATTATTTGGCACTTTTCAGAGTTCTACATCTGAAAAAGTGTTGTCATTGTATATATTTCACAATAATGTTGTTAAAGATGTACTGAATTCAACTTTCTATTGTTAGAATTACAATTATATATCTGCTGCCTGTTGAGGTTAATGTTATGTCTGGTTATATGATACCATGCTGTGTTTGTAGAAATATAAAACAGGTCTGTTACTTTAATAAGGGCATTGTACTGAAATTCTGTGGATTTCAGAACGACTTGGTTTCTGATGCTAGTTGCCTGACCTGTTGTTGTTTTTCAGTAAATTTCAAATTTAAATATAATCCCTTAAGTAAATCCTGTATTTGTCTAGCTGATGTCTTGGTCTATCTTTGTCATTAAACAAGAGCTGAACTTAGTTTCTTAAGGGATGAATTCCATCAAATCTGCAAACTTAAGCCATTGAAAAAGAAAAAAAAATGTGGCTTTTATGCATAGTTTACCAGTATTCAGAAGTGTTTTTAGTTTTAAATGTCAATAAATGTATACAACAGACTGGCCTTCATGCGAATCATTATCTTTATTCGGGGGTGGCCATTAACACAGGTTTGACTGTACCGATCATTCACTACCCTGAATGAATCATAATATGACAATGTTAACTCATCCCATTTAAGGGAAACTAATTCTGTATTATTGTTTGCCAGTAAGCATATTCAGAGTCTGATTTGATGCTGCAAACAAAATAAATGATTGTAATTGTGGCCAAAAAAATCTATACTTTTATTGACATCATCTGTATTCATTGTTTACTCAGATTGAAAATTCATCATAATTTCCATAACCGACTTAAATCGGTATCTGATGATATTCGGAGTATTTACAAATTTCCATATAAAATGTCATTGTATCCTTCCACCCCCTTAGATTTTTGACATATGTCATTTGGGGTTAAACTTGGATTACATATTCAGGTCAGTTCTCTGTACATTGTATTTAATGTTAGTGTCAGGTTTCTGTTCTAGTTCTACTTCTCCACAGCCAGCAGCTGTTATATAGTTGTATTTGGTGATAACACTATTAGGGATTACAGTAGATGCACTAATTTTCATTGGGGATTTAATTTCGTGGATTTCGTGTGTCGCCTTATCAACAAAATCGAATCCCCGCATACCCGAAAAACATCGATCTATGAATTTAGGTCCCCACAAAATTGTATTTTTTTTTCAAAAACCGTGATAATTCATCCCAACAAAAATAGATGATACCATAGTTTATAGAAATAGTAAAACCTCACTTTTAAGGCCCCCATTTGGGTAAAAATTGGTCTTGATTTGAAATTATGTTGTAAAGTTTAAATATTAGGAAATATTGATAACCATTCTAAAAGAACGAAGTCTGTATTCTTGGCAAGTTTTTTGTCATAAATGATAGCCTTATTGTGCAATTCTTGTTTTTGTTGTATTCTTCTAGTATGGTTAATGTTACAGTTGAACATTGTAATGATAGAATGTGGTGACTGAAGAATATCAAATACCTATTTCTAAGTGATTTTTTCTGTTGCCACGGAAACCTTTTTCCTGGAAAATCCTTATTTTCTGCCAATTAATGTTTTATGCTAGAAATACCATGATATTATGTCATTTTAATGTTTGAACTTCGTTTTCTTATTGCAGTCTACTTGAAAATAAAGAATTCTTGTAAAAAATAACTTAAATTAACCTCATTATGTTCTGTTGTTATACATTAAATGAATTAATTAAATTGCTATTTTGGTTGTGTGGCTGAACATCGTGATGTTTTCATTGTACTTGTCTCTTCTAGATGAGCTTCTGTTTTTGTTTCCCTGAAAATTTTGAAACAAGTCATGATTTTGTGATATATTTAGAATTTTATTTCATTTTAATCTAGATTTTATATCATGGGGAAGTCAGTTTGTAATATCAATTGCATGATAGGGTTAGGCCAAAAAAATGTTATCAGTAAGGGTCACCATCCTAAACTTGTTCTCATGTCTGTAGATAATTGCATGTACATGTTCTGGGGTTAATTTTTACGTGAAATGGTTAGGGCTTTCATTGAGAATTTGAGTATGAGGCCAATAGAAGGTTGTAAGAGGCTCAGACTTGTCATACGTATAAAGTGAGCCATTAAACGTCTAGTATTGGTCTGTGTGTTTAAATTTAACATTTGTAAATGAAACTGGTCTAGCAAGTGTTTGAACCAATCATTTTGGCAGGCAGTCAGTTCCTTTGAGAACCCTGAGAATAGTTAGGGGATGTAAAACAAGCCCATTTTTGGACTTATTTTATAACTTTTTTGACATACATATGAGTATGTATAGAATTCAGGTAAGTCCTAGAAAACTTTAAATGTTAGCTAGGAATCCTTAAAAACTGGGGCAAGTCCATTGGATTAAATCCTAATAAATGTAGGAGACTGGAAGTCTTAAGGTCTCAGCTTATACGAAATATTGTAAACTCGATTTTCTACATTATAGTCACTGTGGTATTGTCGTGCTTGCTCTCTTTGTTCTGTTATAAATATGTTAAAATAATGTAGCTTGCCATGATGGATATCCTTTCCTGATTACTGTCTGTATTAGGAAATTAGTTACCCCGGTCTTATATTTCTGGTGCTTGATAATTGGTTTCTAGTTTCTACTAACATTCTGTAATAAACTTGGAAACACAGAGTATTAGTGACAGACTTATTTTAGAAGCCAAACAAAAACCCTGATTTTCTTCCAGTCTGTTCGAGTTCTGTTTGACACAAAACAAATCTGCTGGCTTTCATTGAATTTTGATTTGTCTGTAGCCTGATGGCAGTTCAATTCTAGTCTATTCTGTAGGATTATTTGTATATTTATACTGCTTAAATATTCAGTAAGTTGTAATTATTTGTGACAGGCAACTTTTCAGTTATAATTTCAAGGTTACAATAATGTCTTCAGCTGTATATTCTGTGTTGAAAAATCTTACCAGTTTATACATGGCAACAAACCGTGTATTTTATTCTAAACTATCACATCTTTTTTCCAAATCACAGCATTCTCTTGACTGGAATCTTTGCCATCTCTTCCCAGGGCCAGCAGGCTGATCATTTTGCATTCAGTGTCTTTGAGAAAATCGCTTCTTACTCGAAGTGTCAATTAGTTATCCTGTCTTTAATTCAAAATTATTGTTATATTTAGTTCAGCCTATTAAAAAACTGTCTGTCCAGTCCTGATGGATGAAAATTATTTCTGACTGGCTAGATTTCATCTGAAAGCACCTTCTAAGTATTTGTCTGTCTGGTGACTGGCACATTCTCAGATTGTTAGCATGGACTGTGAGTGAATGAATGCAACGTATTACATAAGGCAAGGAAAACATTTTCATGTGTACTTGACCCCCTAAAAGAAGGGGGGGAGTAGGTTTCTTAACTTTTCCTACTTAATTATGGATTTGTGATTGTCTTATTTTTTCAGATGTTCCTCTATGGTTGAAGAGTTTAAGGTTACATAAATATGCTTGTCTGTTTCAACGAATGACATTTGAAGAGATGATGAGTATTAATGAAGAATGGTTGGAACAACAGGTAAATAACTCGTGGTTTACGTTATCAGTAAGATAGAATATAGTCCGAAGTCCCTGAAAACAACAAATCGCTTGATGTTGCCCGTATTTACATGTATACATTGTCATAAGGATTGCACTGTGCAGAAAAAGTATATACTTGCTTGTATGTTAATTACTTGAAAAACATAAATTAAATATGTTTCATGTGTTTCATGAAAAAAATAAAAGTATAAGGTGTGGCTTGATATTATTAATGGGCAGAATGATTTTTTGTGGGTTTTTTTTGTGATTTTGAATCCTTTGAGATCCAAATGTTAAATAACAATTGGTGAAATTGAAATTTTCTTGTCCCAATTCACCATTTTATTTTTTTACCAAATTGGATTTACTCTTTTAACAAGCAACTTAATAATATGTCTCTAAATTTGCATCTTGCATATTATAAATTGAATAATTTGTACATTCTGATTGTTAAAATTAAAAAATTTATGCCTAAAATTAATTAGACATATTCTTTGTTTTGGTCTACTACTATATGTCACCATTGTATTAATCATCATTGATGTGTTATAAAATAACATTGTAGAAAGTTAATTGCTGTGTATGAAGAATTGATCATGTCTTGACATCAGTGTTTTGATCTATTGTTTAAAGATGCATTTAGGCCTAAAAAATGTTTGTTTCCGCTACCGGCCCTAAAAAAAATAGGTTTGGTAGGTAGGAATTTATTTTTTTTTGAATTTTTATTCCAGAATATGACTGACATTATTTTTATTTTGCAAAAGTATAATTTAACCCCAAAAAAATCATATGGTTGGTGGCAAAAAATGGTGTGTTGAGGTAGCAGCCTTATGTATAGTAAGAATGATTACTTGTAAAAAGGTGAATAAATTTTTCAACTGACTTCAGGTTATTTTTAGTGACATTGGCACCTGGTATGTAATAATAATTCTGAAGTATAAAAGCACTTTTCTTTATTTATCTTGTGAGTATTTGATGGAATTTGTTAAACTTTATAGTTTGGTCGTTAATGCTTATCTAGGATATTTATGTTTAAATTTTCATGTATTGCAGTACCTTAATCTTTTAAAGTAGCAAATTTTTTTTTTCCAATTTTCAAGAAAATCCTGCTTATGTTTGTATTATCACGTGTCTGATCAGAAGTTGGTATTGATTCTACCTGGAATTAGTCTGATTAAATGATTTAATGATAACGATTATTGGGCATTTAAAGCTCCGTTGATTTTGTTTGATTATTCTTAAGAAAAAATACCTCCATTGAAAGTGTCTTTGTGTGAGCACAACATCAATCATGGCTCTGAAATCTTATGGTGGTTTATTGATGTAAAAATGATCATCAAATATTTATCACAATGATTTTTTTCTCTCATATAACTATTGATTAAATACTGGTCTGTCAGAGACTCAAGTCGCTGAATTCTTATAAGCCTTTCATTCATAGCCAGTAGATATAAATAAAACTCCAGTAATTGTATAAATTCTTGAAAATATCATATTATAACATTTCTTCATACATTGTCTATATGCTTATGTAAAAACTTCAAGTGTAAGATATGGCTGTTAGATGATTTTTTGGAATACAACTGTGGCTCTACTGAGTTCCGATAAGCCAGGAATAGGAAATATTTCTAGGGGAATCCTGGTAAAAATGATGTTTTAGGTTTTTGCTTAGCAACCACGGAGCTACCTAGGAGTAGCTCCATGCATGATGATATTTCATCGGCATTTCCAGAGCTTATAAGATTACTCGATGTAATTATTGTACAAGTTGTGTGCAGCCACTTAATGATGAATTATTTATATTGAGTATCTCCTATCTGTAGCACTAATCATAGCCTAGCTCATGAATTCTAAATTATCTTAAGAAAATGGTATTCTCAGTTGGAAAAATATCTAAAATTGTTTGCGAGCTCTTATTTTTCTTGTTATCTGTAGAGTGCTGACAAGGTTTTAGCATCTCTGGAGTGATACCTGTTGAGTTATTCTTTTTTTTTTAGTCATAATTCAAAATTTTCTTTATTTAATTCTTCCAGTGATTTCCATGCTACTTAAACTTGAAACTTATAAAAATGTAAGATTTTTCCCTAAATTGCCCTTAATCAAGGTGTGAAACATGACCTCTATTCTCAGTAGACCTTTGTTCAGAGGTTAATTTTGTTCTGTTGTATCAATAGATGTTTGTAAAATAATAGAAGGGACATCTGTTGTCAAGCAGTTATGGTCCCTGGCTTGTAATCATTAGCCTCTCACCAGTGTGAGTTCAAATCCCTCCCGTGACCTAATTTCACATGTATGGAAACTGTCCAGCTAACTTATGGAAATTTGATGGTTCTACTCAGGTGTATCCCTGGGGTCTTCCTTCACCATTAAAGCTGGAAAAGTCACAAAATGATCCTGGCTGTTGGTGGAAAGTTAAACCCTGAAGAAAAAAGTGGATGTTGCTTTCATTGTGACTTTTGTTCACAGGTGGACAATAACTCAGGTGTGTCCATATGAAGGTCAAGCAACTTTTAATGTTATGTTCTAATATTCAATTTGCCTTGATAACTAAGTATAGGGTAATCATTATATGCTCTTAATGCTATCTCTTTTCATTTGAAATAATTTGTGAATTGAAAAAGCTGTAGTGTTTATTTGCATTTCAATACTTCTCCCTACTTGCCAGCAAGAATGTTACTATTGCAGCAATTGTTACGCTGAATATCAAAGGTGAATGTATGAATAATTTGTCAATATGCCCTTGAAATTATTCAGTTTTATCATGTAAAACCTTGTTTATAATACTTATGTATTAGAAGTGACCTTGGTACTGTTATTAGAGAGTAATTATAGGAATGGTACTACTTATGTCCATGAAACTGGAAATACATAGATTTAAGCTTACTGGGTTGAACTGGAGTGAAATGTGTGTCATTTTGAATTTTTGTCATTTGATATGACAGATATTTCTATCTAGTGACTGAATGATTTTAAATTCTCTCATTTCCTTTCAAGGCTGGTACTTATGCTTATGAAATGGATTACATGCAAGATGTAAAGATCAATAATTTACATAAAGTGAAGGGTAAAATCTCACTTAGTGACCACCTCAATGTTAAGACGACCTCATTATAAGGACTGCTTACATTTGGACTGGTTTTTCTGTTTTTCTTTTTTCTTCAGTATTTCAACTTGATAATGAGACCACCTCAATATTTAGATATTGTCAGGTATCAAAGGTTAATATAACATTGAGGTTTTTCTGTTTAACAACTTAAATGAACAAGTTTCAGGTAACTTGCTTGTAGAATGAATCCACATGATGTGTAGTTTTATTGGTGTTACACACAGTTGTGTAAGATAAAGTGTGAAAGACTTGCGTGTAACAAAGCAGATTTGTTTAATTAGATCAGCATACAGGAATTCCCTGTACAAGAGACTATATGGAATGTATATGATGTACAGATGTATAGATAAGTAATTTACTCAGTTATGTATGGTATTACTAAGCATTGTATGGTTTTATAATTTCAGAATGTAACCAAGGGCGCCAGGAATAAAATTGTACTTAGTATTAAAAAGCTGCAGGAGAGACAAGATGTGCTGCGGAATTTGGAAAGGGTGGGTATTATTAGAATGTGTACTAAAATTGAGATTGGTTTTCTGCATTAAATTTTGTCAACCAAAATTTAGACTGGTTTTCAGTTGTCAACTGAAATCTTGATTGGATTTTAGTTTAGTTGTCTGCTAAAATTCTGACTGGTTTTTAGTTTTTAAGTGAAACCCAGATCAGATTTTGCCTGCTAAAATCAAACTGGTTTTCAGTTGTCAAGTGAAATCTAGATTGGAGTTTACTTGTCTGGTAAAAATTGGACTGGTTTTCAGTTGTTTACTCTAAACTCTAGATCAGTGTTGTCAACCAAAAACAAGTCTGGTTTACAGTTTTATGGGTTCAATATGTGGCATTAATGATCATTCAATGCAATATACTTTCTATTTTGAAGTTCAATGCTCAATATATTTAGGTTATGGTATTAAAAATAAATTACTCATGATTAAGTAATTTTCACCCACTTTTAAGTGTTAGATCAAGGTAGTGGTAAGACTGGAGAAAATGGATTCAAATCAATAATCAGGGATCAATTCAACACAAGAGCTTGTAGAAGACTCAACCCTTACAGGATTACCTGATTGGGTCCTTTGTTGTCACATCAATGTAATGTGTCAGACATAGATCTGATTCATTAATGTATATGTAGATATAATACTGATTATTGTATCTGTGGAAATGTTATCATTGATGGTGTATCTTTGAGATTCCTAGAATTCCTGTTTATTTGCCAGAAACTTCGGACATATCTGGCAAATGTTTGCTAAGTCTAGTAGTCTTCTTCATATTGCCAGTCTGTTATGTTGTCAAATGTTTCAAGACATTTATTGACAAAAAATTAAGATAATCTGCTCCTGTGGTATCAGGTCTATGTTAGCATTTTTTTATGCCATGATGTATCAATTATTCTTTCGTAGCATATTTTTACAAGTAAAGATTTTAATTGGTTGTATGGTGTTAGTTATACAAGTTAAACAAGTAATAATACTAAGTTTCATTGTGCTAATTAATAATGACTGTGCGTTAGAATGGCTGAATGGTATGGAAATGGTTACCTTGACACCTGATAGGAAGGTCAGGTGTTTGAATCTCACATTTGACAAAGGTGATCCATATATTGATAAGGAAGAACTCTTCTTCTTGGTATTTCAGAAAAAAAAATGGTCGGGTACCTGACTGATATTATTTTTTTGGCACCAAGTTTTTACCTTTTATATTTATGTTCTGTCTGAAGATCGACCTATTTAGTTTTTTCTTGGCACTGTTAACCATAATGTTAGCAATTTGAATGGCTTGAAGTGAACCCATGTAGTGTTGCTTCATACCCTTATACACTTCAGTAAACCAAGTCTATGATGATACATAACAACATAGTAATAGAATTTCCTTTTTTAAAAAAAATGTTCTCTTCAGAACAAGTGAATGTAATGTAATTAAGAATCTTGCCTGGAGGGCTCACGGTATGCGCTGAAACAGCTATGCGTCAATCAATTTCATCTATTTCTGTCATTTTTAAGTGGATTACACGATTATTGTACTATTATTTTTTCTTGCTTAAATTGAACTAGGAAGTACTGTATGTTGTAAAAAAGCAGATTAAGTTACAAATTAAGAATTTCAAAAAAAAAATTGAATTAGGAATTTTTTAAAGTGGTACATTATTAGATGAGGAATTTCTGCAGCAATAATGAAGAACTGAATTTGTGAAACTTGCCACCATAAGAAGTAGGAAACAGTAAGATAATATACCTCCCAAACATGAAATGAGAATTCATGTATAATAATTACGAAAGAAGAAAATACCAAACTTTGAATGAAGAAATTTCAGTGCTATTTAGTGTTAAATAAAAAATGAGTTTGTATGATATTGTGTTCCTAAATGGACTTTTCTGCCTGTAATGATATTAATACAGATGTCACATAATACAAGGAAGGTAATTTTGTCCTGTTAAAGGTTATAGCCATATTTCAAGACATTCATTCACCTGGGATAAAATTTTAATTGATCAGATGTTGGCAAATAGACTTATTTTATGTGCAAAGGCTCTTCCCCAATTTCTGAAGATTTCTTGTGCTTTTCTTGTTATAAGCATATTTATGCTCTGAGCATTTACCCCCCCCCCAATACTTTGTGCATTTAAAGTTACTTCTTAAAAGATTATACTTCTTGCCATCCATTTTAATCTTTGTTTTGTTTGTGACCACAAATAAAATAACTTACAAAAATGTGGTTAACAAATAGGTCAAGCATTGTGGATTTTAGTCATGCTTAAACATTGTGGTATGCATATACAATGTAAAACAATTATTGTTCTGTTCTTGTTAGTTAATATTTGAAGTATGTCAACTGTAATTACATTCTCATACATATAAAATGACCTTGAATGGTGTAAAAAAGTTTATAAATTATGTTATGATTTAAAAAAAAATGTGATTGGACTGCAGGTTAATGTACGTAATGACATTAGAAGTTAAATACTTTCAAGAAAGGAATTGTCATGTGACTATTGTGGTGTAATGGCCTGTGATGTGTGTGATATAAGTAGCTATTTATACACATTACCCTCTGAATATTTAATAAAAATGTATGACACGACGTTGTCCATTGGTAAATCATTCTAAATAAACAGGTCTAACAAGGCTTGAAAATGGTTAACAAGGGAGCTGTGAAATTGAATATTTCATATCAAAGGGACAGATTGTGACAAATGAAAGTCACTGGAGAATACAATGTCATCCCATAGCATTTGCTTCAAGCCAATATGATGTTATATTGTATAAAAATACTCGACTTTTTGAACCTCAACGTATTTGGTTAATTATTCAGTAAGCTCAGAAATACCTTTTCAAGCAGAATATTTAATGACAAAAACTAATGAATTATCCATGTTTATCTTTTAATTACTGTACTATTACTCTTAGAAATATGTATTTTATTAGGTAGAAATCAATGTATACACAGGATTTCTGATTAAACTCGTTTTAGTGTCATATTTGACTGTAGAGATTTAGTGTGTGAGTTAGGTGGAACATTGTTGTTGTTGTTGTTGTTTTTATACTTTTTCTTTCAGTTAAGTATAACAGTCATTTAATTTAAGTGTTGCCCCTACTTTACCGTCTAACCCATTTTTCCCTCAAAATATATGAATTTGAGCAAGCTCTAAATATTAGCCTGCTAATTTATGTTGCAATATGACAGAATTTGACCATGTCAGTTAACCTCTTACAAATAGCTCAGTTATGGATGGTGTGTGAGTTCTGGATGATATTTCATGGAATTCTGGTTTAGAAAATTGATACTTTTATAGGAAAATCTTTGAATTCAAAGTTTGCCAAATAGAACCTATACCAGACATTACAATTAAATTCTTTTTCATCACTGATGGTTTAACTGGTACTGTTTGGTGTGATTTTTTACTAGACATAAGGTGGTCAGAAACATCTGGAAAGCCCTAATATTGATCATAAATCATTCACCGCTCCCTTCATTATTCATGTTGATACTTAAACAAACACATCTGGTATAATGATAAACGCCCACATCTATAATGTACATATACATGTATATATGTTTTATACATACATGTAACTGTATGAATGAGTTACAGTATTGTCAAAATTTCACACTACGGTAATTATCAAGGTCAACCATTTACTACAATAGTGAAGCATAGATACTTGGTACTTGGTTTACATCCATGTATCATCTTCATTTGATAACAACAACTGTGACCTGATTGTTAACTGTACAAAGTATGACATATACATCATTGTTCATGGCTATAATTTATTTTACTGTTAGTCATGTATGATAAAAACAACTCATTAAATCATTGTTGTCAAGGGTGAAGTATCTGTACTTTTACTGTATCTATTTTTCAAAAACAGTGGCTGCTGCTTTTATTTCAATTAACCTGAAAGAAAAAAAAGACCAAACTGGAATTTTAAGATTTTGCCTGAAGTCAGTCACTCAGTTATTGACATGATTGAATTACCCACTCTATATAATGCAGAATATTACACTATTCAGTACTTTTGTAACAACCCTCATACTGCTTTTCACTTCATCACAATGATGTTATTATCTATTATATTGAATGTTATTCTTTAGGAAAGAATCGTTATGCTACTTTATTTTATTCTGGAAACTGATTTAAAAAAAAACATCTTAGAATCATTTTTTAGACGCCTTGATAACCAGACAAATCTTGTAAAAAATTAATTGAGGTCATTATTAAAAAATAGTTGGTTATCAATTATGTGATCAGCTCATTAAAAAATACCATGACCCTATAAAAATTTCTTTGCGATTTTGACAACAATTATTTTCATTTTCAGTACAAGCATAAAGCATATTATGTTGCCCCCAATATGCCTATCTACCCACTGTTAAAAGTTTGGCCTATCTACCCACTGTTCAAAGTTTGGCCTATCTACCCACTGTTAAAAGTTTGGGTTATGTAACTAAAAACATACATTAACAATGTATGGAATAATTTCTTATTCTCTTTTGACTTAGATGCCTTGAATGGCATCATTATAATTCCAGAGGATTTTTCATTTTTTTAATCTTATTCTATGAAACACACCCATGTTCATTATCACGCATTTAATGTAAAACTATAAATTTACTGCAACAAAAATATATTTTCATACAATGTCGATTGAATGTTGTGACATTTATGTGTGAAATATTTTTACGATTTTTTTTCCCTTTTTTAGGATATTATGGAATCAGGTCCAATTAAACCATGCATCTCAGAAATGAAAGCAATGCTCTATACTCCAATAAAGGCCTTCAATAAACCAGGGTCAGACCCCGGCGGATCCTTAAACTCTCCGGGCTCAGGTGGCGATGCTGATAACACTATACTAGAGGGAGATATACCCGGACAATTTACACGCCTTGTGACGAAAGGTATTACTTGTTCTTTTGTCAAAACATACATGTTCTTCGTTTTTTCACTGTCTCAGTAATTATAATTATCCACTGTTCTTTCTGCATTTCGTCTCTGTCTGTTTTCCCAGGAAGCGCTAAGCATTCTGAAATGTAATTAACTTTGTTTTCTGTAGCGTTATTCCATATTTATATGTATAAATTTTGAGTTGGAAATATTGATTAATTTTCTTGCTTTTAGCAGCTATTGTTGAACATTCATTTCCTTGTAATTAGCGATAATAACAAGTAATTGTTTACTTAAATACTTGGTTATTGAATCAAGTACCTAATACCATTATTAGTTCTACAGTTCTTAGAAAGTATTGTAAACTGGATAAGTTATCCAAAATATTTGCGACAACTGAATTTGAACTAAAATGGTATCATAAATTGTTAATTGCCAGCATGTTTTCACTGTCTGTTGACGTTAATATACGTTAAGTACCTTACCTATGTGTCTCTTGTTTTTCGTACACAAAAATATAGCCTCATGTTTAGCATGCAAGTTCTAAGTTCTAATTATTATAATAGGAATAATACAAAACTGTATTGATGTAAAAAAGACCCATTTCAGTACAATAAAACTAAGCCATGTTTTAGCCAGTCGGGTTGGCACTGGTACCTCTACCAAAATGGCCCCGAGGTTATCAAACATGAGAACAGTCTCCAAGCTCAAATCCATTCTCAAAGTATTACGGTTGGAAAGATAGAGCTGATTAATGTTTAATTATATATTCAGGTCAATTATGCTGTTACAATAGTGTATCAATAACATCATTATTGTATGATCGTAATTAACTTTGAAACATCGAAAGACAAGATATGATATTTGAGCTTGGAGACAAATCTCCAGTTTTATAACCTCGAACCCTGGTGTACCTTCCTAAAGTAAAGAGTTCACTTAGTAGAGAATCATGATATTTTTTGTAGATTCTGGAAGATAAACATGATACAAGTTGTATGCTTTTTACATTTTTAGTGTTCACTCAGTTAATGCTGACAAGTCCATATGATGATGAAGGTCTTAATATGTGCCTGCAACTTGTAGACAAATGTATAAATCACGAGGTAAGATTGATATAACTATACACATGATACGTTCTGTGTTGTCAAAACTGTAAATTAGAAAACATGAAAAATTAGTGACTTTAGTTTGTTGTTTTGGCTTACATCAATATAATGATGAGACCTGTCTAAGTACCAATATTTATTAAACAAATTGAAGCTACTGTAAAACCTATGTTTACAGCCACCTGTGAAGAAGGGTCATTATGTTAATATTGGCTACTTTTGGACATATTTCTTGATATGATCGACCAAATAAACCACTGAATTAAGGACAAACTGTGTATAAAGGGACATACTATTCTCTCCCTTTGGCAACTTTTATTCACAGATTTGACTGTATACAGTGCAGAATTTGTCTTATTGTAAACATTATGTAATAAATTTTCTCCAATCTCTTCAGAAATTAATAATTGATGATGAAGAGACATTTTGTTGAGTTGTAGGAAATAATTTAAAAGGTGTGATATCTTTGATGCTGCAGAACATTGCACTGATTCTTTCATCGTATTCATGCCTATAAAAATTGATTTTCTATCATTTTTAGATCATTCTCAACAAGCAAATCCACTTTTTGTTTTGAGAAATTCTACCTTTTTTTAGAGAAATTTAGAACTTTTGTCATTAAAATTTAAAATGTTCTTTAAGGAATTTTGAGTTTTCTAATTAATGTCATAAATTGATATTTTACTTTCAGTTTGAAAAATGTATTAAGAACATAAAAACTGGATGTCATTATCATAAATGAAATTTATTCTTTTGTGGTTTAGGATCATGTAAAAGTCGCCATTGGAAGAAAATGAAACGCAGTTCTGCGTCTTAATAATTGAATAAATAAAGATGTGTATCTGAAATGATTTCTTTGACTTGTGTGTCTTCATTTGAGAAGTTACTGTTTAATTTCAGGCATTTTCCCAAAAACAGAAAAGGTTGCTGGATTCGTTCAAACAAAAGGCTAGAGAAATTTGGCAGCCAGCTCCTGTCAAATATACTTACGATAAAAAACCAAGAGCAAAGTAAGGATGTACTGTTTGTGCATGCATTTTAATGAATGAGCCACATAATGCATTTTTTGGCAGTCATACAAATTTGTAACATTCTGAATTTTTTTACTGCATCTGTGAAAGAGAGTCTTCCCTTGATGAATAAACATTGTTTCATCAATTTTCACCCACTATTTACAAGTAAAAGAAACTTTCCACACTTACCTATTTTATTGAATTTGATGATTATGTTAGGTGTTATGTTAATGTTTTTGCAGTTTTTATATTCTGACCAATGGCAAGATATCGTATGATGTGCCTCATATGTTATTGTACTTGTATACTGACAAAATCTTTAATATATTAAATGTTCAAGACTGTCAGCACTGATCTGACTGTGTGCATTACAAAAATTAATAACAGTGTATAGCAAAAACATTTTGAAACCATTAAAATCTTAAGTTAATGATTAACACATTCAAGTTATTACTTATATTGTTTGTCTTCTGGTGGTTGAAGTTTTTACAGGTTGTATTCTCAATATAGAACGTCTTTCATAGTAAAGTAGGAATCAGACTGAAAAAGAAATTTTTTCTCCTGTTTTAGTTGGGGTAACACTTTTCCTGGTGGTAATTTATTCAATGGTCGGCCTGTACAAAGAATGGGTGTGAAACCTGTCTCTAAGCCACCCATACAAGGTGGTATGCAGTGGAGCTTCGGTGCCAAGCGGTCACTGGTGGGTGGGACGAATAGTTCCAACCATCTACAGTTACAGAGAAATAACTCTCATAACACCGCCATGTTCTCCCGTCCTGGACTCATTGAGGTAAGAATCCATATGGTAGGCATAAAACAATGGATTGAATTTATTTTACCTTGAAAATTTATTCCAAACCATATTTCTATTGTCATCAAAAGTTAGTTTCAATGAAATATATATGCACATTCATTTCTAATGTCTTGTCATTGTTAAGAAATTTTACTGACCAACTAACATGTCAGCCATATAGTTGGGATATCCAGCCTTTTTCATCCTCTCTCAAATAGTTTCAACTTTTGTTTCATTGATTGTCAAGCATGTGTTTGGTAGTTCAGCTGAACCAGTGATGTAGGACTGTCTGTAAATCCTTTGCCATAGTGTTTATAGAACGAGTTGAAAAAGTGTGTTACAGCCCATTTCTTGGAAGTATTCCTAGTAATATAACTAACCCATAAATATCGCTGAATGGTAAACCAGTCAAATTGAAGTATTGATTAAATTAATAGAAATATCATTCTATTTTATTGTATTCTTCAGCAACCAGTAAAGCAGCCTGTTACTCGAACACAGTCAGCTCCTCAGAGGTCACATGGACTTCTATACAATCGTCTAGAGGCTAGTGAACCACAAGCCACTGATATAGAAATCAATGCAAGACTTGACTCGCTGTGTAGAAGTGTCACTGAATGTGCTTTGGCTGGATCAGGTAAAGCATCATTTCAGAATTTGATCATTTCTTGTGCAAAACTGTCTCACCTAATAATAGTGTTTTTTTCACTATTCAATTGCTCTCAGTTCAAGAAGCAGGCAAGGCAGATATTTCTTTGTGATAACTCAAAGATTTTGCATCCATAGTAATGTATATCCAACCTGATTCAAACATCTTATGGTGAAGTTGCTAGTTGCTTGCAGAGTAATGGGTTTGTACTGGCAGTTATATCCAATAAACATGATTCCAATATTTGCAAATAAAGGGTATGGAAGTTAATTTCTTGAGAAAACGGTTAAGTGAAATATCAATAAATCATTAACCAGATTTTCAGACTCACTTATTTCATTGTATTTAACAATTTTCTCTCTTAAATGTTTCCATATGATAATAATATGGCCATCTCAAGTTGTAACTAAATAAAATATGTAAGTATATGATTTACAATTTAATTTTTTTGTTCTTGTTTTATTAAGCTTTCAGCACTTTTGCATTTTATCAATTATCTCAATATTTAATTGATTATTCAAGAAAACTTCTGAAGTACCTATCTTATTTTAGATTTTGATTTAGTGAATAATTTCATTTATATATGTATATTACTCTTTCTACTTACAGATGGAAACGAGCGGGGCTCGACGTACTGATCTACCAAGTCAGCTGTGACAATAAATTCAAGACTTTAATAAAACACTTAAAGTGATCTTATAAAATTTGTTGGGATATTAATTACTGTTGTAAATATAAATATATATATTTAGGAGAAATCCATGCTTCTCATTGTCTAACAATGCAGGATAAAAGTTCACATTTGATGGGTAAAATTCTATGTTGAAGAAATTATCGATGGAAAAAAAAACAATATAACTTATGCATAGAGAAAGCTTTGTCTGTGACAGAGTGTTTTTTTATGGAGACTCAATCCAAAGTGATCCATTTTTCTATAGTTTTGTTTGTATTGCTGTGCTAAATAAACTAAAAAAAACTTGTTCACACTACTGGCCATGCTATAGACTGGTTGAACTGTCACTTGAATACATTTTTTTTAAATACTATGATTTCAAATTTTTCAAAGATTTTTTTTAAATGAATAATTTGGTTTGTAATGTTGACAATCTTTGAAATTGAAAATGCTTAATAACTTTATCAGTAAATTGTGGTTAGGTTTTTAAGAATAATGAATACTGGAAGGTAGTTAAGACAGTTGATCATGCCTGTAGTATGTTTTGGTGACATTATACTGTGAACTCCAAGTGCTCAAATACTTTATATGCTATTTTATAAGATTGATATGAAATACGTCTGAATGTTTTTAATTTCATTGTCTTTTTTTTCTTTTCTGTGATGATTTTATTATGAATCTATTGTATTTATGTTTAAGTTGTCTGTATGGTTGAATTATTACATTGAGGTGCTTTTCATGTATTTTATCATTTTATGCTCCATAAAGACACAAGTCTTGTTTCATGTATCGCTCATTTTATCTATGGGACTTGCTTGTTGTCAAGAGTAAAAATTCATCATGAGCATAAAGCTCTTATTGCTTACAATTATTTGGCCATTCCCTTTTGGTGTAAATAATGGATTCTGATAAAATGAAAGAAAATCTTTCATTGTAATCACCATTTTGTTACCTTCAAAGTTTTGTTGTGTCGAATCAGTGCTGAGTTGTATAGAAAATGTTGGTTCAATTATAAAAAAGTGCTTTTAATTTTTGTTTTGATCATGGCATAATCTATTCAGGTCTCCTTTCACAATTATTCTGTGAATAGCTTGTTACCTTATTTGTGGTAAAGAGAAGAAAACTATTCTAAAGGTTTCATATTACATCACGAACCATGTACCACCATTTGTCTACAATTTATGGATGAATAATGTCAAAAATTGATTGTGGTTAAAGGGGACGATCTGTGTCTGGCACTCATGCGTATTTGCTAAAATTTGAAAGGTTTCATCAGTGAATTTAAAGCTTTGTTTTGAAACTGTGCATGACAAAATGTAGTCTTATATCTGTAGATACGCTTATTTGTTTGTATTTACAACATAATGCCAGTATGCTATATCCAATTATTATAATTTAGCCATGGTAGACTACTGTGATGATATTGACTTTTATAGATTTCTGTTCATGTTTAGACTTTGTTTAGAAGTAATACATTATAATAACATGGTAGAAAAATAGCATTTATTTCATATTTTCTGTAATTAAATTTGTCTATATTTTTTATAATGAGTAGATATTATTTTACTTTATAAAACACTCAGATTATTATTAGACATAGTTATCATTTAATTGTTTATTACATATACTTTGATGCCTAATAGAAATATTGTATACATTAGCAGTCTCTGTATCTCTGCTTTTGTAAATAACAGCAAACAAATTTAACCTATTTTGAGAATTTCATGTGGAAGTGTTAAATTCAGGATAACATGAAGCTGAAAGAGGTCAAATTTAAACATAAAAATTGAGAACCATCACTAATCTCAAATTACAATTTCATTCTCAAAGTATTTTGGTTGAAAAGATGTTACTGTTTAATGTTTATTACACATTCAGACCAATGATGGTAACAGGATAATGCATGATGAATATCATCATTTTTTATCATAATTAAATAGAAACGATTGATGATATAGTAAAAGATTTCAGGTTGGAGATTGATCTCAAGTTTTATATCCTCTGAATTCAAGATTGAATGCTTTATTTCTGCTGTTTGTGTATGATGATAATATCTGATCACTCAAGCCCTTGTTTTGACTTAGTTAAAATAGGAGGCATTTGTTATAAGGGTATTTTAACATTTAAATATGTTGATAAAAATTATTTAGCAAAATTCTCGCCTTAGTGTAGCATTGATAGATAAATGTAACGGTATATGGTTACTAATCGTTTAGTATGTAAATATACTGTTCTTTATCAGACCACCTTTGTTTATGCTGAGTTGAAAAAATGACACAAAATTTTGTATCATTTCATGTGTATTAATGCAGTATGGGTTGTCATATATAGTCATATAGTGCCTTACTTTACCTAGTAAAGTCACTAAAAGTATAGTAAGATATGATATTTCATTCTGGTTAATGAAATCTTTTAACTGTTATGATATTTTCATTTAATGAATAGTTAAGTTGTCATTTACGTCAAATAAACCAAATTAAGTCATTCATTCTTATTTATGTTCATATCTTGATACTTGCTTTCTTACATGGGAAAGGTTTAGGATATATTTATCTCATTAACTGCTTAGTGCCAGACTTAAATAAAAAAAAATACAATCTCCATTTTTCTGTAATTCTTTTACTGGATAAATAAACTTAAAAAAGACTAATGTGATAATAATAATAGAAAAATATTTGTAAAAGTTACCTCCCTTCAATTATCTCCCTTTGATTACAGTTTAATTATGAACTTTTTGATAGTATGTGGGTTATAATATTTGTTGTTAACTCATGAACTAATGCTACTGATATTAATGTAACTACTACACTAAACTTAGTATTTGTTTGCTGTCTGCCTTGGCTTAATTTGGAAATGTTGCGTGGATGCTGGGATTTATAATTATAAAGCAATTCTTCTGCTTCAGTTCAGAACTGAAAGCCTTTTCACTTTATCATAATCATTTTCCTGTTGTAACTATCTCACAATTGTAACCAACATAGTTGTGCCATACCTGATAAACTCAAATACATCATGTAGAAGTCATATGTTGTTAGTAAAATAATAGATTTACCCATACCATTGCCTTGAATCAAGTATTATTGAAATCGGGTGCTTTTTAATTTTTTTTGTACATTTTCCTGTAAATGCGAATTTAGGTTTCATGTAATGAAAAATAGAAATAATTCATTGTTGGAAAAATGATTGCTCGGTCAGTGTTTTTTTACATGAGTTGTACTAATTGAATGAATGCATGTTTTACAGAGAATAATGTATTAATATTTTGTCAATTATAGGGTAGCCTTTTATTCAGATGTAATCATGGTGGTTCCTGATTTCCTATCTATTTCAATATAGGATTTTCTTGTTTTTCCTGTACAATCAATTCAAGCTTTTATTGAATATCATTTTCAGTGTAATTAAAAATAAACTTGGGATGAAGTATTTATTGAGAGTTGACTGAGATAATGCTTGATGTTCTCTGTGTTATTTTCTTGTTCATGCTTTTGTAAAAAGAAACAGTTGCGTAAATTTGTTTTTCCATTCAAATGTGACCAGTCACCTTCGTGACAAAAACTTCCACAATTATCTTACACCATACTTAACATGTGTGTAGAAATGAGCTGGAAGCCAGAAAAATCAACCAGCTATTTAAGCATTCTGCCCCGCTACTTTTCCCCACAAGAGGCTTTAACCCTTTGCTTCCTTCTCGGGAGACCCTCAGACCCCCTTCTACCTTTAGTAGCTTTCTGGCCACATAAAAACATTTCTACACTCCTGCTTGACAGCATTTTTCAAAACATTTGACTACCATGTCATCTTATTGACTGCCTCTGTGAAGTAATGTAAACATATTTATGATTTTTGATCATTTGGATTGTTTGTTACAATTGAACAAAATAAATTAAAATCAGTGTTGATTACCATTTAATCAAATTTTCATGTTATCTTTCCCGCATGTAAACATTACAAAAAGTTTGACTTATTTTCTGAGAGAAAAAGCAACAACATTTGGTCAGATTCAGAGAATATAATTATTATGTATTTATATATTACTAAGTGCTCATTGTATGTATATGATTGACTGCAGGCACAGTTATTATTACTGTAAATGTTTGTACATATGTTATGTTAGTTTATTGTTGTATAATTTCTGTCTTTCCATTTTTTAAACAATAATTAAGGGGTAGAGTTCAAAGGTCATTTTTGAAAATCTCCCTTTTTTACCTAGGACTACCTTCTATGCATTTGCTTCATAATCATGTGGTTTGTTCTCTTAACTGTAAATATGACATGGGGACATGATTGTTTGTCCCTATTTCTTGTCTCCAGATTTTTCATGTGCTGTTACATTATGTTTACAATTATAGCCTCTGTTACTGTTTCTTAATTTGAGCCTTGTATTAAAATTAAATGAGTTTGTCCGAAATTTACTCATTGTTGTAACAATGGGTGGGGTAATACTTTTCCTCCCATGAAATGGTATAACTTTAACTCAGTTAATGTTAAGTCCAATAAATGACTATAAGATATTATATCTTTTTAACAGACAATATAAAAATCAGTGAAATATGGACAAACACACTTTAATTTTAATCTAAGCTGAAGTATCTACTGTTTACTTATACTAGATGTAATATAATCTCTTAAAGACTATTTATGAATTATACAGTTTCTCAATTAGAAAATAATTTATGTGAGGCAATAATAGACTATATACTGTCTTGTTTTTTTTCCTATTACGATATACCTATCTCTTGACCAAAATCTTTGAGAAAATGATTTGTTTATATTAATTTTACATTTTATTTTTGTCCCAGCTTAGAGACATATGAATACTGTAGAAATGCTTAGACAATGATATTAAACCATGTGCCTTCTGGATTATCAACAATCACATTGACTGAAGCAATGAATCTATGTCTTTGTTTTACCCCGCACATAGATTAATATGCCTGTTTTGTCAAAGAAATTGGACACATTATTGAAAGATTCAAACTTGGATGTTAATGAATATGTTTGTATTTATGTGAATTGTCACTAAAATAATTTAGATTTTATTCAGTTCCTTAATCGGGTAACATTCACAATTCAAGATTTGAAGGGAAACAACTCTGAAGACAGTATGTAATGGTTGGGTTAATTATTTCAAGAAATTAATTTTTATGAACAATGAATTTTGTCCAGCTTTTTTGTTAACCCCAATTTTTTGTGATTCTAATCCATCATGAAATCTGGGGAGTGTTTCTCTCACGAAAATGTAGATAATCCTTTGTTAACTGTTACTTTTAAAATATCATGCTTAATACAAAGGCATTTCTTTCTATGTATTATAACTGAAGACTTGAATACTCTTTTTATTTTATGTTTGAATCTGATATTTGACTATGATGTAGACGGTGTGCTTTGTAAGCTTAATTAAGCCTGACCTTTAATTATTGTCAGTCGCACTGTTTGTTTTTTTTGTATATTGAAGGATTGTGGCTGTCGATCAACAAATTAAATTTCTGTTGTACAGAAAGTGTTGATATTTTGTGCAAACGGAGAAATTATTTTCTCCATAATATATTATTAGTTCTTGTATTGTATGATATCAGTATAGTGTGTGTGCTTGTGTTTGAGGAATTGTAAGAAGACTTTGAATGAATCAGTTGTCATTCTCTTTGACCTGATGTTATGTTAGTGAAAACGTATGGTAGTCATGGAATTCTATTAAATGATTGGTTGTTTAAGTTTTCTAAAGATTTGAAATTGACCAGTGGTCAATGAATTCAGAGTCTGGTCATTAAATTGATCATGTATATTTCATAGATTACAAAAAAAAATACGATGTAGATTCATTGAGTAATGAAGATTAAGTATATCAGATAATGGATTTACAAAGGCGGAAGTTTTTAATTGTAGGTACATTGTATATTTTTGCACTGGATGTGTTTTCAATATCTGTCAGTCTGTTGACCCTTTCAGAGACAGTTGTATAACATTTCCGTATAGGCTGGCCATCTTAATTAATTGTTGACCAAGATAAAATTTTTAAGTACAGTTTTTTTCATTGGTTAAGTATATTGCGGATATACACTGTAATACTGTTGACTGGTAGAACAAAACAGAATTTTTCCTGCAATTCCATTGCAGCAGGTTGTTTTTAAATTATTTACAGAATCAATTTTCTACCTTTGTTTGGTTAGAATAGGGTGTATAAATTCCATGGTCAGTATTTTAGTGTATGATAATGTTCCAAATGCTTACATTAGTTTTAAAATTTTTGTTTGAATGTTACAATTTTGAAGAGTTACTAGTTAACAATTAAAGTTTTTGGCTGGTGTTAAAAAGCTCAATTTGAAATTTCTCTGTTTAAAATTTGTCATAGTTCTTTACTGTTATCTTTGTTAATGTTATTTCATATTTTAGTGTCTTTGAAAGTTGATAAAATGGTTTGTTGTTTCGATGTTTTTAACCAATTTGTTTTTGGATATTTGTTAAGTATTTTACGAATTATAATTGTTTCAAGGAATGGCATAATGTGTTAATATTACTCTCTAATTGGCTGGAAAAGGTTTTCTAGCCAGATTTTATTCTTACTTGTCCATGGTTAGAAATGAGGATTTTTTAACTGATCTTATTATGGATAAAGACATAATACAGACTGCTGTAGCGAGTGTGTGATTTAAGATTGATATTTTATCTGAAAATCCATTTTTATTAAGTGAATGCTATTTTCCTTGTGACGTCGAAAATAACAGTAAAAAAAGATTCTCCCTTGTGCTTGCCGCCCATCTAAAACACTTGCCCATATAGATTTTGAAGTAGAGTTACAATATTACAAAAATCTTTTTGATATTTCTTAGACAGTCAATGCTTATTTTTAAAACAAAAGTATTTCTACCTTCTTCTACTTTTTTTTGTCAAACTCAGTGTAAGTTTTGACTGTTATCTATATGAAAGAACAATAAATGAAAAGTGCCCATTGCCTGATTTTTCCCCAATTGTCTGATCAAAATTTTAACATTACATTCATTTTCTTTGGCAATGTCAGTGTCAATTTTTCTTGGAATGTTCGACTCAGGTTATGTTGAAATAAAGGAATGAAAATACATACGACTCTTCGTTACCATCTAATTCTTCTTTTGATGAATCAACATTGGGCTCATATTTTAAAGTAAAATTTCTTAACATCTTAGAAAAACCTGCAGTATAGTAACTTTTCAAATTAGAATCTGACAGTTATGTGATAGGTCTGCTAGATTTTGTGTGATTGCATTGAAGTATAATATGGTATTAGTAAAACTGTGTATGTTTTTGTGTTTTAGAAAAAAATATTCAAGTCGTCATCAGCACAGTTTTGTAGAGTATCACCATTTTTCCAGTTTATCCTCTTGTTCGAGTATGTGAACATTTTGTGGGAATTGTTTTCTTTTCAACAAAATAAAAATGAAAAAAGTCTTGCTCTCGTTTGTTGTAGTTTGTTGTAAATGAAAATGTAAATGTATGGTATCTAACATAAGTATTATAAATATCACGTTATATTTTGTTTTATGTGATTTATTGTCACTGGGGTTTAACGCTGTTTTTAAGTTATATACGGCGACCGGTTCACCTAATCAGTTTTCCTGGACTGTATACTAACCAGTACCAACTTACCCTTCTGCAAGCAGCCAACAACTTCTCCACATATGGAGGAAAATATGGAGGAATTTACGTTTTTGTCAAATTTTCATAGGGTATGACCTGCCACGACCGGGATTCGAACCCAGATCTCCGGGTTACAAATCCAGTGCACTAACCACTGGACCACGGCCGTGGCCTTGTCTTGTTATAACGTGAATAGTGTTGAAAATATGTTTTTCTTATACGCGCAATATCAGCATGAAGATTTTTTTGGATAGATTTGCGTTTTTTTTATGAGTTCAGATAAAAAAAGGTTAGTTCGTGTATAGAAATCAAGGAATCCGAGTGCCTACTTTCCTCATGAGAAGATCTTGACAAATTTATTAATGCTATAAGGGTTAACGAACATTATTTATTGTCTAAAGGTCAATAGACCAAACCAATTATCCTTGGTTACATACCTGAACGAGCCTGTTTCCCCGCGCTCCCTTAGCAATTGGACATAACCTATACAACTACGTATATCAGACGTAAGCAATGAATGAGGATGTATGCAATGGCCCATTCAAATTGTCGGGGAGAAACATGATTATAACCCGCCTAGAGTGTTTTACTTAATTTCTTTACAGAAAATTTACCATGCCATCCAACTGATACCGCCATTGAACGTAACTGATTCCCTTCTTCAACTTAACAAATACGAAATATGCTCATTTTTGGCTTTTTCCTTGGAGGAATTATCACTATGTTTTTAACTTTTTTAACGTAATTTATACTTTCTAAAGAAATAAGAATATTGCTTTGTGGTAGAGTACTCCTTTTATTTTGTTTTGTTGATTTTGTCAATTACTGCTTTCTTTGTTCGTGTAGTTATAGGACCTATGTTCGTGAGAAGCTTTAAAATAGATTCAACTAAATAAAATGTACATTATGTAACAGCCGCAGTCTCCAGCTGCAACTAAAACTATTGTGGCAGGTTAATTTAGTCATTAGAAACTTCACGGACAATCAATGAAACTATAAAGTTGAGAGTTCAAACTGTTTCACCACCGCTATTTCACGGATTTCCGTGCAATTAACTATTGCATAGGTGTTTCGACTATTCACCGTCAATGTGTTCCAGTTTAACTTTGGTTTTCCCAGCAGGATGCCGTCACTAGAATCAATTAAACTCGACTGGCTTAATCGAAACTGTGACCATATTAATAAATGTTATTCAATAACAAAAACCACACAAAGGCATGTTTGCAAACAACGTATTTTTATTATTAAAACATTTAAAAAAGAAAAACAAAATGTTGTAAAGTTAAAAAAACTAGTGTAAAACATTGGCATTAAATTTGATGTAAAAACTGATACAATGCATTTGAAAAAAAAAACGTAGAAAGAATTTAATAAATAATATTTCAAATTATTGTTGCTTTTTTAACCAGTTAAACATTTATTGAAACAAGTTATAAAGCTTGCAATAGTGGTGGCTTCTGAGAAACACTTGAACTGACATTTTGGAATGTCGTTAAACGGTCCACCAACGCACCCACATGACCTTTCGTTATTTCCGGCGTTGCTTCCACAAACACTGGCTTTATAGAAGGGAACCACTTTTTTGTTTCCAACTTTGGCACGGCACTGGGCTTGGTTGCTACACACCCACTCTTTCACCTTCCGGTCACATTCGTCTGGACATTTGTGCAGCCGACGACAACCAACACTGAGCCAATGTTTATGCTCTGTTATGGCCCCAAAGTCATGAATAACGTTGTTGCTATTATCTGAAGCAACCACCTTGCAAAAACATCTGAAACAAACACGCATTTAATTAGTGATTTAATCGTCTGTGTGTTATTATTTTGAACTCAAGACAAGCAATAGCTAAGACCAACTGTCAAACAGAAATTACCATCGAAATACATTTATGCAATCAATTAGACAGTATCTCGTAGTATCCATAAAAGGTGTTAAAAAACATTTCCTACCTACTCTAATGTTTTGGTCAAGTACCTCTAACCATGACTATTTTTTATCTTTAAGATATATAATACGTTATTATATGTCCCTGATTAAATTTAACTTGATAAAACAACTAAAATGGTACATTTTAGAACAGGTTTAATAAATGAAATGAAACAAACGAAATGAAATGATCTCTGCAGCTCTGAATAAGGAAATAAAATACAATTTGAATTAAAATAAAAGCAAAAATTACGCGTTCAAAATTTCTCACTTACCGTTTTCTGTCCGAAACGACTGTCCCAACAACAACACATATGACGGCAATGAACAACAAAATTTTCATTTTTACTGTTTTTTTCTTTTTCTTCGTGAATGTAATTTCGGGCAGATGAATGTTGTGAGCGATTCACTCAATGAAACAAAATGAAAGTTTGTAATGAAATGTTATGATTTCTATCACTTTTATATATATTTGCGATCGACTTGATGACGTAACTTATATTTCTGGTTGACTAATTAGTTAAAAACAGAGTTAATTCCAAGTAAAAAGGTCGAAAATAGGACAGCGAAAAAGACGGACATAAAAAACAAACATTTATTGACCGCATAAAACTCGTGTTTACGTATTCGTAACAGGATGTAACAGTGCGTTTAAATAGGTCACATTAAAAATGTGAATGGCTGGTAAAAACCGCGATTGATCAAACATTTAATTGGTGTCTATGCATCAATGAACCTATACGGTATCATTTTGGACAAAATTGCGGTGGTATATTCTCGGAACATGTTTTGCATTTCAGAAACATTGTCACAGATATCACCACATCCGTGTTCAAATTGTTCTGCAATTGTAGAATAATGAAATTGACCGTCTAAACATGAAAATACAAGATTTGATGTACGATTAGGAGGGGTTATGTGGTAGACAAAGCGAGTACCGTTCAATATGAATGGCTGGAGTCATATCCTTATTTGGATCAAAACCACATCTTATTCAAACACGGTATTGGCTTTTCTATCGTCTGTGAAGTGAATTTGGGATTGATTCAAAAAGGATTTGTTTTATTCATACTAATATTATTGTAAACGTGTAAGTACTTGTATGTGTTTAATAAGATCAGAAAAAAATCTCAAATTTTTGGATAAAGTAATAGTTTAGTGCTATATTTTTTAGAAATGTGAGTTCGTGGACATCCTTGATTGGAAATATGAGATAAAAACGTTAAAATATTTCTCGAGAAACGTTTGTATCCGAAAACGTAAAGTTGCGAGACTAGTTTGTATCCTAAATCGTAAAGTACATTAAATTCACACGTAAATGAGAAATAGCGATGGTGACATTAGATTCACACGTGAATGAACGGACTCAGTATATACCGATAAGTTATCTCTGTTTTATTGGACAATATGAAAAAACAGGTATCGTATTATTGAATATTAAGTATTGTATTACAGAATATTGAATTATTATATAAGAAGGACTTTAATTTTGACTAAAGAAAATCGTACACATGAAAATTTCCCGAATATATTTAGATTAAACTTTTTCATTTACAGTAAAATCTCACATGCCGAAAACTTCAATATTAAGATATATCAATCGATCATATATCTAGTTTCCATTATAAAACCTTGTAACCATTATAAAACCTTGTAACCATTATAAAACCTTATAACTATTATAAAACCTTGTAACCATTATAAAACCTTATAACCATTATAAAACCTTATAACCATTATAAAACCTTGTAACCATTATAAAACCTTATAACCATTATAAAACCTTATAACCATTATAAACCCTTGATACTGTGACCACCAAAAACCATCCTTAATATTGAGGTGGTTTCATTATCAAGTTAAGTTAATTTTTGGAAGAAACATAGAAAACCTGTACGAAATGTGGTCTTAATATTGTAGATTGACTTTGTGTAAGTATTCACCATAATAAACATCTGCTGTAAGGAGTTAACTGATTTTAAAAGGTTTACATACCAGCGCTTGTTTTAAAACAGAATATGATTACTATAGAAATGCTTAGACGATGATATTAAACCATATGGAGTATCAACAATCACATTGACTGAAGCAATGAATCACATAGATTAATATGCTTTTTTTGTCAGAGAAACGGGACTCATTATTAAAAGATTCTAAACTTGGACGTAAATGAATATTTTGCGTTGATACAAAAAGTCACTTCAATAATTTAGATTTTATTCAATTCCTCTTAATAATCATTAAACAGATTATGTATATTTTATAGATTTAAATAAACACAATTACAATGTAGATTCATTGAGTGATGAATATTAAGTACATCAGATAATGGGTTTACAAAGGCAGAAGTTTTTAACAGTAGGTACATTGTATATTTTTGCGATGGATGTGTTTTCAATATTTTGCAACTTTATTTATAATTTTCCTCTGGCCTATCTTGTCTTTCATTATGTACAAGAAATTTGAAATGTTTAGCATATTTTCAGATAATTAATGTTGATTATTCTAATGATTAATATGAAACAGCTTGTAAATGATTGGTTGAAAATTATAGAAGATGATTGGTTAACATCCTATTGTTCTAAACATATCATTAGTTGGTAATTTAGATCATTTGATTGGCTTATTTCGTATCCGAAAATTTTATTTACTAGTATTTATGCAAATGGAGTTTTTGATAGTTAAGATTTGTATTTCGTTACAGTTTGAATGTAACAATTTTGAAGAGTTACTACTTAACGATTAAAGTTTTGGCTGGTGTTAAAAAGCTCAATTTGAAATTTCTCTGTTTAAAATTTGTCATAGTTCTTTACTGTTATCTTTGTTAATGTTATTTCATATTTTAGTGTCTTTGAAAGTTGACAAAATGGTTTTGTTGTTTCGATGTTTTTAACCAATTTGTTTTTGGATTTTTGTTAAGTATTTTACGAATTATAATTGTTTCAAGGACTGGTGTAATGTGTTAATATTATCAAATAAAATTCTCCCCTCTGCTTGCTCCCATCTAAAACACCCACATTTTTCAATAGATTTTATTTGTATGATATACAATATTATAAAAACATCTTAGATATTTCTTAGACAGTCAATGCTTATTTTTAAAACAAAAGTATTTCTCCCTTTTTCAACTTTTTTTGTCAAATTCAGTGTAAGTTTTGATTGTTATCTATATGTAAGAACAATAAATGAAAAGTGCCCATTGCCTGATTTTTCCCCAATTGTCTGATCAAAATTTTAACATTACATTCATTTTCTTTGGCAATGTCAGTGTTAATTTTTCTTGGAATGTTAGACTCAGGTTATGTTGAAATAAAGGAATGAAAATACATAAGACTCTTCATTGCCATCTAATTCTTCTTTTGATAAATAGACATTAGGCTCATGTTTCAAATTTCTTAACGTCTTAGAACAACCTTCAATACAATAACACAGTTTTGTAGAGTATCGCCATTTTTTCAGTTTATCCTCTTGTTCGAGTATGTGAAGATTTTGTGGGAATTGTTTATTTCTCAAAAAATAAAAATGAAAAAAGTTTTGCTCTCGTTTGTTGTAGTTTGTTGAATGAAAATTCTTATGTAAAATCAGGCAATAAAAAAGTGTATGATTAGATATTGCGGGGCTAACATCAGTAATTTAATGAATATTTTGTAAGCTCCAGTGCTAGCATTTCTAAAACGTTTCTGCCCTCCATCATTAGCGTATATGATGTTGCTATGAGTATCAAATCTACACATGACAAGTTTCAAAAGCGGTACATTTGTACTTAACATTATTATCTGTTTGGCGTTGTTTTACGAGTTACATGAACACTAATTCTTGTCAGTAATCCGAACCATCTATCCTTGGTTAATTATCTGTACGAACATGTTCGAACACGCTCCGTCAGCGACGCCACGTTACCCTTAAACATAAGAGAATCGCAGGTAGGAGATAAGTGATTATGCATGCAATAACTTCATTCAAAATGCAATAGAGAAATATAATTATAACCTGTATTGAGGTCTTATCTTTTTTCTTCCCATTTACCATGCCATCCCAGATATATCTCCAACGTATCTGACTCCTTTCTCCAGCGTGACAAGTCAGTCTTATGTTCATTTGTGGAATTATCACTATATTTTAACATTTTTAACGTAATTTATTTTTTCTGAAGATATAAGTTCAATACTTTATGGTAAGTACTCTTTTTGTATGAATTTTGTTAATATTGTCTATTATTGCTTTCTTTGTTCGTATAGTTTAAGAGTCTATGTTTAAATAAACTGAGTTTAATTGTGGGAGGTTAATTTAGTCATCAGAAATTTCACTGACAATCAATGAAACTATATATTTGAGAGTTCGAACTATCTCACCACCGTTAGGTCGTTGATTTCTATTAAATTAATTATTGCATAGTTGTTTCGACTCTTCACCGTCAATTTGTTCCGGTACAACTAACATATTGTGGTTTTCCAACAGGATCCCAATATTCATAAATGTTTAATAACACACAAAAAAAACAAAGATATGTTTGCAAACAATAGTTTTATTGAAACATTAAAAAAATAAAGCAAAATATTGTAAAGTTAAAAAACAAGTGTAAAACACCAAATCTGATAATTTAGACTGATACAATGCATTTGAAAAAACGTTGAAAGAATTTAATAAATAACATTTCAAATTATTGTTGCTTTTTTAACCAGTTAAACATTTATTAAAGCAAGTTATGAACTCTGCAACAGTTGTGGTTGCTGAGAAACACTTGAACTGACATTTTGGAATGTCGTTGAACGGTCCACCAACGCACCCACATGACCTCTCGTTATTTCCGGCGTTGCTTCCACAAACACTGGCTTTATAGAAGGGAACCACTTTTTTGTTTCCGACTTTGGCACGGCACTGGGCTTGGTTGCTACACACCCACTCTTTCACCTTCCGGTCACACTCGTCTGGACATTTGTGCAGCCGACGACAACCAACACTGAGCCAATTTTTATGCTCTGTTATGGCCCCGAAGTCATGAATAACGTTGTTGCTATTATCTGAAGCAACCACCTTGCAAAAACATCTGAAACAAACACGCATTCAATTAGTGATTTTATCGTCTGTGTGTTATTATTGTGAACTCAAGACAAGCAATAGCTCAGACCAACTGTAAAACAGAAATTACCATCGGAATACATTTAAAATTTTTAAATTCAACCGATCCTATTTTTTAGTGCCAACCCTAAATTTTCTAAGGGCAAGACCCAAATTGCTCATATAATTCAGGATAAATCGTACCTCTTAGTCCCGTAGAAGGTGTTTAGAAAAGAAAGAAATTTTCCGACCAACGCTAACTTTCTGGTTAAGTAACCCTTTTCATGAATACTATTCTGTTTTAGGAGATATACGTTATAAAATGCCTCTGACGCAATTAAGTTAATAATATGACTAGAAAAGGTACAGTGTAGAACAGTTCAGTAAATTGTTATGTAGGGTCATTTACCAATCACTGAAGCATAAACTACATGTCAATAATGTAGCTTTACTAATTTGGTTTTTTCGGTTCGTCGATTTCATAACTGAATACATTATAAATGGTCTCGCCGCCACTGACAGTCCAATCAGTTAGACTATAAACTACCATGATAGTGATACGTGTTTTTATGATATTTTTTTATTTAGGTCTCGACTTTATTCGACAAGCGTATATAGACGGCGTTTCTTAAGAATGTACATTAACCACCGGCCTAATGAATGTGAAATAAAATATCTGTCATTTTATTGAAGTTTGTTTATGATCAACTGTATTCATATAATCAGTGTTTCTAATAAATGCAAGGAATGTTATAGCTGCTGAACATTTGTAGTAAAACAATTTCGGTAATTCTACACAGATACTATTCTTACTAAAAAAAATCTAAAAATAGATTCGTTACTTCCAGTTTGAAACCATAATATATACACCTAACGAGATTTCAGAAACGAAATTTCTTTCATTTTGGTATCATCATAATTTTACCAGCGAAATGAAATGATCTCTGCAGCTTTGAATAAAAAATAAAACAAATTAAAAGCAAAAGTTAAGCGTTCAAAATTTCTCACTTACCGCTTTCTGTCCGAAACGACTGTCCCAACAACAGCACATATGACGGCAATGAACAACAAAATTTTCATTTTTACTGTTTTTTTTTCTTCGTGAATGTAATTTCGGGCAGATGAATGTTGTGAGCGATTCACTCAATGAAACAAAATGAAAGTTTGTAATGAAATGTTATAATTTCTATCACTTTTATATATATTTGCGATCGACTTGATGACGTAACTTATATTTCTGGTTGACTAATTATTTAAAAACAGAGTTTATTCTAAGTAAAAAGGTCGAAAATAGGACAGCGAAAAAGACGGACTTTAAAAAACAAGCATTTATTGACCACATAAAACTCGTGTTTACGTATTCGTAACAGGATGTAACTGTGCGTTTAAAAAGGGTTCATTAAAAATGTAAACAACAGGTAAGAAACCGCGATTGATCAAACTTTTAATTGGTGTCTATGCATCAATGAACCTATACGGAAACATCATTTTGGACAAAATTGCGGTGGTTTATTCTCGGAACATGTTTTGCATTTCAGAAACATTGTTACAGATATCACCATATCCGTGTTCAAATTGTTCTGTAAATGAAGAATAATGAAATTGACCATCTAAACATGAAAATACAAGATTTGATGTACGAGGAGGAGGGGTTATATCGTACACAGAGAATGTATCGTTCAATATGAAAGGCTGGAGTCATATCCTTATTTGGATAAAAACGCATCTTATTCAAACAAGGCGCTGGCTCTTCTATCATCTGTGAAGTAAATTTGGGATTGATTCAAAAAGGATTTGTTTTATTCATACTAATATTATTGTAAGCGTTACTTACGTGTATTTAATAAAAATCAGAGTTTTTGGATAAAGCAATAGCTTAATGCTATATTTTTTTAGAAATTTTAGTTCGTGGACATCGTTGATAGGGAAATACGAAAAAATAGATTGTATTATTGAATATTAAGTATTGTATTATTGAATGTTAAATTATTATACAATTGTATATATGTTATACATTATTTGTGATGTCTGGGACTGCGGTGCTTCGTGCTCAACCAAGGTATCTGACAAGAAAAGTAAGGCACAGGATCCGTGCACTGACTGTGTTATTGTGTAATCAAGAAACTTTATTACTGTCTATGTATGTAAATAGATTTGTTTAAATTCAAACCTCATTATTATGCGTATATTTAAAAATGCTTGTATATGTAGGTTAGAGATTATTTTGAAAATTCTTCGGAATTAAGTAAAATTAGCGAATTTTCTTCATGTTGGCCCGTCCACCGCTCCTTAACACGTTTATCACAAATGATCAACCATTGATGTGTATATTGGCACATTACATAAGCGTGAAGCTTCTCTGAGGATTAGAAACAAGAAATATTTGAAAATTGAGGCCATCTGATTTGTTTAAATTGTAGCGCAAACACTAAATTGTATTACTCGGTAAACTCATAGAAGTCGTCATTTGAATTTATTTCTAGCGGTAACTCATCAGTTGTGGTAATACCTGGATTATTTTAAGGATCATCACTTTCACTAAAATCATACAAATAAAAATTTCCTAAATATACTTAAACTTTTTAGTATACTTCGTTTTGAACATAGAAAATCGTACGAATGAAAATTTCCCAAATATATTTAAATTAAGTTTTTTAACAAGCATTAAAATCTCACAACATTAACCCTTTGTCTCATAAACATATTTTGGACTCTTCTAAATTTAAAGAAAACATACAAAATATCAATTTATTTAAGCACCTCTGACAGGGTGAAAAACATTGTGGCATAAGAAGCCATTACTCATTACAAGCAATGGCCTCTTTCGCCACAATGTTTTCAAAAGTCGTCTGCTTCGGATGCGGGGAAATGCAGTATTACGAGGAAAAAGGTTAAGACCATCTATATGTAACAATCACTTATTTTTAGACCCTTTCCAAAATCTGAATTCGATAATGAGACCACATCAATGTTTGGACCATTTTTTGTAGTCATAGAAGTGATAGTTATATCGAATTTCCATTATACAGTAAAACCGTGATATTATGACCATCAAAAACCACCTTTAATATTGAGGTGGTTTCATTATCGAGTTAAATTTTAGAAGAAACACTGAAAACCAGTCTGAAATGTGGCCTTAGGATTGGAAATTACTCTGTGCGAGGTTTCACCGTAATTAACATCAGCCGAAAGGAGTTCCTTGATTTGAAAGAAAAATACAAATGTACAGAGAAAAATCCGATAAAGAATATTCAAGGTAGTTTAAGTACAATATAGCCCCCGAAATTTGGTTTTCCTGAAAACCGGAAGTCTCTGAAATTCGGACAATTTCTAAGTCCCATTTTTTCTCTTCTATAACTGAACTAATAGTTCTCTGAAAAGCGGAATTCTCAGGAAACTGGACCTTTGGCTTAGTTCTGAAAGGGTCCCGTTTTCCGAGGTTATATTGTAAATACAAAATGCTCTTCTAATGATTTGTAAATTTATCACGTAAAGGAGAAGAATTTAAAATCTATGTCATCTGATTCCTCAATGACTTTGAAATGTAATTATAATAGGTGTATAAGCCTTTTTTAAAGACTGTCTTCACATTGATTTGTACTGATTTTTCTTCATGTATATTTATATTGTTTTGTTAGATTTTTTCAATAACCAGCAATTGTTTTGCGTATTCCAAACTGGGGAGGATTTCAATAGTGATTCATTGTTATAAAGTTGAAACCTTGATATACCTTGACTATTTTAGAACAACTTATACTGACTCCTATTTTGATACTATTGGGATACTGTTCTCGTGTGTTGTATGTTTGTTAACTTGTAATTTAGTTGTATGCATGTATATGTTTGTTATCTTGTTTTTTCTTGTTCTTTCTTCACATATTCTTGTAGATATGTGTTTCGAATGTCTGTATTGCCATGTTCTGTTTTTATGTTTTGTGTCATAGTCATGTATATGTCGATTCACACAATAAACTGTTACTGTATTAAGGCCCCTTCGGGACTAAAACATCTTGATTTTCAAGTGGTTTTAGTACAATATTAAAATCGAAGAAATGTTGAAAACAGTATCAAACAAAAGGTGGACTTAATAATGTATTTGTCGCCACACTGAAGTGGTCACATTGTATATTGACACAGTATAACTTACGTTTCCATGTGAACATAATTCATGAATAAACTTATTACCTCTGAAAACGTTGTTTATATATGTATATCACAGTGCAGACTTTATTCATGTATAGGCTATGCCATGATGTGGTAATTAACTGATAAAAGGACATAGACTTTGTTAAACCAAACAGTTTCACAGGCTGTAATAGCCGACCTGTGATATATCAGATGAACAGGGTCATATTTAGAGACATTTTTTTCATTCATGGTAATTTGGAGTAATTACAATTTTACCATCACAGGTCCATTATAACTGTCTGTACACAATCATAACTAATCAATTTTAATACAAAACAAGATACAATACAATTAGTCTTATTACATTTATTCAAAATCTGCCAAGTACATAAAATCAATGGCCTTGTCCAGGTTTATATACCAGTGCTTGTTTTAAAACAGAGCATTAAACAATAAAAGCGTAGCTTAATATATTACAATCAAATAATTACATGCTTATAACATACCAAATATTCTCTAACAAACGTCATTCCACTACACACATATGTGAGGGCAAAATATGCATAAATGTATGTTCATTGATATTTGTATGTGACTTATTGTCACTGGGGTTTAATGCCGTTTTTGAACAATTTTTCAGTTACATATGTCGATGGGTTCACCTAACCAGTTTTCCGGACTGTATACTAACCAGTACTAACTTGTCTTCCGCAAGGAGCTGGCGACTTTGCCACATATGGAGGAAAATTGACATTTTTGCCAAATTTTCATAGAAGGGTATGACTAGCTGTCACTGGGATTCGAACCGAGATCTCCGGGTTAAAAGTCCGGCACACTAACCACAAGACCACGGCCACCTCACGGGCCATCTTTAAAAAATGTTGGTTTGCAGTTACACAACCAATACTTTTAACAGTGGGTAGGTAGACAGACAGTTTTTAATTTGTTGTTGTTTAGATGTTATATGCTGGTACTGAAAATCAAAACAGGAATAAAAATGAAATATTTTTTGTAAAAATCACAAAATAAATTTCTAAAGTCTGGGTATTTTCGACATTCAGTGACGCATAACCGCAAATCAACAATTTTTTTAGGATGGCCAAACTATCAAATTATATCAAACAGATAAAGAACAAATGCCTTTGTGGGGCATTAATTAGGGAATTTTCAGTAGTTGATTTTTGTTATCAAATAAATATATTGAAGAACAAAATATGCTTTGGTCATTAGTGATTGATAAAACAGAAAGCATCATGATCATCATTCACCAGCAAGTGAATGTGAACACAGTAAAGAAATAAAACATGAAATAAAAGAACAAAACAAAACAGCATTGTGTGTAATCTGCTTCATGAACTCTCAGCAGAAACTGTTTTATTAAAACAAAAAGAATCAACTTCCCAATCATTGCCATGAAAACCTGTCCCAAGAGTTGATTTTACTCTCAATAAAAATTTCACTGGAATAATAACCATCTTAAGAATCTGGTAGATATCTGCAGAAACATGATCAACAAATATCTTACAAAAGTGTTGACAAACACTCTAAATACACTTCCAATATGAAACTATCATCATGAGATCCAGTTTCACAAGCCTTGCGTCATATGCTCACACTGAGACAACTATAATAAGATATCTAAAGCAGTCACTCAGCTGTTATCTTCATGGTTATTTAAATCATTGTCGCTATCGATATCTTCAGCATGAAGAGATTCCAGAGGTTCGCCAGTAATTAAAAGTCCTTTATCATATAGAACACTAGCTATTTCCACTCTCTCGTCCAGTGTCGGTGATGGTAGACTATCTACACTAACATATTCAGGGTAATTGTGGATAAGAAACTCCACAGCAGGAGCAAGCTGAAAGTAAGTGAAGAAAAGGAGATACAAGATATAAGCAATCATGAATTACAATCATATACTATCATGCATGTGTACTATTAAGGTGTCTGCATCCAGGACTTGAAAATACCATCCCCATTAGGAAACGTTTTGGTGTAGCTGTTGAATGGGAAGTTGGGTTCCCATCAAGATGTCATGTCAAGTAGTATCTATATTACAAAATTAATACAAGTGCAAAATCATGTAAGCTCTAAAAATGTTAAACCTACCAATATCTAGCACCAGGAGACAGAATTCTGGAGGTGAACATGTACAAAGCAAACATATGGATCTCATAATAAAATCTATGGATCAGAGTACCTCAGTAATAGCATTTTCAAATCCAGTGGAAAAATAATATTTAGAGCAAAGTAATGCATCTTAAAAAAGATGATTGATGAATCACAATTCTACACAGCACAATTTCTGAAAAGTAAAACATTCCAAGAGCATCAGGGGGACATCTGGAAGGGATTAAAATCATAGTCTGATAATATCTCCACAAACTGTGATAAATATAAGTGCTGGTACTTACCTCTGCAGATATTTCAATATACTGCGGCTCTCTACCATGATATACACGAGCATTCTCTAAGTTGTGGTAAACACGTACTTGATCATCTTCAGTTATGAGTCTGAAATCAGGTTATTCTTCAGTATAGTTTTAAGTGTCGTTATTATTATTATTATTGTTGTATCATAGTAAGGCTGCAACAGTGGTTCAGTGGTAAGTGTGATGGACTTGTTACCCAGTTATCTGGGTTCAAATCCTTGTCACAGCAGATCATACCCTTCTAAGAAAATTTGAAAAATATTTTCCTTCATAATTATGAGAAGTTGCCGGCTGCTTGTGGAAAGGTAAGTTAGTACTGGTTAGTATACAGTCCAGGATCACTGGTTAGGTGAATCAGCCACTCTATATAACTGAAAAATTGTCAAAAATGGCATTAAACCCAGTGCAAAAAAGAAACATTAAAAACATATTAGCATGTATTTAAAAATTTTGTAAACATAAGATTGCATTATTCCTCCGTTGTATCTCTTCACATATGCCTAACACTGCACAAGTACTGACTTAATTTGAAATAAAAAAAGAATGAACTCCACCCAGTGGAGATAAACATGACCTGTCTGGAAAATCTCAAGCATTTGGTGATAAGCACTCTTCCCAGAGAGAATAATTCCACCTAGTAGTAATAAACTCCAGACAATATAAACTATGGCCAGTGGTGATAAACTCCACCCAGACAGGATAAACTCCGCCCCGTGGTGATAAACACCACCCAATGGGGATAAAATCCTCCCAGAGGCAATAAACTCCACTCACTGGAGAAAAAATAAATCATACCTGACACATCCCTTCCTGATAAGTTTTACCATGGTGTCAGGCTCTACCTCCATGTTACCTTTAACACACATATTGTCAGCATCCCATTTCTCCCCATGTCCGTGTATGCTACATGATTTTTCAACTTAAACAACAAAATCAGTCATTACTGACAGTTAATGAAAACAATTGTATCAGATAAAGTAGTAGGTTTGATAACTGTTCCAAATAAATTTTAATGATTTAGATAAGTAACAGTCAACAAGCTAATTCTGCAAAGAGGACTTTTTGAAGGCTATTAAGTGACCATAAGAAATCACACACATAATCAACTTTGATCAATGAGTAGGGGATTATCATCATAGAAAGTATGCCCTTAAATTTGCCATTTTTAGTACATCAATATCTATGAAATACAAATTACTTTCTTTCTTTTAAGTATCACATTGAATATTAAAATTAAAACTGCCAGATATTACATGACCATATGCATTTAAAGTTTTCCAACAAAAACAAGGTCTCCTAAGGTTTAAACTAAAATGGTTGGTATACAAACCAAAATGGCCATGAAAGGTATTTGTCTCACTTAAAAGGCATATTTTTAAGCTAAGATTATAGCATTTATCTACAAATCATTCCAATGCCAGTCATTTACCTTTCACATTAGAAATATGACCTTAGAATAGATGCTATAATACAAAAAAGCTTTTCTTAAAAGCAAGGAGAGACATGTTCCCTCAGAAAAAACACCAAGGAGTAGCCTGTCATGTAAGCCACCTTGTCCTACATCATGGACAAGAAATCATGTGATAGAATCCTACAGTTTGCAGGGTTTGACAATTTTTTCTCAGGCTACTCATCCTGCAGATGACAAGCTAAGAAATTTAATTAGCTCCACAGCAATTTTAACGCATCCTATGTCAATTTCTACTCATAATTATGAGCAGATGAGCGGATTTGTCCAGCCCTGGTTTGACAATCAGTTTCAAAAACATGCAGCAGGAAAACAAATGAAAACAGAAGAATAAAAAAGTTTATCTATAATAAAATGCCAACCATCTGACAGCATAGGTGGAAGACTGTCTATGATGTATTGTTTCCCCATCTGATCACAAGCTGCATCTACAGGAGAATAGTTCTGTATCATTTTAGTCATTAAACCTGTTATCTTCTGTACAAATTCAACTCTTTTGGGGCTTTCCTGAATGAAGAGATATAAATTCATGTACATGTAAATATATATGAAGAAATATGGTAAAATGGTAGAATAATGAACACATCTGGGAGTACACTATATCTAGAGACAACATGAGAACATTGAACAAGTTGGTTTCTATTGATTAAAAAGGTTGGTCAATGTTGCTTCTACTAAATGGACAATCTCCAGAGTCACTGATCTTGTACATGGCATGCACACATAGTTATTTTAGACCGCGCTTACTAGTGATAAGCCACACCTACCAGTGATAAGCCACACCTGCTAGTGATCAGTCACGCCCACTAGTGATTGATTGGTTAGGGGACACTAAAGGCAGGATGATATAAATTCAATGAATGACATGGCTTATGTAAATCCAAATCTTGTTTCTTACAATATGGCTAATCAACAAAAAATTTTAAACAGAAAAAAATTTTTTTAAAAGAAAAAAATGAACAAATTACGAAAACGTTATCTATAGTTACCACATCGGAATGAGCAAGTCCCATGTAATGTAAGTAATCTGTAGGTAAACCTTCTCTGAATGTGATATCCTCTTCTATAGCAATATCTAAACATCGAGGAATCAACTGTAACACAAAATGGAGTACATGCGGTAAAATGATGCAAGTCTAGAAATTGTGTATAATTTCAAATTACTGCCATCTTTCATAAAGAATTGATTGCCTACTCCACAGGATTATGTAACAATTATAATAATGCATTTAGAGAGCATACAATGACTAATAAAATTGACACTTTACCAACACCTGTGAAAAAATCTTGAGCAAATAATCCATGTGGGTTCAGTGATATTTCAGTCTTTGCACTTACCCACAAGCCCAAAGCCCAGGGTTAGTAAATTTCTCTTCGGGCTGGTGAACTTTCTTAAATTGCAGGCTAGCAGTAAATTGTGTATTTTCAAATGCCCACATACAGTTTGGGCTAGTGCTTTAAAAATGAGTTTGAACACTGATATTTACCTTCTGCAGTAAATCCCCCCATGTGTTCTTCTGGTAACATGAAAATGTTATATGCAATGAGTGAGCATCATCTAGAGCATATCCCTGTAATATAGTCAGAAGGTAGTTGGTTACATTACATCATCATCATAGACATACAGTAAAACCTCACATAACGACCACCTCAATGTAATGACCATCTCATTATAATGACCACTTATTTTCAGATCAGCTTTCAGCAACTCCCCTATAATTCAACTTGATAATGAGACACTCTCATTATTATGACTGATGTTTTGGGCCCTGAAGGTAGTCTCATCGTTGAGGTTTTACTGTACATCCTTAATACATTGGTTTGATCCTGAAATCTTCATTCGTTATCCTCACACAGTTTATAAAAGTTAATGTCTGAGAGGATTCAACTTTCATCCTGATGACAAATGGTGATTTGAATTCCTCACAGAAAAAAATTGAAATAACAGAATATCAATATATCTTGCCTCAATATAACTGTCTAAGAGTTAATATCATTTTGTTTCTATTATAAGGAAATGCCGTGGCAACTATATTACCATACCTGATGTATGGTTCCCCTCGGAAAGTACAACAAATCACCAGCTTTTAATGTAACATCAAGTATAGGGGAACCAATTTCTGACTCATTAAAATTTCCTGAAACAAAATGTAATTCTACTCAAAACAGCAGCAGCACAATATTCACATAAATCAAGTACAGACAAGTCTAAGTTTCATGATCATGTGAAAACACATTATTCTGTACAACCAGGTGACAAATATGAAAGATTTAATAATGTGCAGTAGTCAAATATATCACATTCTACAGTAAAACTTTTGCAGGCAAAGAGTAGTTTTTACCTCCCAAAATTACATTTTGTTTAAAATGTAGCTTACATGAACATCTTTAGCTTCACAATCGTATTTGAACAGTTAAATTGATTTCCTCATCATCACAAAAAAATTGAAAAGAAAGGTTTCAACTGATTTCATTATCAGGGAAATTTTCCCTAAGAATCTTGGCATTTAGTATTTATCATAAAAATAGCATAGCCCGAAAAGGATAGCAAAGACACATATATCAACTACTGTATTAATTCAAAACACAGATAAATCATTTAATTAACATTTGATGGAAGAAGAGCATCAGCACATGTACTGTATACATTCAGGACTTACCACTAGATTCCCTGGGTAATGTTTCCTCATCACATCTGAAATAAGAAGTTACAGACCACAGCTAAAATAAGACAACTTACAATGTACAAATACAACAACATACAAGGTACTAATATGACAACATACAAGGTACCAATATGACAACATACAAGGTACTAATACAACAACATACAAGGTACTAATATGACAACATACAAGGTACTAATATGACAACATACAAGGTACTAATACAACAACATACAAGGTACTAATATGACAACATACAAGGTACTAATATGACAACATACAAGGTACTAATACAACAACATACAAGGTACTAATACAACAACATACAAGGTACTAATATGACAACATACTAGGTACTAATACAACAACATACAAGGTACTAATACAACAACATACAAGGTACTAATATGACAACATACAAGGTACTAATACAACAACATACAAGGTACTAATACAACAACATACAAGGTACTAATATGACAACATACAAGGTACTAATACAACAACATACAAGGTACTAATACAACAACATACAAGGTACTAATACAACAACATACAAGGCACTAAACACAAGCAGTATGATTACATCAGTTGAAGTGAGTCCAGAGTGATCATGTGAGACATGGGTAAAATCAGTTTACAATACATCACTTTAAAATAACAAACACTGGCTATTTACAAAATTGACCATTTTAAGAAATTAAAGTATACAGAGTCAATCCAGTCATAAGAGATACAGTCGTATAATAAATGGTAATGTGTCTGACAGTCTATATACAAAAATTATCTTCCGTAATTTCTTAATCACGGATATGCAGTAAGATATTGAAAACCAGTTACCTAGGATTATACAGCCTCCAGTGTTTCTTTCCCTCTAACTGTAATATAAATGCTTCGATATCATCATAATGTGGAGCAAAGCCCTGTGTTCCAGGAGGGGTAAGGTACCTGCAGATAGAATACATAGGGTACATCTATTGTACACAAATTCCACCACGTGTATAAAATGTTTAAATTTGTTTGTATTGTGTTAAAAGAAGCTCATCACCACTAATCCATTTGTGTACTGCAGGCAGCTGAGTAACAATATTCTTGAGTCATCTACGCACTTTTATTTGATTGCTTTAAGAATCTTTAGAAAGAATGCAACAGTTGAGACTTTTTATCTTTTTATCACAGACGACTTATTTTTATACAAATTCTTTCATGACCAACCAACCAACAGACAATCTGAAAACACTCAGCAGGTCAGACAGTTACTCTCTACATTCACAGTATGGATTTATATGGGCTTTCATGGTTCAGTGATTTTGGTCTCTGACCAGTAATGACTGGCCTTTCACTGCTGTGAGTTTGAATCCCACCAGGGACCAGGCAAATTTCACATGTGAGGAAGCTGTTAAGCTAGCTACAGAAGGTTGATGGTTCTGACCAGGCGTATGCTGGGTGTCTTCCTCCACTGTTAAAGCTGGAAAAGTCGAAAAATTACCCTGGCAGTTGGTGTTACATTAAACATCAGAAAAAAAAGAAAGACTGGTTCTCTATGGTAACAAGAAAACTTACACATTTGCTCCACAGCAACAGTTAAAATATTCCTGTAAAGTAGACAGCATTTTCCAGACATTTTTAGAATAAGTCTGTGGGTTCAGCATTCTTACGGAACATCCATTCTGAAATATATTAATATAAATGAAGTACAAATTAAATACACATTCATATAGTCAAGTCAGTTTTCTAAACCCTTAAGATAACTCAATTCACAAGAAATTTCTCATACATTTGTTCCTCATATAATATGCAACCGTAAAACACTGCAGGTTAATTTTCCCTGTCTACAGTAAAACTTCAATATCTAAACCATCTTTGAGACCAAAAAATATTACTTAATACTGAGATGGTTTAAATATCCAAATGGAATAAGGAAGAAATACAGGAAACCTGAATCCTGAATGCAATGGTCTTAATATGGAAACAGTCTGTATGAGAGGTTTTTCTCTACTGATAGAACATTTACTCTAAATCTTTTCAAATATAAATTTAACTGAGCCAAACAAATAGTTGTAAGAGTATAAAAATCACATCAAGAACATTACTGTGGATTTATGGGATGTTAAAAAATTCATCATCGCAAACCTGATAGTAATCCCATACGACAGATCTATGAGCACGTCCGGGTGGATTGTGTGTTTCACGTTTTCCATCTCTATAAGAAGTCACGTCCAAATTGACACCAAATTGTATATGTTCCTGAGAATCAAAGATGAGTAACATTTTATCTCTTTCAAATTCAATTTTCAAAACCATTTAAAAATAACTATTACAATGTTGATCAAAAACAAATTTCAATGACAGAAAACTAGGTGACCACATTCCTTGTTTAAAAAAAGAATATTCTCAACAACATCCAACTATTCTTTACCTGTTCTAATATTCTATCCAATTCTTCAGTACTAAACCAGCCATCATTATAGTCGTCAATATGTCGTCTGACTAACAAAGGTTTCTTCTGCCACAGCTCCCTAAAAATTGACAAACAACACCCAAGTCATTAGTAATGATCCAACACCTTTAAGGGTAAATGCTCAATAAATTTCTTATGCATACCATCTTCACTCATCATTAGTTTAGTACTTATGAACCAATCATTCCATACAATAAAGTACAACAGTTAAATTAAGTAAAAGCTAATGTCCATTTAACATAAAATCTAAACTAAGGCCAACATTAAAGAATGTTAAAGTTAAGCAACCCAAACTTGTAGGTAGGTAGGTAGGTAGGTAAATTTTTCAGACACAATGTTTCTACAATCCTACAGCACCCTTCACGAGAATTTTTCTGAATTTCAACCTAATTATATAAGTTTTTTATGAAAAGCATAAAAAAGTTCATAAAAACTAATTTTAATATTTAAAGAATCAACCCTAGAAACTTTGCTGAACTGAATGAAATTTCAACTATCATACTTGAAGAATTTGTCACTCTGGACTGGATGTATCAAGCACTCAAACAACTTTCTAGCCTCCTCTGAAGAGTCATACATTGTTTCCAATGCTGCAGTAGGCAAAACTTTCTTCTTCTTCAATTTCTCCTACAAGAAACAAGCAAAGGTGAGACAGGAGTAGAATGAAAAAAGACAACAAATCTGCAAAATAATCAGTTCAAATATACAATAATCCACATTAACAAATATACACAGTAAAACATGGTTATAGTAAACTTAGATATAGTGGAAAATCAGATAGTGAAGTTTGTTTTTTCCCCTGGAGTTTAGCTGCACTAACAGCCAATGTCATTTGGTGACTTTCAGCCTTGACCCCAGGCATACACCCGGGTAGAAACATTGACCTCCTGTTAGCTAACTGGACAGATTCCTCACATGTGAAATATATCTTGTCCCAAGTGAGGGGCTTGTGATTAGTGGTCAGAGATCATAACCCCTTTAAAAAGAAGTAATTACTTTTCTCTGACCATATTTTTCTTATTCAATGAAATGGGTATAAGGCAATATGAGATAATGATGTAATTATTACGACCCTCAAGAATTCATTTAAAGTAATAATTTGACATAATATATTCAATATCAAAATTACAGACATACCAACCTTATTTTGTGGATTAACTGGTTGTACAGGAGGTTGTTGGGGGGAGCTAACTCTTTTCTTCTTGGTTGCTGAGGAGCTTGGAGATGCTTCATCAAGCTGCCGCTTGCCTTTTTTCCTCTGAGCAGCCGGAGAGTCACCATTGGTCAAATGTGAATTAGACTTTGGTGTTTCTTCAAAGTTAGCAGACGGCAATGGAGGAAGTGACTTCTTCTGTTTGTTGGGTTTCACTGAAGCTGTTGATTTAGGGGTCACTAAAAAATTGATAACACTAATAACATAGAGAGTAATTTACATGACATAACAAGACTGATAACTTATTTCGTGATTGAGGGGTCACTTAAAAATACATGACTATTCTGCGAATTTGAATAACAAAATAGACAAATAAATCATGACTGTAAAATGTACAAAATTGTGAACAGTAAACACCCAAACAATACATAATGAGCCATTTTATTATAAAATACTGTTGTTTTACTAAAATCACATTTACCATCTGCAGTCATTTGGCCAAACCAGCTCTATAAGGTTACCTATTAGCAATAGATATAACCTAAATTTACTATAATAAACAACTTAATACTTCATTAATACTTAAGTGAAATATGAGGGGCCTAAATGACATTGGTACAGTCAAATTATCATAAAAAACACATACTGCACTCAAGTGTAAAATCCTCAAACTGTCAACCATATTTATATGCCTAACAAACTGAACTAACTGGGTGGAGAAAGATGGAGGAAAAAACAGTATAACCATCAAAAATACTTCAGACATAACCTGAATACACGTACCTAGTAAATAAAAATAATTCCTATCTCAATAAGATTCATACAAAGTAAGATAAACCCAAGTTTATGATTTTACCTTCTTTCTTGGCACCAGTCTGCGGTAACTTAGGTGTTTTCTGAGGAGAATTCTTCTGCTTTGTACTAACAGGTGTGGCTGAAGTTGGACCATTTGTAGGGTTTGACTCTTAAATAAAGAACATCATCCCAGTCAGCAAAATGTCAGTAAATTTCTAATATTCCTGTTGTCAAGGCAATGTTTCAAAGAATTAAATTCTGTCATTAGGCATTTAAATAGACTTAAATCCAATTGACTTACATCTAAATAGTCTTCAAATTATTTAGAATATAGTCTTCAAAGCCAGATCTGCCATGCCATGAGAAAAGTCATAGAAAATTATGAAAAATCAAATAAGTACAAAAAATACATACAGTAGGCTGTAAAGTTGTTCAAACTTACTGGCATTATTCCTCTTAGGTATCACTGGTGTTACATTGCTGTTGGTTTTCTCTCCTGTGAATAATAAATGTAAAAATAAAAATTTTATGAAAAACTATACACTCCATAATAAAATCTTTGATCTAGATACAAGGAACCTATGGTCAAGTGGTTATGGTCTCTGACTAACTTGAGAGTTTGAATCTCAACCAGGATCAGACAAATTTCACAAGTGAGGAAGGTGTCAAACTAGCTTATAGAAAGATGGCGGCTCTATTCAGGTGCATACCTGGATATTACTCCACCATTACAGCTGGAAAAGTCACCAAATGACTCAGGCTGCTGGCGTGACATTAAACCCCACTGAAATGAAAAAATTAACACCAGATAGACCTATGTTTTATGTATCTTTTACTATTCCAATTCAGAGATCAACCTGTTGCACTTTACCTTGCTTCTGAACATATCAAACTAGTTTTGTTATTCGTTTTTTTTTTGTCTTAGTAGTATAGTTGAAAATAAGCAACATCTTCTCTATCTTTGAATTCAAGCAAAAATATTAAGCATTTGTTCAGATGAAAGAGGAGAAAAATTGGAAATTAACATGAATGCCATGATTATGAAATGATTTATTGAAACAATGTAGTATTCTAAAGAATTTTACCTTATGAAAAAACCCACTGCCCCACTTTGGTCCCTGTATGCAAAATATTGAGCATCTTTTTAACATAATGAAGTCACATAATTTTACAGATATAAGTCAGAGTTGTGGACCTTTGTTCAATGGTCACCTCAATATGTCAGATATTTGCATTAAGAAAAATCTAGTTGCAAACGCAGGAAGGCATTTGAAGAAAAAACTTCCTAATTAGCCTCAAAGTTAACATGGTGTAATTAAAATAGACAAACCTTTCTTAACTTTGTCTTTAACACCTGTGAGTTTAACACCAGTTCCATCACCAGCAACAAAGGGGCTGTCACCTTTTCCATCAGCCAGAGATGAAGGTCTGTGTTTGTTACCTCGTATTGTACTCCTAAAACTTCCACCTTTGAAAGCTCTCTGAATATAAAGTCATCAACATCATTGACACCCTAATACAACCAAACATGCACAGTAAACAAACACAGCACATTAACCCTTTGCCTCATAGGCATACTTTGGACTCTACCAAGTTCAAAGAAAATATACAAAACATTAATCTATTTAAGAAAATTGGGTTATTTCTCTCTAACAGAGTGGAAAGCATAGTGACAAAAGATGCCATCACTCATTACAAGCAATGGTTTCTTTGTCACAATGTTTTCAAAAGTCGTCTGCTTCAGATGCAGGGAAATGCAGTATTATATAACAAGTAACAGGTTAATATAGATAAGACAAGGATTCCTAGGGAAAATAAACTCACAAAGAAATCCCCTCTTCCCCAAAATACCTCCCCAAAAACCCATCCAACAAAAAAAATGTACCAGAAAAAGAGGACAAAACACTGTCCCAGGTAATACCACACTGGAATGGTCTACAGCAAAACTACACAGCTTAGTTGTTGCTTTTTCAAGTATAATCACAAATTAATGCATTAGCATTTAAAATATAAGTCATCACATATGAATTGGGATTAATATTAAACAAAACTAATACCAATATTTTCTTAGATGTAGAATCCTCGTCAGTGTTAATGACTGGAGTGCTAGAGGCTTTCTTCAGAGATCCTCTTTTGGAACTATTTCTTTCCATGGTTGGTGTGTCTTTCTCCTGATTAACACATATGGAACAATATAAAACAATGGAGTTTTCTAACAAAAAATGGCAAGTATCTATATAGTCTTTATTATAAATATGATACAAATTTGTAAAATGTTAAATTAAAGGAAAGCAGGAAAAACGACTACGCTGTTTATGACAACAAAAATAATGTGAAGCAATATCATTATCACATTATAACACAACATAAGTATGACTAAGTCAAAGTTTTTTTCTTTTTTCTTGAGCAGATTATAAAATCACAACTGCAGACAAAGGCCACACAAGGAAGAGAAAAAACATGGCTTTCATGCATAGTTGGGCTCTACTCATAAACTTTGGAGTCTACTTATAGTCATAAATACTAAGTGAACACTTAAAAAAAGCCATTTGTTCACATCGTTCACAGGTCATTAACCCTGATTTGATGGCTATTAGAAAGTAAGAACTCGAAAGTATTTGTAACTCACTTTCTTTCCCTTGAATACAGAAAAAGCAGACATTTTCTTCATTGCCTTAAGGGAGACTGAAAAAGATTAATAAGTTACTAAATGTATTAACATGTACTAAATTCACGATCTATTTTACTGTAGGCAGTGGCAGCATTAATTCATCTAACCTAGCCAACATGGATATTTACTAATACATATACACATATTTTCCTATCAAATTTGATACTTATTTATCAGTGCTCATATGATCAAATAGTTTCGTTTCTACCTAGACAGCATAGGTGATATGGTACATTGACTACAGTGTTGCATTCCTGGAGCATATTGTACCACCACGGTATGTCAGCAATATGTTCAAACAAGATTCAAATTTATTTAACATCAAAATACAAATAAGATAAGGCATTAATTATCAAATAACACTGATCTATGACATTTTGGTGTATTTAAATGTGGAAGTAGCCAATGCTTGATTAATATTTTAAGTCTGCTGCATACCTATTGCTTAAACAGGATGCATTAACTAAACTTAAAGAGTTCAAACTTTTTTTTACTGTTTTTTCCTCTCAGGGGTTCAACATCACACCAACAGCTAGGGTGTTTTGGCAATTTTTCCGGCTTTAGTTCAGTTCATACTAATTTATTTCTGCTCGATTGTGAAACAAGCAATTTTGCTTGTATTAATCATGCTCGAGTCTGCTCCTGGACACTACACCAGTACAGTTAACAATAGAGGAAAACCCAGAGAATTTGAACTCACCGCAATGAGAGACTAGTGATTACTAGTCAGAGAACATAACCACTGAACAACAGATATCCCAGTTGCAAAGGTCTGGAGCACATTTGTAAAAATTCATTGAATGTTGTTTAACTTTTAATTGAAACAGCAAACAGTAGAAAGTAGCTTTGTCCTTAGCCATTGATTCCAAGAAAATATTTCGGAATGACCACACCCTGCTCTTTCAAATAAATTGTTGGCAGAATCAACCAGGACACAAATCAGAATTCAATTGACTGAGACAAACAACATTCGCGAAATTATATTACAATTAAATTAATTGTGTTTTTTACCATTAGTGCAAGAAGAACAGAACTGAAAGCTACTTTTAACCTTAGTACCACACGGACTTTGGGTTTACGTGAATTTGACATTGACAAGAAATAAGAATAAATGCAAATATACCCTGAGAATGGTGCACGTTTCAAGTCGCCGTACTCGCAATTCGTACCCTAACCCTTTCGTGCTAAATTGACTTGAACCTGAGGTAAGAGTAGGGGATCACTAATTTGAAGAAAATATCATTGAAATATTTACATTGAAATTAATGTTTATAGATAAATACAAGTAATTAGTAACTTGTTCAGACTGTAAATGATAAATTAATTGACATAAAAAAATACATGACATCTTCAATTCGGAGGTATAAAAGTACAGTGTTTACATTGCGGGAGAAAGGGAAGATTCCTCCTCAAATGTCAAAATAATTTTTCAGTGTTGTGAGTATCAACAAAATAGTTTCTTGTTTGAAATTTACTTTATTCAGCCAAATAATAATATGGAGCACAGAACATGGCGATGGACGGATGCTCATTTCTGTAGTTTGCCTTCACAAACTTCAATTTATGGGTGTACAAAAATTATGAACGACATCAATGGGACAAATAAATTACTTGTTGCATCATTGGTAGGAAGATTCTTCACTATCGAATACCAAAGAATATTTGACAAGCTAACACCATCAACAAAAGAAGTGCAGTTTACGTACATCCCAGGTAGGATGATCTATTTATGTGTCTAATTACTGCTTAATATGTAGTATGTAGGACCCCATTGGAAATGTAGGACCCCTATTGGAGTCTTCGGACTTAATAGGCAACCCTGACGATGCTCTAGCTCGTTCTCTGAGATAGTCATTGTTATGTTAAGATACTACTATTATTGCAATCATGTTGAAAGCATTGCAAATAAATCTATAACTACAAATATTGATGTTTGTAAGCTCCTTATACATATGGGACTTGAACCTGAGAAATCCTTTTAGATGGCTTGTTACTGGTGAATTAGTCAGATGGCCTGTCTCACAACTTTGTTTAATCAGTTGTATAGTGCAACCCTAACCACAATCTTGCCATAAAACTTCCATAAATATAAAAAAAATAAACTTCTTCATGACTAAATTACATACATGTACCATTATATTGAAAAAAAAAAACATCTGAAATTATTTTCCTTATTATAATAATTCAAAAGATTTACATTTGAATTTTATAAAACTAAGTATAATCACAAAATGACCAATGTACTAATAATTCCAAAAAATATATTTCAAAAAATTTGAATCAAAATAATTTTTGAATGAGCTGGTTGATCATAATATTGATTTTTGCTTTCAGGAGAATCAGAAATAGTTTCAGTGGATGCTGTAAATAAATGTCACCATGGGAAAATCCTTACAATTGGTATAACTTTTTGGAAGGTGAATACATTTGTTTTAACCTTTATGTTTCAACTTAGTTACTTTCAAAGTTTGAATGTTAAGATGATAATGAATAAATGATATTTGATAAATAGCCAGATGTTTCAGTAGGATTTATTGTCACACCATCAGACAGGATCATTTAGCAACTTATCCAGCTTTAATAATGGAGGAAGATTTTAGATATACACCTGGGTAAGAACAACCAACCATTTATAACATAGCTTGACAGCTCCTCTCATCCTCTCATGTGAAATTTGGTCCCAAGCAGACTAGGAGCTAGAGATAATTAGTCTGAGACTGTAACCATTCAATGAAGGAGGGCCCTCAGTTATTGAAAAATTAGTTTTTGGTTTAATGTGTTATTTTTATTGAATATTCTTTTCTTCTTTAGCTTGAAGAAAATGAATGTAAACAGTTTTTACATACTTACTCTGCTGAACAGTTTAACATGGAAAGTGTTGCTCGTAAGTGTGATGGAGATTTTTTTATAGAAATAACTCTGATTGTTTTATTTAGTTCTTTTCAATATGCAGTTTGCTTGCGAGTAATGTGATAAGTTATTGTTTATTCTATAACCTCAGACTTTAGCCTTCTGGCTAAGGAGATGAAATTCTACCTTGTTGCAATTTCAACAGTCGTGGCAGGTCATACTCTTCTATGAAAATTTGACAGAAGTGTTGATTTTCCTCCATATGTGAAGAAGTTGCTGGCTCCTTTTGGAAGGGTAAGTTAGTACTGGTTAGTATTCAATCCAGGAAAACTGGTATGTGAACCGGTCGCAGTTTATCACTGAAAAATTGTTAAAAAATGGCATTAAACCCCAGTGAAAATGCAATTACAAATAATAAAGCCAGAAAAAGATGATTGTTCTTTTTGGTTACTACATCAACCCTATATTTTGGCACTGACCCTAAGATTGCTAATGGCAATATCCATAGTATGAAAATATTTTGGAACAAATCATGTCTCCAAATCATGAAAGGTATGTTTTGAAAAAAGTAGAAAAGTGTCTTGGCCTACCTACCCAAATTTTTTAGTCAAGTATCCCTAAACATGACTTTTTCTAGCCTTATGTACAGATCAGGCTTAGTTAAGAGCAATCTTTGTATGAAGTCTACCATACAGACAATGGTCACTCTTAAGCACCCATTTATTGATACAACATACCATATCAACCTCTGTTATAAGATCACTGTCCATAAAGGCCGTATTTTTATTTCCTATTTTGGCTTTTGTCCACATGGTTGACAATATCATGAAACTGTTCAGGATGTCCAATTAGCACATTCATGATAGATTTGTTTGTTACAATCTTTGTTGCATATATAAAAAACTTACAACATTTCATGATACAATACTAGTATTACATGAACAAGGTACATAATTAATTGAAATAATCATCTCCTATTAATCTGCTTGTGAGAGTAATACAATGTATGAAAAGTGTAACATACACATTTAATATGTTTTATTTTCAGAGGGATGTCAAAGTTTAGAACTGAGTTTTATGCCATTTCACTTGACACATACAGAGTAAGTAAAAAAAAGACCTATGTTATACACATGTACTCACATGTATAAAATACAGAAAAAGGCCTATATTATACAGACACATATATATTAGGTCTTTGCTCCAATGCAAGATTCTGGTGATGAGTTTGTAAACATTTTATACATTAAAAAGGACCTCTCTTTCATGCTCTTGTTCAAAAACTGCTCTATTACCGTACATTTGAAATAAATTCTTATTTGTACTTCCATTGTGGAAAGATTTTCACATACTATTCATATTCGTTGGGACTTAATTTTTCTTACAATTATTGTTAAAACTTTGTATAAAATTATTTGGTATATCTGCAGTTTGGTTGCTGGGGATTATCTGGAGTCTGTGTTCCTTCTGAGCGGAAGTGACAGTAAAATACATATTTACAGAGAGGTAGAGTTATAGTTATCACCAGTTAATTCTGATCCCCAATATTCTTCTATATGAGCTGAAGTATCAAACTAAATTACATTGAGTCTTTAATTCCATTACTTGTTACCTTGTCATTTGTTGTCCTTCCTTTTGCTTCAAAACAGTTTAAATTTTCCATGAGTCTTTGGCTTTTTATAGCATTCAGACTTTTCAAATTTACATTTCACCTTTTAGTTGAACTTGAATGCTAACAAGCATTGTGATTGGTATTCAACATTATCCTTTTCACACAACGAAAATTAAATGAATAGTTAATATTGTTGCTTTATTCTATATCTATTTAATGTTGATGCATTTCTCAGGTTGGCTATCGCCATAGTTACAAAGAAGCTAATTGTGAAGAATATTTCCCAGAATTCAAAGACTTGCCTTCAATGTAAGTAAAAGATATTAAATGGTTAATGTCAAACCATATATAGAAAACTTTTAAGGAATGAAAACTGTACCAAAAATGTTTAGAAGTAAATCGGCCTTGTTTGGTCTATAACAATTCATAATGTATCATAAGGGCTGAACTAATTTCTTTCGGGCTACTAGTCCTGCAGGACAACCAGCTGAGAATTTCAACTAGTTCTTCAGCAATTTCAACTCATCCTTAGTCAACTTCTACTTGTAATTACGAGCTGAAAAGTAGATTTGTCAAGCACTGTATCAGTGTATATAGCTGCAAACATACAGACATATAATTGTGATGTTTTAATGTATAACGGCTTAAGGGTCAAATAGTCAAGGACAGATGAGATGATGACAAACTAAGTACTTTGAGACTATTCAGTTGTGACTACAAATACTACAGCTGCAGTATTGTACATATATGTAACATCAACAGTCACTAATGTTTGGCTGCTATGTAAATGTGGTTAAATGCATTTTGTTGCTAGGTGACAATACATTTTGAGCCTCACAATTCAGCCTTGGCATTGAATAATTCAAAGTCTGCATCAAAATCACCCAATCAGAGGCTTGCATCTGTAGACTGTTCTTTGTCTTATTTTTATAGTCTCAGACTGTGATCCTGATTCTACACTTATTATAGTGCATGCATTAATTTTTCAGTGTGTTATGGTTAGACATCCTGTATTTCTATGACCACAAGAGACGTATAACAGTCACAGGGCATCAGGATGGTATACTCAGAGTGTCTGTGGTTGATGTTACAAAACGAGGTAAGTATTGTATATGTGCATGTGTTCATTATGTGAGAAAGTGAATCTCTTAGATTCAGTAACAAAACTAAGTGTAAGATGTGATTAATGGATAACTTCCTAGATCTTAGTCCTTGTATTTAACTCTATCATATTTCTGTGATATGTTTTCTGACAAGCAACACCTAAATGCAAGGTGTATACTCACTATTGTTTAATCTGAAATATTGAAATAGCCACCAATTCCTTACTATTGCGGTTTCATGAATTTTGGTCCACAGCCTTTGTGGTCGAATGGTTACAGTCTCAGACTAGTAATTGCTTTCCCTCACTGCTGTGAGTTTGAATCCCACCTGGGACCAGATTTCACATGTGAGGGAGCTTTCCAGCTAGCTTATGGAAGGTTGGTAGTTTTACCCAGGTGTAGACTTGGGATCTTTCTCCACTGTTATAGCTAGAAAAGTAGCCATAGGACCCTGACTGTTGGTGTGATGTTAAACCACAGAAAAAAAATTGTCCATGATTTCAAATGCTCATAAGTTAAGACGTTTGTGAAATTAAAAATCCAAAAAGACATTTTCCAAAATATGAAACACAAATTTAAGAACCCACAAAATGGCCACAAAATTTTGTTCCAACGAAATTAAATACAACCACGGTATTGCAGTCCAAACACTTATTACCAGATCAAATAATTTTTGTGAATGCCCATGGTATTGTGACAGGACTGGTGTATTTGTTAAACATTGGACAATCCAACAAATGGCAAAATGATTACCAGAATTGCAGAAGTGAGACAAGATGACGGCATAATATTTTCATATTTACAACCTGTAATACTGAATGAAAGTGTCTATTCTCCTGTGTTTATGATTATTTTTTAGAATTTGTCTTCATTTCTTCTTTCAGAGATTTTACAGAGTTTTTCTGTGGAGTTTGATAATCCTATCACTTATGTCGAAACTTTTTCACAGTTCAACAAAGTCAACCGACCTTCATTTCTGCCCCCAGCTGATGGTAAGAGAAAAAAAATGACTTTTTCATCTTGATTTATCTTTTTTGTTTATTTTCAAGTTATTTCTAAGATACAGTTTTAATGGCTGCATATTCTGATGAATTTGCCTGTTATCTGGGCTTATCAAAGCTCCTTAAAGAACGAGTATTCTCCTTAAATGAGAAAAAGAGCAGATTTGATTCATGGCTACAAAGTAGAGTTGCGCAAGATTGCTAAAAATGATGCTGGGTGGTTGAACATCATAATAATAATGTCTGGATTAATTTGCCAGGTGACTGAATATTGTATATAATAATGCCAACATTTGACATAATATTCAGTCCTCGGGCACAGGCAGTGATAACGGACCTGTGATGATGAAATTGTAATTTACTTCATTTAATAGACTTGAATTCAACCAAAAAATAACTTCACAGAAACAAAATTGTCACAGAATTTGACACCATTCAACTAAGATGATGCTTTTTCCTTTTCTGGTAATTTTGGGTTGATTTGACAGTTTTAAATAAAGTTTATTACAGTTTTATCACCACTGGTCTATTACTACTGCCTGTGTCTTCTGGTAGTTCATTTATTTCCTAGATATAACAAATTAATGCCAGCTGCCATGTTTATGTGCAGTCAAACCTGTGTTTGCAGCCACCACTGAATAAAGACTGCCCTGGGAATAAAGGCCATTTTTTGAAACACCGTCATTGATTATTTAGATCAAACTGACCTCTGAATGAAGGCCACATTTATTTTTCCCTAGGGTGGCCTTTGTTCAAAGATTTGACTGTACATGTATTTTGTTTCTAACTCATTGCATAATATTACTTATTGCTTGGCATCAGTGTAGTAAATGATCGTATATTATATTGTAGATAATGAAGCTGATGAAGATGATTTGATGCCTGTGTTGAATATTCTAGTATTGAGTGCATTAGTACCAGCCACAGTTTACAGGTTTGTTCACAATGTAATACAGTTCTTGATGGTGATACTTGTTCAATTGCAAAAATGACACGGTACTTTGATTTGTTTTTTTTTTTTGAAAGTAAAAATGTGATCTTATGCATTTATGATTAAACTGATGTGACCCCTGATGAGGTAATGATGAGGTAATGTCTAGATTTGTTTGTGAAGGAATCTTAATACATGTATAAATGTATAAACTAAGGTTTATGCAATGTGTTGTTTTTGTCTTTGTTTTAAATATAAACTAGAGATGTTTATGGTGTCACAATTTTTTACTTTATGATTGGCGGCTTGCTAAAGTATCAACTTATGCATTTTGACAGCCTTTGAGAATTTCACCGTATGTTCAATAGATATTACTATACAATATATGTCTGTTATTCATTGGATAATTGGCTATGAAGTTATAAGGGTCGTTTTAGTAAATTTTTTGTTGAGATTATTCAATTGATTTTGAGATCCGAAAATTGATCATGAAGCCTGAATTTGAATTGCAGTTAAACCTCACTTTGAGACCAATTTGATATTAAAACCACCCCATTACCTTATTTGGACTAGTTTTCAGTATTGCTTCAATATTTTAACTTGGTAATGGGACTGCCTCAATAATGAAACCATTTTTTGGTCCCAATGGCTGGCTTACTAGGTTTTACTGTGCTATAGTTATAGATATGCTATAGATCTTGATTGTGTTAAAAAGTCATGTTCAGGCCATCCTCTAAAAACTGTTGGTTTGTAGACTTGTTAAAACCTTTTAAACCAAAATTTCTTTCAGCAATTTGGACGAAAAAATATTTTCATTCTTTATCCCAGCTTTTCATTTTCAGACGTGTGAACATCAACAAAAATGCCTACCAACTGAACTTATGTACTGACTGTTAAAAGTTTGAGTCATGTAACTGTAAACCAACATTGTCTTAAGGATGGCCTTACTGTAGTTCTTTATTTCAGTGATGATCACATCTCAGAAAAAAAATTCTTCAGTGAATTCTGACAAAATTTATACTTCCAGGGATGTCTTACATAATGGTTTAAAAGATCCCCTGTTCTTACCTGATAGTAACAAATTTGATGCTGTGTTAACTGGATGTATTATTGATATCGACTTTGATGGTGAAAATGAAATTCTTATCGGAACTTACGGTCAGGTTAGTTATTATTTGTTTAATGATTTCTCTTCCTTTGATTTTTCTAATACAAGGGTCTTGAAATGGACTGTAGCGAATTGACAGTTGTGAAGAGTAAAAAAGTTTTGGACTAAAAGTAGTGCGATTATGATTTCAAACTGTTGTAAAAATTAACTTTTTACCTTATAATAATGCATTTCCCCACATCTGCAGCAGACGATTTTCGTAAACATTGTGGCAAAGGAAGCTATTGCTTGTAATGAGTGATGGCTTCTTTTGCTACAATATTTTCCACTCTGTCACAAAGACAAAACCCAGTTTTCTTACATAAAATGATCATGTGTATACATTCTTTGGATTTGGAAGAGTCCAAAATATGCTTATGAGGCAAAGGGTTAAGGAAGTTTTGACCTGAAACTAGCATAATTGAGTATATTTTCTAAAAGATTTATGGTAGTTATGCATCTCACTCTTGAGTTGTGTTATATGGAATTTGTTATACATTCTTTATGGTAATTTCTCCCTTCTTACAGGAAGTGTTAGCATACAAATTGAAACATCCTGTTTCTGCTCTGGTTCATTCACACAGTGTACCAGAAACAGAGTCATACATGTTGGATTCTAACCTAGATTCAAAACCTCGTCACAGATCAGGTGATGCAGAACTCTCGACCACGCCCAGATTAGAGTCACAAGCATCTCGAAGAGTGAAATCACAGGAGAATCTGTCTTCATCTGTGAGTTCAGAAACTGATTATGTTCCGTTGTCTTCTTCTAAAGACACTGTGATTTCAAATACCGGTGTCCTCTCTGGAGGAGGTAAAAATGGTGCTGTTGTCACGAGTTACCAGTTACTTTGGCAACGAAGTTTTGCTTGCCCAGTGATGGGTATTAATCGTCTAGATATAATGGGGGATGGTATGGAAGATTTGGTGATTGTTACTCTTAAAGGACTCCATATTTTACAGGTAACTGTGTTTTCTTCATTTTGTTTATCATGATCTTACAGATGAATGTTGTCATAAATGTGCTTTAAGCCAAATCTACAGATTGAAAAGTTGGTTTATAGGAATACAGTATATAATTTAGAGGTTAATTTGTCATCATTTGTGCTATGATAGATTTATTGCACATTTTATCTTGCTTTTAGAGCATCTGTTTCATTATGAGAATGTCCATTTAGCAGTCAGACCTATTTGTCTGTATGCGTCTGCAGTGGTAAAAGGGTGTTAAGACGTTGTATTATCAACAATGGTCATGTTTTAGTTAGTGAATAATATAAATCCGTTTTCACTGTGAATTTTTACATTTTTCAGCCTGATTTGAATGAAGTGGCAAAAGTATGCTTAGAACGTCTACGTCTGCTAGCAGACAATGTGTCTGCTGATAGTAAAGATGATGATGATGATGATAAAACTAAAGAAAACAGTGTTGTGTCAGAGACTGTAGATAAAAATATACCTGCTGTTACAGATGTTTTAACAATCCAGGAGAGTGTTGAGATGGCTACACAGGATAGTGTCGATTCTGGTACACAAGAGGATACTTGATTAAAAAAATAAACAAATAAATTGATGTCTTATGGTACAGCTTGTCATTGTTGTTCATGAATAGAAATTTATAATGGAACTCAGCAAGTTGCAACTACATGTCATAGCTTACTGCTTTTTGAGTGCAGAAAAATTGCGTATGATGTGGCCATGGATGAACAAATCAAATTTTGTACTGAAGTTTAAGTTTTGTGAAAGAAGTCATCTTGCAGCACTTGTTGAACAGAACAAAAATGTGTGTGACATTTTATTGTCATCTTGGGGAGGGGGGGGTCTTGCAGCATGTGAGGATGATGTACAATGGATGGACTCATTAGGAATCTTGTAAATTCTAATCAAGCATATCATGTATACAAAATTTGGCAATGTAAGTTTATGACTGTAAGAAAAGTTAATATCAAATATATGCTCTGTTGAGCTTCTGTTATCAAGGTGATCCGGCAGATACATGTATAAAAGACGAATTTAGTGTCTCCTAAGAATTGTTCTAAATTTCACATTCCAAGATATCAATTCAATGCTTAGCTTTGATATCACCTTTGTAAACTTAAGATCATGCTAATTGTATATTTATTTTGTATTGGAAGCCAGTAGAACTCGAGATCAGTGAGAGAATGTAATGTCTTCTTACTTTGAACAGATTGGCTCGACTTTTAAATTCAGTAAATGTAATTCAGCTAGGATATTTCTACAACAGGGTTCCCACAAAGAAATCAAAATTCCCTGATTTTCCCCTGACCGAAACCATTTTTCCCCTGACCAAAAACAGCATCAAGTTTGCACAATCTTTGAGCATTAAATGTATTTTTTAACCCCTTTCAGTTTCCTCTTTAATAAGTTATAAGGCATAAGCATATTCTTTAGAGTAAGATGTTTACAAGAAAGAAAAGATGCTCATAATCATAAATAACAATAAAGATACCCAAAAATAATTGAAGAAACTGCCTTAGCCTTTTCTGATTTTGCTTCCTACTGTTTGACCAACAATCTTTTACAAAATTCCCTGACTTTTCCCTTTTCAAATTTCCCTGACCAATTTCAAAATTCCCTGACCTTGAAAAATTTCTTTTCCCCTGACTGGGAACCCTGTACAAGTATAAGACATCATTCTGTCTGAAAGTCGTTCATCAGACCATCTGTTTTCTTTAAAACATAAAGCAAAAATTTGTCGAAATTATGAAGTCTGTTTTATCTGTAACTTCAAATCCCTCCAGAGACCAAATTTAACATGTGAAGAAACAATACAGCAAGCTTACGGAGTCAGTGGTTCTTCCACCACTGATAAGGCTGAAAGTTGCGAAATGACCCTGGGTCTTGGTGTGATGTCAAACACAGGCAAAATTTTCCAAACATCCCCCAAAAACAAAACAAATAATAACAGAACAAACAACAGTTTACATATACTGATCACATTTATTCCAAAATCTTGATCAATAATTTATTCACAATTATCAAGAATCATAATGCATCTGGAATCAGTAAAAATAATGTCTCCAAAATGAAAGTAATGTTTAGTTTAAAAACAGCACATGAATGTGGAGAGCACAAAATGTACACATATCAAGAGGAGGTAAAAAAACGTTCATTCCAGATGCATCATGGAATAATAGAACAATGGGACATGATTTACAATTATATACAATTGTATAGAAAATAGCATAACCAACCAATTTTCATTCCTATCCAACAAAGATTTTAAATGGTTTTCTTAACATGTCTATTTTTACACATTCAAAAAATCTATAAAAAACAACAGTAAATACTATCTAAGTTTTATCCCAATTTCATTGAAATACTCATCAAATCAGTTAAATATCGTCAATGTCATAAATTTCTTTGAGCAAAAACATAGATCTTTGATTTTGCAATAGGTATAAATTTCATCATAAAAAAAAAACAAATATAAATACTTAAACAATATAGTACACCTGAATTGGTCATATACAGTTTTTAGCTTAAAGGCCACTCGTACAATCTCAGGTTACCTTAATTTTACAACAGTTAGTCCCAGCAACGTACAGCGGTCAGACAATCATTAACCACTGTTAAACTAAGTAGAATCATTCATATATCTATGAACTTAAGAGGTTATCTTCAACGTTGAGAAAAAAGAAATGCTGATGCATTAAATACTGACCAGACTTTTATTTCTGCAATACACAGATTTTCATTAGACATGGGTCATAACTCCAATGACATTTTTCCTATTCATTTCAGTAACAATCGATATGTAATCAAGTTACTATCCATTAAAGCACATGTTTTAAAAGTCAAAACTGAGGAAAAGAGTGAGAGGCTGACATATTCCTGCCGCAAGATGGTCTAATATAACAGGTAACAAGAATAAAACGTAATGTTAACATATTGCACATAAAGGGCAGATAACTCTGCATGATCATCAGTAACAATACAGGTATGTGTCATTGAGTATAAAATCATGTATAAAATTGGAAGCAATTAAATGACATGTTGCATCATGTCAGATAGGAATGTTGTCATGTTGCTATGGTAACTTCGGGTAACCATGGAGTTCTTGTATTTGCACCCAGTCATGAGCATTCAACCTCAACAGCTGATGAATTCTGTGTCCCTCCTAAAATATACAAAGCATTCATGCAATAAAAACCAATGTGAATCACAATTCAATAACAATAATCATTATTAATTATGACATGTAATATAGATGTAATGAAAATGAACTTTCACAAAAAAACTTTACAGCTTGCAAAACAAAACAGATAAAATCATTGACTAAAATCGTTTTCTTATTTTGACAAAATTTAGCATACTTACCAAGAAATAAAACTGAAGTTTAATAGAAAAGTTCTAAGACTACAAAAAACCACTCTACTTTTGATACAAAAAATCTTGTCTAATTATATTTATTGGATATCACATCCAGGAATGACATCCATTTTAAGTGATTTTAAACTGCATGCAAAAAGAAAAACAGTGTAGTAAAAAAGTACAACAACTTTTACTAACTTTCTCTTTCTTTTCTTCGAAGCTTTTTCCGCCGCTTATCAATTCCGGCAACTTCTGTCTTGAGGTTCATGTAAATTTTGCGTATTTCTTGGATTTTTTCAACAAGGAATGATATTCTGTCAGGCCCTTCTAAATATTTTCCAGCTTCTGCAAACAGAGAATCATAGTAATTAGGTGAAATTCATATTTTCCAGAAAAACATTTTTTCTCACAGAAACCATCAAACATAAAACAAATTCTTTTTCGACAACCATAAGAAATCCAGATTGTTCCTTCTTGATAAAATACAATGAATACAATTTAATGAATCAACATTTTTTCTGAAAGCTAGGATATTCCAAAGTTGGGATAAATCTAGTGTATATTATTCAGTAATATATAAGTGCTATTTCCATGGTAAATATTTGGAATAATTTTTTATTAAGGCAGTGTTAATGAAAGACCATTTAACATGAGTATTTACAAAACCAGAGGCCAATAATGGCAAAGGATCGATATTCCTCTAAAATGGAGAAAAATTCTTAATCAAAATGTTAATAGGAAATTACTTCAAATTCTATCACCAAGTGAAGCTTCTGAATGATTTTGTTTAAACTTACCAAGATTGAAGTTATATTTTGGGGGTCTAGGTGATCTGTTAGCACTGGATGATGATCTGGAGTAACTTTCTGATGTATAATGTGGACTACGTCCTTTACTGAAATCTTCACTATCACTGTCTACTGAAACATATTCAAATATATCAAAATCAATACTGATGTATATATGTAAACAAACTAATAAATGTTGTTTGAAAATGACTGTCTTTGTTTACTAAATATACAGTATAAGATGCATTAACATAATCAATAACATGCTCTGAAATGAACACTTAACAAACAATGTATATTAACATTTAGCTAAATCTTCAAAATATAAATTTATTCTCTATTAGATAAGTAAAATTAAAATATGCAAAGTATGCTAACCTTGTTGCCTAGTTCTACTACTTGTTGATTTGCCTCGACTTGCTCGCTTTCTTCGTTTGGATGGGGTTGGTTCATCGGATTCCCTTCTTCTCTTAGTGGCATATACTGGAACATCAATGCTACCTTCTGAACCTGCAATCATGCCACTACTACTACTAGTACTATGATTTGAAGGACTTGCATTTCCAACTGGAGATTCACTTCCTGCTACCTGACTAGAGTCTGTTTTTGAACCACCTTCATCAGAGGACTTACCAGCAGCTTTCATTTGATCATTATGTATGTGCTGTTGATTCATGTCATCAGAATCATGCTCTGGAGTGGTAGGTGGAGTATTTTCAAACATATTATTTTTGTTCACTGTGTGAGATTTATCCATTTTGTCAAGTTTTGAACTGTAACTATCTGAGCCTTGGCTGTCACTAATACGACAATCTATTGTTTCAATACGAGGCACAAAGCCCTGGGATTCCTGAATATAAGACTTCCCTGGTAATGTTTCAGGACTAGCTGAACGTGATCTTATCTGCTCTTCACACCTAAGATCTATGTCAATGGAATTTTCATTCTTTAAAGCACTAGCACTGTCAGAATCTTTGTCTTTATTGCTTGTTTCCTTACTCTTTCGACCAGGCCCTCTCTTCGGAGCCTTTCTAGGCATCACATTCACTTCAGATTCTTCAACATCTATTTTTTTCTTAGTTTTCTTTCTTACTTTCTTTTTAGCACCAGAAGCTTCACCTTCATCTTCTTTTACTTTCACGTCTTCAACATTATTATCAATTCGTCCATCTGCTTGATCATCAGACTCAAGTTTCTTTCCAAGTACAATCTCAGTTCTAGCTGGGGATACTTTGTGCACAACTAATGTATCTGGAACTTTTTTGACTTCTTCTGTACTACATTCCTTTACATCAGCTTCTTCAACTATTGATTTAAAAGGTTCAGCCTCTACTTTTTCAACAGGAGGTGGAATAACTTTTCTAACCATTGGAGAAAATCCTTGTTTCTTTTCTGCCAGAGTAACAAATGGTTTTCTCTCAGGTGAAGCTGTCTGAACAATTTCAGTTTCATTATTAATTTGAAATCCTGCTACTGCAGGTTTAAATTCTTTAACGGTTTCTTTCAATGAGGTTACTTTCCTCTTTCTACCTCTCCTCTCAATCTCAGAATCAGATTTGGCACTGTCTTTGTCTTCAACAAGACAAGGCAAAGGAAGACCAGCCAACTCTTTGCCAGAATCATCTTGAGACCCATCAATAACTTTCCCTTCTTCCTTAACAGCTTCTGTAGCCACTTCTGTTATCACATCTTCCTTAGCTTCTTCAGTATCAGCCACATTACCAACAACTTTCTTTCTATTAACCTTAACATCACTATCATTTTCTGGTTCATCTTTGAAGTCAAATGGTGATTCATTAGATTTTTCCTTTTCATTTTTATTAACACTTTCTTCTTTTGGCTTTTCAGTTTTTTTCAGTGCTTCCTGTTCATTCAATTTATCATTTTTTGCCAGTGGCTTTCTACCTCTTCTCTCTGGTTCCTTCTTCTTAACTTCCTTTTCTTTGATTTCATTTGTTTTATCTTGTTTGGCAGGAATTTCAGAGTTTAACTGAGCTTCTATCTTTTGTAAGATCGGTTCACAAATTTTCTCAGTTGTAGCAACATTCAACACTGGAGCAACAGGCTCCTCTTTAACAATATCTTTTTCAACAGTCTTTTCTTCCAAATCTATTTTATCTTTTATTTCTTCAACTTTAATGAGTTTAGGTGGACTCCTATCATTTTCATTGTCAAGATCAGTAATGTCCATGTCGGATTTCTCAGAATCAATAGAAGGCATACTAGTGGATTTTACTGGTGTTTCTGATTTCATTTTCTCTGATTTCTTGTCAACATCAGCTTCTGTATCAGACTTCGCACTATCTTCACTGTCAGATCCTATGACAAAAAAAACAAACACTTCAAAACAAATCATTACAAAAATATCAAAACCTAGCAACAGTTTCATTATAATCAATACAACAAATCAGTGCTAAAGATTTAGGTGTAAAAAATATTATATGACAGGTATTAAACAAAATTTCAGTAAAATCTTAAACCGAACAATTGATTACAGTATACACAATACAGCCGTACAATTATCAAGAATTAACAAATATCACTTCAAACATAAATTGACAGATATATATCAAACCTATCTTTAAATTGTTGTTTTGTTTACTATGGAAATAAACACTGAGTGTCAGACAGAATTTTACTGAATTAAATGACAGTACAGGAATTAAGAACCATTTCAGAACCAAAAGTATTGAAACAACTTCCAAATCACATGTTATATTACATTCCTATTTAACATAAGAAGCTGTTACTGCTACAATATAAAGATGACATTTAACTAGATAAATAAGCTGACTTACCATTTGTGGAGTCATAAACACTTGAGACCTTCCTTTTTCTTCTTTTTGCTACAAATAAGAAGTATGATCAAAACTCAGTATTGAACAAGGCAAAACTGTACACAGAAGCAATACATACTGCTACAGTGAAAAAACTATCAGCAGTACAAGACAAGAATCCTCTGACATTAAAAACATATTAATTGAAATACAATAAAATGTCAAGATATTAAAAGCACCACCAAGAGATGCATTACTTTAGGGCACCGTCTTAATGCATGGAATATTCATTACAGTATCACAATGCTCAGAATAAATGTAAACACCACAAAGACAGTAGCATTCATAATTTTAATTTGTTGAAAAGTTCCATACATTTTGAGAAACTTAAAGTAAAAACTTATCATTGTGAGGACAACAACAATGATAAAGCTATGACAATAATCTTTTTATGAACAGACAATTTGAACAGAATAAAGCAAAAAAGTTTACAATAAAGCACTAAGAAAAAACATCAATAAATATAAATAATAATAAAATCACTTTGAATTACCTGGTAAACCATCAGTAATCAATTCAATACTGTTAGATCTAGTGGGTCTAGGTTTAGCATTTGAAGGTGTGGAGGATTGTGATGGAGATGAAGCTGTGGAAGTTGAAGGAGACTTCCCATGTTTCAATGCTCGTGTTGGAGCCTGGTTCGCACTTGAATCAGACTTGACACTGGAGGGTGATGCTGGAGGTTTATCCAGAAGGCTTTTCTTCTTTGGACCCTGAGAAAATGAAAAATCACAAAAAATTTTAACAATTGCTAACACATTATATTTCAATTTACAGGTCAAAAAATCATTAATCAATATGTGAATATTTCAATTCAAACAAAAATGGCATTTTAGTTTTTGACAAATATACTTTCATTATTGTTCCAGTTTAATATTAACACTGCTTATGTTCTTTCCAACAGCATTAAATTCTGAAGGGCAATAGCCTTATTACAAACATTGTTCATATTTTTACCTTGGTTCCTGGCTTTGGAGATGGTTTCTGAACTGGTTTTTTGGTAGCCTTGTCAGGTCTTTCTAAGACCTTCATAATTCTTTCTTTCCCCACCCACTCATCATGCCTGTTGTTCCAACCTTGGTAATGCACGAAATACTGAGCAGAAGAGGCTTCAGTTTTGACTTCTAGGATCTGTGAGCAAGAAAATCAATAATTCAATCAAATTGACACTTAATGTTATCAATCAACCCATTAAAATAAGAAAATAGGAAAGGTGCCAGTTTAATTCACGTACTAAAATACACGTCAAGGTAGCAAGGTCTAATGTATCAAATCAATCACTTTTGGCTGATCAATAATTGATAAAGGACTCATACTTTATTGAAATTTACAATACTGTGTTTATTTTGGGACTGATTTGGGGCTGAAATTCAGTCCCATTTCCTGTCTGATGTGCGTGTTTTTCCGCATGAATCATAAAAATTTATTTTTCTTTAAGAAATTTTTGGTAAAAAGATTTTACATTGACCTGTAGAATAGCTCTTTTGTGTTTAACCATTAAATCTAAAACCTATTGGTAAATACATGTTAGATGGTTATGTATAATGTATCACGCTATGCTTTCCCTATTTGCTCTTAAGACACAATTTTTCCCATTCCTAAGGGTCCATCACACTTCCCCTAAAGGTGAAAAATACACTATTTATATATCATACTTGAAATACAGTTCTAGACTTATACCATGACCTGGAAGAATGTATGAAATAACAATATACAAGAAACTAGACAGCATATCAGAATTAATAACAAACCTTAGCTTCATATTCTCTCGTGTTTTTGCCTTTCCCATATTTAACTTTCAATTTGGCTCCTACTGGTATGTTATCAGTGCTTAATGAAACACTGTGAGACACTTCCGAGTCCGTATCCCTGAAAATGTAAAACATGGGTAATATAAAACAGTACATCATGTTTTCACTTAATTACATACATCACTGAAATTATCTAAATATAGTACAACATAATAGTGAAACTAGCAAAAAATAACAAAGAGACAAAATTTTGTATTTCTGAACAAATACATGTTTTAGCTGGCAAATTTCATCTTGTGAGGGCAATAAAAAAGCTTTGTCAGCACAATTGTTCTGTATCTGACAACAATCTTGTCTGGTTCCAGCTGGTACCATTATCACACTATTCAAATACACAACAGTATTGTTTCATTCCATGCGTATTTCAAAAATCTATATCTTGAAGTAACAACTCCAAACATAGATATTTATCAAGAATCTCACATCTAGACTATGATTAACCTGGCTGCATGGATGTAATGGTTATACATGGAAGCGAACAATGGTCCAATTTAGCATAAAGAACACATCAATCTGAATAATACTAGGATAAGAAATGTCTAACTATCCATTTATTGCGGAAGACATTCACTTGTTATGTCTTGACAAGAAAATCAATAATTTAAGAAGTTTGTCTCTCTACTTCAGCAGTAAAATACAACAAGAAATATAAAATGCAAATACTAATATACACCAAAATGTAGCATAAGTATCCATATTATCAATTATAAATATAAACATACCCATCATCCAGTTTCTTTTTCTTCTTAAATTTTCTCTCCGCCTTTTCATCCATCTCTTTTTTCTTTTCAATCTCTCCATCATCTTTCTCCTTTTTCACTTCTTCCTTCTTGTCTTTCTTCCCTGGTTCTTCATCCTCTTCATCATTTTTCTCTTCTGTCTTCATTGATCGCCGTCTACCAATCTGTGAGTAACCGGAAGTCAATCAAAGTATCCATTAGAAACGTAGTTAGTAAGCATATAGACAATCATAGACCTCCAAGCTCACAACCTTACAATAATATAAATATCCTACCAATATTCCAAGCATGGAGAAGAATCAAATCAATACACAATATTGATAATAGCCCAGCTGCAATCTACTGTCTAGACTCAATTTATATACCCATAGCTCAAGTTGTTCAGACTGCTTCATAATCATGCAAATCTGGTGAGAATAGTTATGGTTCTAAAATATCACTTGATATCTCACAAAAAATACTTAGATCCAGTATAAGGCTATTTCATACCAGACAGTTTTTCCATATAAATATAAAACATTCGATGATAAATTACTCATACAAAGTTGGTAAATATCTCTACATTGTTCCGTTATGCAAATGTAAATGTAACATAACATATTATGCCAACTTTCTGATTTAACACAGACAAATATCATGAATATTTCCATATACAGCAAAAAAATAATTTTTTTATTCCCAATTTGTGTTAGACTAATAAAATTCAGCAAACCATATTCTATGAAACTTATACTCTAAGAACACAGTAATTATTGTCTTGTTTAGACCCATTCAACTTACTTTCAAACATCTTCACAATTTTATTCTTCTAACAAAAATTTTGATACTAATTTTTACATTTGCATTATATAATTTAAAAATGATAATATAGATAAAATGCATTTTTTCATATACAGTATACACATTTAATGCCTAATAGTACTCAATGAATGCTAAAGTTCATTGTTGCCCACATAATTCATAAAAAACAAATTCATTTATTTTAATAACAAAATTATATTGACTTGCACTAATCCTCAGACAAGTAGATGAATGGTAAGAGTGAAAACCATAATATGGTTTGAAAGAAGTCCACCTGATGTCTTATTCAAATGAAGCATAGACTTCTATGGCTTCACCACAAAGTATAGTCTTGAATTTGGCTAGAGCAATCAATCAGAACATATCAGAGTTGCAATAATGCATATACAAATGTGTAGAATTATCTGATAATAACAAAAATTGATCAACTATCATGAAAGAGTTTTTATTATAATAAAAAAGAAACTTAATTACCTTTTTCTGTAAATCTTTTAATTCATCTTCAGTATCACTCTTCACTTTACTACTGCCGTCTTCTTTCTTTTTGGACCCCTTTTTCTCAACAGTTTCACTTTGTTTGGCATCCTTCTCCTTTTTCTCTTCATTCCTTTTAGATACAACTTTCTTGGGTGATTCTTCCTTCTTTGTCTCTTTTTTGTCTTCTTTCTTTGCCTCTTGTTTGTCTTGTTTTTCATTCTTCTCTTGTTTTTCAATTTTCTTGTCTTCTTTTATGTCTTTCAGATCAATCTTATTTCTTGCAGATTTTGGTCTTTTGGGGGTACCTGGATAACATAATGAAGAAATAAATTATAATTCCAACTCTTGAGTAATTACAATGAAACCTCATTTATCTAAACATGTTTGAATGAAGTGATTTTAATGAATCAGAGTTTTCTAGCATTATAGCATACTAACTAAATTATAACTTGAACTAATTACCTAAGTGCTAATTACTCAAAAGCACAAAAACCTTCAGAATGTTCAAATATCAATAAGTAATTGACTATCAAGATGATTTAACAACATATAAATAAAATATATAGTTACTGAAATAATAGGTAACAATAAATAAACAGACAACACCTATAGTATTATTAAATCACTATGTAAAGTAAATAAAAATAAAATATATTGAATTTTGATACACACTTATAACATTTATAAATGGTAGGACAGAGATATTAAGAGTCAATGTTTAATTAATTACATATTAATATGATATTTACCAGTTCTAGAAACACTCTCAGCATCACTGTCCATTTCAGACTTTGTACCTTCAGACATCTTCTCTCTGTCAGAGTCAGTCTATAAACAAAAAAACCAATGCACACATACAAATATACACAACTAAACGAGGAAAATACCAACAGCTAATGTTCAGAGACCAAATTTTATTAACACGTAATACTTATAACGTTTCCATTTCTTTATAGCATAGAAACAATCAACAACTTTGTTCATTTTGAGTTCATGACTAAAGAAGGACACAAGACAATTTTGACTGCTTTAACTTCAACAAGCTCTGAATTTCAACAATATTTCACTGAATGTCATAAAATACTAAATTACCTTATCTGGGGTTCTAGCAGCCTCCCTTCCACGGAAAGATAGTATGTTACGACCAGAGTCATTGCGACTTCTACTTGGTCGACTAATTGTTCCCATGGAACTGCCAAGCTTCCTATAGAAGTCCTCAAATGCATGGAGATACCTATAAATGTAATAGTTAAATCAGTTCAGAAAAGCAATATATTACAGTGCAAGCTTGTAATACTTTAACCATCATCATCATCATCTGGTTATTAAATCATTAATAACAGCATCAGGTGCATAAATACTTCACAAAGAAATTCATGTAACAAAAATAAAATCCTTAATCATTTTGTGCAAATATAGTATGAATAATGACAGACTGTGACAGACAGAAGTGGCAAAGAATTATATATTTATATTTAGCCTGTCTGTTCTGCATCAATGTAAAAGTTGCCCTCATTGTGTCATTGAGAATTAGGCACAATTAACTTACTTTTTATAAGCATTTTTAATTTGAGTAGAAGCAGTATTTGATGGAGGTAACAGCATCTTCGAGTAAACTAATCGCCATTTCATCTGATTTGTCACCTAAAATAAACAACATAGATTTTTAAGTATATAATACAATAAAAATACAATAGTTATCACACTGAAAGGAAAGTAAAAACAAAAATAAAAAGTTACATTCAATTGTTAATGTATGTAAAATCATTCCCAAAAAATTGAATAAAATAAATAACAAGACAACTAAAAACAGTCATACAATTTATATAAAGAGGCAAATAAGTGACCATCAAGTGTACATTAACTATTTCAAAAGGTTACAGATACAGAACTGAAAAATGAAAAGCTTACTCTATTATATCCACCATATTTCTGTACAACTTTAAACAATCTGTAGAGATTCAAATCTTTTGTTCCAATGCTGGGCCCTTTGTTGATTGGTGTTCCTAAATATGTCAAATACATAATTAAGCATATTAAGTTGTAATGAAATTACAAAAATTAACCCTGGATGATCATGAAGCTTTAGACTTTTTTACCATAAAATACTGAATAAGCAAAATTTTCTAAAAAACTTTTTTATTGTAACCATAGAGAATTTGAAAATAAAGTTACAAAAAAAATAAGATTTTAAATTACTGGCACAGCTTTCATTTGACCCTTAAAACCGCATTTTGACTCTTGATATCAGTAAAATAAAGCTTTTGACTCTGGAGAATTTGTACCAAAGGGTCAAATTTACAATAAAATAAGAAGAAAATCATTTTGTTGACTCTTCAAATTATCATCATCCAAGGGTCATTTTTAACCCTCAACTTTTGTTGTCTAGTGAAAACCCTGACAAGCCGATATTCAGAATTCAAATAAAAGACATAATGGTACTTCATAATTCGACTAGTATTTTGAAACATTTACCTCTGTCATCACAGAATTTATACAGCTGTGCAACAAATCTATCTCTTTCTTCATTCTGTTCCTCGTCATCAGAAGACTACAAATACATTAATACACAAAGTCAGATAATGTCCACTAAAAAATTAAACGCAATGTAAATTTTTTTTACCTCAAAGAGAAAAACTTCTTAGTTAAAGGTGCATAGTCAACCAGTCCATTGTTTTTTATTATGTTTACCCACATGAAGCCTCATTACAACATGTTTTGACATTGTTAATGAATGAATTCAGGAAATTTTAACCAATGAGTAAAAATTATGCAGTTAAAAAAAAGTTTAATACATAAATACAAACAGAACCTTCAACAAGTTTAAGTAATTACTTCCTGTTAGTTTACCTGTAGATTATGCATTTTTCTGACAGGATTATTTTACCTGGTTCTGTCTGCATTATGTAAAACAAAAGTTCAAAATTATCCACTGTTATCAAGTTACAAGCATGCAAACATTCTTACTTTGGTAACGTACTTGTTCATGTGATATTAAAGAACACTAATATTTTGTGAAGCTAGAAAAATATTATGCAAATTTACAGTTACTTGACCAAAGGTAGATTACAAAATTTTTCTCTTCTAAACAAACCTTTCATACTTTGGAGGTATGCTTCATTCCCAAACATTGTTGTACATTGAGTTATGTCGTTAGAATCTTTATGGTCAGGACCAAAAATAGGGTTGTTGGGCAATGGTAAACACAACAGACCTTATCTGTGCCTTTCACAACTTGTAACCTCTAACAAATTTTATTAAAAATATATGTTACTAATTGCCATAGTAATCTTTCTTGTCAACTGATGAAGTTTTAAGAACAGAAAAAACAACAACTTACATCTTCTTCCTCTTCCTGTTCATCATCATCCGAACCAAGCATTTCTTCTCTGTTCCATGAAGCAGGCAACTCACGATTATCAATGTATAACAAAGCTTTCTCCATAGCTGAAATGCAAGTTGAACACGATCATAAATATGCAAAAATGGAATTAAATCATGAGAAAGGCAACAAGCATGTTGATGACATTTGAAAATTTTACCACAAACAATGTCAATTCTAAAACATATACTCTAAACCAGCATCTTTTTAAAAATACGAGTGAAAAACTTAAGTTGAATACCAAAGAAGCAATTAAAGTTTGTGTTTGTCACAAAATAATTATTTAACAAGTGATTTAGACTGTAACTTTTTTTGATGTAAACAATGAGTATAAAATAATTCAGTTAAAAATCCTTATTCAAGACATGCACTACACACTCATTTCAGGGTTCTAATATAGGAAAATATGACAAACCTGGTTTCAGAGATTTATCTTCATTCTTCAACACAGTTTCACGCGTAAAATTGGTCAATTCTTTCCTTGCAACAGATATACTGAAAAGTGCATTATAGAATTACAATTTCATAAATCATTTACGAAACGAGCTGTCTTATCCTGGTAAATGTAAAAAAAAATATTTTATATTAAATATTGGTATTATATTTTTAAACTTATTTAGACTGATAAATAAGTGTTTTTATTGAAATAGTAATTTACAACATCCTTGCAAATTCCTAAACTTCACTAAATTAGATGGACTGAGTGAAAAAAATCAATGGTCTACCACAGACACGGAAAATTTCTTCATCAAGGTAAAAACAAGCCCAATTAGACCAAACTAGATTCTTGAAGAATTAAACATATATAAAAAGAAACTTATATTTACTCACAATCAGAAAAAAAAACAGTTATAATAAACTTAAATATAGTAATATCTTACTATTTAGCATCCTTGAAGGACCTGATAAGTAAGTGATCCTTATTTTTCAGCTCAGTGGTATGGGCATCAGGTAAAACAACTAATACGGGTAAAGTCTGAGATTTCTTTCGGTCTCCGCACTCGTAAAACATAACTTTTCCAACAAGTTCCTGATTCTTTCCCCTGTATTTCTTTCTTGGACTATCTTCCTCATCAGATGACAATTCACTATCTTCATGATTGCTACTGTAAAGGAAAGTAAAACTATTAGTTAGGACTAGGAGACACTACTATAGTATCAAATCTACAAAATCTTAAACATAATTTTAAGTTTGAACACACTTCAAACCAAACTTAAGACAGGCCTTGAAAAAAAATTTAGGCAGATACAAATCTATCCAGATTTTACCCATATCAAGCTTGTTAATGTAAACTAATTATTCAATTTTTCAAATGTAAAAAGTTTGAAATATTTTTACATTTTAAACTTGTGTGCTAAGCGATGAAAATACCTTGGGACTATGTAAGAGAACTTACTTTGTTCCTAAACTGCTCCTTCCTCTTTTACCACGTGCAATCACAGGTGTACCAAAATGTTCAGGGTTAGACAATGGAAGGTTGTCCAATGTCTGAAATAAAAAAAGCAAATACAAAATACTCTTTGACAGAAAATTAAAAGGGTTGGTGTAAGATTCGTCCAAATTGAGAACTGTTGCCATTCTTGCACTAACTGCTTCAATTATTATAATCTAGAGAATTAACATTAGGCAGCCAATATTGTTTAGCTGCTACACACTGAAGACAATTCACTACTTGTTTTACAATACTGATTGAAGGATGATAAACAATTAATATTAATAATTAGTTTGTTTTACGTTTGTCAAAGATCAAAAAAGGTTCCAAAAGGTTCTGTTTAAAGAATTTGATACTGAATGAATTACTTACAGGTTACAACAAAACTATCTTTAAAACTTCTGAATTGCATTCTGTACAACAACAGAGAAACTTTTAACAGGTAATAAACACTGAGCATAATCTTACCTCACTTTCCATAAAATGTTTATCCCCTTTCAAGCATAACTGTGTTCTTCTTAAAGTTCTTTCATCAGCATCATCAAACACTAGAAAAAGAAAATTAGCATTAATTAAGCAAATTAATTAATGAAAATACATACAAGTTAAGGATCAATAAACAGTGAGACATTATTTTTTCATTTTCATTATTGAGCAGATGATAAAATTCTTACTTTCATCAGGTGTGAACATAATCTGATTATATACATATATATAACTGAAACTAACATCCATAAAGTCTATACATTAAAAAAGCTCTTTAAGATTTTGCCTTTGACTTACCAACAGTATACATGCTTGAATCACTCATCTGTTTGATTGTAGCTTCCATCACTCTTCCAGTGTCAGGATGCTTAACTTCAACTGTTGCTCCAAGCTAAAACATATTTAGTTCATTACATAAAAATGCACCAAATAACTACGAAAAAGCTAGCAATAAACCTTCCAAGCATATAATATTTCTCTCAGTTAAACAAAAATATGAAAGCTCTATCTTACTGGTCACATTTTCTTTCATGATGCATCAAACAACATTCCATATTTTTACTTGTGTTTCCATTCATTGACAAAGTAATTAGCAATAGCTGCAAACACTTTGAACACATGAGAAAAGCACTTTTAATTATAACAAAGTGTACAATAGTTACCATCAGTGTCCCAGAGATGAATTCATCAGTAACCAGTAAGCTTGACTGCGTCTCCTTCAAAAATACCTGCAAAATACGAAATTCTTGGAATATATAATCAAAACTATTATAATCTTGCATCTGAGCATAAAGAAGTCGACCAAAACAAACTTAAATTGTAATACAAACCAGTGTTCCCACTCATGTAAAATCTTGCGTAAATCCCGCAATAAAATCGGAAATCCCGCAACACATTTTGCTCTGGTGCGAGATCGTACACTTATGAATATGTTTAGGGACGTATCTCCGATTTTCTGAAAACACCCATTACGATGTATGCGTATAAATATATTTAAAAAAAAAATGTTCATACCCCCCACAATACTTCTCTTACCCCCAGATTTCAGACCTAAGGGGTAAACGTACCCCCAATTTCAGAAGTGAGTGTCAAACCATACAATAATTGTAAGGAATGAGGAACAGATATTACGATGAATTTACTTACCCGACATTTCACTGACTTCACAATCTTCTTAACTTTCGCCTCACAGAAAGCACCTCTGTACTTGGCACTAACATCTGTACCAATAGGCAGGTATGGCGGTTCCGAATTTGTAGCCTACAAATATGATAAAATATTTACATCTTAACTCACAACTCATCCAATAAAAATTTTATGTAAAAAATTGAACAGGGAAACTAGCCAACTCACCCAATATGGTTATGGTATGTTCAAAATTGACTGCTGAGAGTTCTTTTGTTTCAGGCAAAACATGTTTATTTTATTTTCAAGTCATGATTCTGCAATACAGCCCATTATCAAACACCTTGAGAAAACTGTGCCAATGGATTAAAGGAATCTTGATTACAATAATAAGTAGATTTGACAAAAAATGTAATTCTTCGCACATAGAACTAGATTACAGCTACTGCAATGAAAATATTTCTGTTCACACATGCAAATCACTCATGGTAACCAAGCATTTCAGCATACATGATTGAAACACATATATTAATTCCAATGATCGATGTACATGAGGTTTTAAGTGAAGCTTTAAAATCGAATTTCGAAGTAAAAATAGCGGTACCAAAACGTTTTTATTCAAAATGCAAGTTTTCAATACCCCACCCACTTAAACAGAAAACTAAAATAGACAATCACTTGAAGAAAACGAAGACTATACATACAATACAAATAAATTATAGTAAATATCGATGGATTAGTCAATATTGTTTCAAAATAACACAAAATTAATCAACAGGTCACATTTTAAAAAGAAAAAATCAAACCGAAAAAAACGCACGGTAAGAAACTGTCAAAACAACACGTCTGGCAAGCGCTCGATATTTTAATCGAAATTCAGTAATAAAAAGTAATCTTACCATAATTAAAATTTCTACATATGTAGCTACAAGTCTTCCCCACAAAATTACAGATTTTGACAAAAATCTATCGGTTAATTTTTTCACAAATCTCGATCATTCACTATATTAGTATTCGGCTGGGTGAATCCATGAAGATTTCGTCTACAGCTCAACAACAACCTGACATAGGAATCCCGCAATTTGATTGGTCGAGCGTCAGGTGTGCTGCAGAAATTCGCGGATAGTACGCATGCGCATTGGGCATAGACGGCTAGAATACACATTGCGGGGTTTGAAAGGCCGGGGCAAACTCTTCCGCATATACTCAAGGTTTGTCTTGTGATAAATGTGAAAATGATGCCGGTGCTTATATGTTGTTTCAATCTACCTATAAATGTTGAATTCACTTCTTTTTAAAGGACTAAGGGCATGCTATGCACTAACAATGATATGATATTTACACAGTTGTATGCAACATCCGGGCTTCGTATTACACATTCTAGATGGCGCTTCAGTCATGATGTCAACAAAACTACACGTGTGTATGCTATCAAAGTACTGGTAGGGACTGTAAGAAGTTTACACCAAAGCCGAACAACTCGGTATTATTGTATAACTCCAATTGATATGAAATTGAAATGATATTTCACCAGAGTAAATAATTACAAACCCAAATTCAAAGAAAAAAAAACATATGAATGAGAACTGACTCTGTAATGAGTCATAATTCATTAGCAAAAACAACTTAAAAGTATCCAGTATCTGACTTCTTGAATGAGTCATACGTTTGGCTAAATATGTGTCTGAGATTGCTAACAATGCACTGCATGGTTGTTAAAAATGTTCAGTCTACAACAAAAGAACCATTTATGTCCATAACCTATTTTTTTCAGAGCCAAGAAATACCGTTTTTTCACTAGATCTCGGCACTTACTTTCTTGAAAAAGAACCAACAAAAATCAAATCAGCATTAGTTTCAAATATGATTAGGACAGTTAGCTTGTAGATTCTTGATGCAAGAAACTTACATGATATACATGTACATTCAAATTTGAACTTGTTTCTTCCTCTTCATCAATTGAAGAGCATTTGCATTGTGTTTATTTTTTCTAGGGATGTTTTATATTTTACTTTACTGTTTACAAAAAATGTGGAATTCTAATAACATCTGTTATATTATTTTTAGGATGCTTGTCCGCAGATAAGAGTATGCCTGAAGGATCATGGGTAATGATGTCTTACTAGATTATTCCGTCGGAGCTGTTTCGGGTAATTTTTGTATTCTGATTTCCATCTCGTTGTTAATTTAAATTTTAATGACTTTGAGTTTGATGCTGTTTTGTATGCTATCTAGTATATATTGTAATGTGTACGTACCTGAGGCTGGGAACAGTATTATGACTTTAGATTGAATAGTCCTTTTCTCTCTTTCTTTCGTTGGAGTTTAACGTTGCACCAAACAGCAATGGTCACTTGGCGACTTTCCAGCGTTAACAGTGGAGGAAAACCCAAGGCTTATACCTTGGTAGAACCACTGACCTTCCATAAGCTAGCTGGACAGATTTCTCACATGTGAAATTTGGTCCTGCATGCGATTCGAACTCACAGCAGTGACAGGTAAGTGATTACAAGTCAGAGACCTTAACCACTCGACCATGGAGGCCCCTGTGAATGAATATGTCCTAGTCGAATTTACTTAAGCATAGAGACACTACAGAGACTTGCCTTTGTTAAAGTCTGCTTTGTTAAGCCATCCTGGCTGGCTGAAATGATAAACTGAGCTGTGTACTAGACCTAGCTAGCTAAACAAATTGATAATAATGTAACTATGGTGTAGTTTAGAATCTGATAATAAAATGTTTTTATTACTTTGCAGGGTCAGCTGGTGTCCTGTTTGGGCATCCTTTAGATACAGTGAAATGTCAGATGCAGGTACAACAAGCTGGAAATCAGTATAAAGGATTATGGGATTGCTGTCTCACCATAAACCGGCAGGGATTGGTATGGAGTTTTTTGAACTTCCACATACTCACCTCTTAGATAATGTTTCAGTGATTTTTATCTGACTGTGGCCATTGTCCAGTGGTTAGTGCGCTGGACTTGTAACCCGGAGGTCCGGGCTCAAATCCCGGTCGCTGCAGGTCATACTCTTCTATGAAAATTTGACAAAAATGGCAATTTTTTTCCATATGTGGAGAATTTGCTGGCTCTTTGTGGAAGGATAAGTTAGTACTGGTTAGTATACAGTCCAGGAAAACAGGTTAAGTGAACCGGTTGCCATATATAACTGAAAAATTGTTGAAAAACAAACAATAATAATTAGGTGTTTTTGCCTTCCTCACGATTATCATATTTATTGTTTTAATTATATTTGATAGGCTCAAGGCTTCTTTAGGGGTATGTCATGGCCCTTATTCTCATATGGATTAGTGAATTCTATGTTCTTTGGAACATACTCAAGCATTCTGAAGTTACTAGGTTCCAGTTCTGTTTCTGGTTCTGAGCCTCACTTGGGGCACCTTCTTGTTGCTGGTGGTCTTGGAGGAGTGGTTCAGCTGTCTGTTGCCGTTCCAGTCGAAGTTATTAAAGTTGTTATGCAATCTCAAATACCCCACCCATCTAAAAAGCAGTTACAAGGTGAGAAAATCTCATTTGTTTTGGTCATGAATGAATTATGTTAATTGAAATTTTATTTATTTGTAAGACATCTTTTGTTATTGTAAATTGAACTGTAATGATCTGCATGCTTTTGAAAGGAAGCAAAAATCTAATTGACATTTTACAAGTTTTTGACAAAAAGGAGAATTTTTGGGGCCTTTGTTCACTATGAAAGTATAATTGCTTTAATCTTTAAAGATTTAATGTGTTAGTGTGTTTGTTGATTTTGTACAGAAACTTTTTATGATTCATTTTATGATTAGAGCGTACAGATGAGTGTTGACTGCATGTACAGGTAATTTACTTTGGTACGTTTGTATGCTTATCATTAACTTACGATTAGATTATGTTATTTAACATAGAGTTACTTAATTATGACTTTATGTGTATGCCATTCATGGATGCGCCTTAGTCTCTTGTTCTAACATTTGAATCTTTCTGCTTGGTGTAGTAACAAACCATTACTTACATGTTGGAAGAGGTTTATTTTACAATTAGTTGGTATAAAGATTGGACAATTTCAGTATTTTATTTTGGGCTGGATTTTCAGCGGTAAAACTTTTATTTTGGTGTTTTTTACAAGTTTGAAGGAGCCTTGGACCAGTAAATAATATGAGGATAGTAAAACAGTTTTTTCTTTCTGTTATGTCATAATTAGGTACAGCCACCCAGATGTTGTTTTAAAAGGCACTTATGATAGTCATATTAAATATGATATTTACTTTAGACTCAGTTTCTGTATATCAGGGTTAAGTATAGTCTAACTTAATTAATCTAGCCCTGACTGCACATAGCTTTATGATCATACAACTGCAGCTTTGAGTTATTCCAAAAAATGGCTTTTTATGGTATTAGCGGTGTAACTTTACTGAATTAAATCTTATTTCAAGAGCTCTCACTTATTTTGTTGCTTGTAACATGTAAAGATTGTATCAGTACTCACTGTGGAAGCCTTGCTGTACACATTACATGTACATAGCATTGTTGTATTGTCTGTTGTACTTAAGTAACTATTAATGATGTTATATTATTCTCATACTGCACTTCAGCTTGAGCAAATTTTGCTTAATGACTTCTATGGTGGCTGTAATTGCTTGCTGGTATTTTCAGACTGTCAGTGGATTTCTTTGTTTTTTTTACTTTTCTTAAGCACATGTATTATCAATATTTGGTGTGACATCCTAAACTTTGCTTCTTTGGTAATATATCTGTGTATTAATTGGGATATTATGATATAATTGCACTTCAAACCATCAGTATAAAGTCTCAATTTTTTCAATCTGCCTGTCTGTCACACTTTTTGTCATGTGCAAAGCTCATCTAAAATGCTTCTCATTGATCTTCAATTAAACTTTTTGACAATATAAACTCTAGAAGTATTGTGATTTTTTCACACAGCACAGTGAGGGAGCCATTAATTGGCTCCTACTATGTTTTGTACAGGACTAGATAACAATCTCATGTTCTTCTTGTCCAGGTTGTTTTTAACCCTTTGCCCTATAATACCGCCTTTCCCCGTATCTGAAGCAGACGACTTTTTAAAACATTGTGGCAAAAGAAGCCAATGCTTGTAATGAGTAATGGCTTCTTTTTCCACAATGTTTTCCACTCTGCCAGAGAGAAATAACCCAATTTTTTAAATAAATTGATGTTTTGTATAATTATAAGCTTTGAATTTGAAAGAGTCCAAAATATGCTTATGAGGCAAAGGGTTAAACATTACAGTATTAATATTTTGAGATAATATGAGTATGTGCAGATACATGTATTTTGTACATATTTTCCTTGACATCAGTTGAAAATAATCTTATGAGATGATTTACATTCAATCTTGATTAATTAACAAAGCTAATCTCTGAGAAAGTGCTTTGAGTCTGCTAAAAACATTTCTACTGTGTATTATAACAACATCTTTTCATCAAAATGTTAGATGAATATTCATTTTTTTGTCAAATGGCTTGAAACAACAGGATAGATGTTTTTATTACACACAGCTTGTAGGCTAACTAATGGTATGTACATTCCTTAATACCAGTAATAAGAATATGAAAAATCAAATTTTGAAAATCTTCCATCAAGCTGTCAAGTAGCGTTTGGTATTATTTGTTCTTGAACAATCTTTCAAACATCTCCAGTTGACAGAAACAAGTCAGATTATTGAAGTAAAAGGTATTCAAGTTTTTCCATGTATTTATGTACTGTTAATATGATGATATTAGCGAAACAGTTTTTTTTTTCATTTTTAGTGTACATTTTTCAGATCATTCTTAATTTTCCCAATTTCTAGTGCATTGTAGGTATTCCCAGTTTGTTATAGTTTAAAATGTCTTTTAAAAAAGAGAAACAAACCATGATTGTCACATGATGGTCAAGTTAACATTTTATTGTTCATCAGAAATCATTTCTGATGTATCAAGAATGAGTATTTCTCTACATTCATGATTTTTTGGAATTTTCCGGAACTTCCGTTTTTTTTTCCAGGTCTGAACCCTACTGTTTTTTATTGAATAAGATTAAGATTTCTAGTTTTTTTGAAAATTTTCAGCTTTCACCCGTGTACATTTCTTGTCTGTTTTTTTTACAGCTATAAATCGTGACTATTATAAAGGCCCTAATGAAGGGATATTTGACATTATTCGAGCCAAAGGATTACGAGGGATGTACAGGGGGACTGTTACACAGATGTATCGTGACGTTCCTGCGTCTGCCTCATACTTTGCCATATTTGAATACACATCATTCTATGGGCATAAATATTTACCATCGGTGAACAGTCAACTTATTAATTTCATTGCTGGTGGTTTGGCAGGAGTTTTCAGTTGGACTCTGATATTACCATTGGATGTTATGAAAAGCCGGGTTCAAGCAGATGTCAAGGGGAACCTGTACAGTGGATTATTGGATTGTGCAAAGAAGAGTGTTAAGGAAGAAGGTGTAAAAGTGTTATTTAGGGGGTATTCTGCCGTCGCTTCGAGAGCATTCTTAGTCAATTCTGTTACATTGTTAGTGTATGTTGAATTGCTTAATTTTTTTAGAAAAAGTGGGTAAACATTAAAATTTTTGTTTTCACATAAACCAATTTTTCATGTGAAGTTTTAAAAATTGAGTAATTATTTGTTACAATTGTTATTAATTTGTTGGTTTGAAAGCCATTTACTAGTCAGTTTGGTAGAATTTAATACCAGTCTCCTGAAACAGTATTTTTACATCAATAATTTGTTGAATATTACTTAACTTTGTGTTCACAAAGTCTTATTTTCATCTATTGTTTTTATAAATGAGTATATACATATTGTTACATTTACTGCCTGTTGTTACCTCATTTTTTTTATTTCTTTCTATACATTATAATGTGTACAATAATCAACATAATGATCTCAAATCTGGATGCCTGGACTCATGAGAGTAAATTTCGGACTCAACTATTTACATGCTGAAAATTGAATTCATCAGACTCTATATTTTTACTGTACATAAAATAAAAGTATTCATCATTAAAACATAAATTCAGTATTTGTTCAGCTCACAGATTGTTGATCAATTTCTGTCTTGAAAAGGGACTGGGGCTTAGTTTGTATAATTTTTTTCCCAACCGTGTTTGTTGCCATTATCTGATACTTCATATTGAGAAAATGTGGGATGTAAATGATATAAATTGAAAAAAAATGTGCCATACCTTTCATTTCAGCCTGAGGATATTTTAAATTGATATGATACATTGATTATTGGTAATATACACTTGTAACCTAGGGCCTAATTATTATCATGTTTTAGTTAGTTGTTTAAATTTGCTCATATTAATTGTTACGTTTTGTTGTGATTTATATTTGTAATGATATGTTTCTGATATTAATGTCAGATAAACAACATGACAGTCAGTATTATGAGTGGAGTGTGTAAATAAGTTATCTTGGTATCTGTGATTCCCAGGGCACTTTTTTAAAGAATTTATTTGTCTAGTGTATCTGTACGAAATAATGTTATGCATTGATAAGTGGATGTGTTTACTAGTCTTAATTTGTTTTCCATTAAGATTGTTCATGATATATTTTTCTGTATCTTTTATTACTTGTTCAAACATGTTGTGAACTGTTATATTTTTACCATTGTTTATTCAGGGAGTTTTTCAATAATTATATTATGTATTTATTAAACACCAGTATTTTCATTAGATTAAAAAAAGCTCTCACAAGTTACCAACAATTATTTTTTTCCTACCAGGGTTATTTTCGTTTACTATGATTACATATTTTTGTTTGTTAACATATCTTTCCTGTGAAAATTTTTGAAGGAATTAATGGTGTTAAACTTTGATACAGTCAGACTTGTGTTTGAGGTCACCTCAAAATAAAGACCATCCTGTGAATAAAACCATTCTTTGAAAAAACGTCGTTAATTATTTAGAACAAACTGACCTCCAAGTATAGGCCATCTGTCAATAAAGGCCATATTTTGTCTTTCCCAAAGATGGCCTTTGTTTACAGGTTTGACTGTACTAGGAATAGTTTTATTTGGAGCCAAATGCATTTATTAATCATTATTATATGTGCCATTGACATTCTGCAATAATTAATTAGCCTCCTTACAAATACCGTGAATTACTAAGAATTAATTGTCTGTATTGCATCAAAATGTACTTCTTTCCATTTTTCTGGAAATGTGTATTTTTTTCTCTGAAGTATAGGGTCATTTGATGACTTTCCAGTTCTAACAGTGGAGGATGAACCCAAGTATACACTTGCATAGAACCACCAACCTTTCATAAGCTAGCTGGACAGCTTTCTCACTAATGTCATGTGAAATTTGGTCCCCATTCAGATTTGAACTCACAGCAGTGAAGGCTAAGCAGAGACAATAGCCACTTAATCATGGAAGTCCTTTTAGAAAATCTAATTATTGGGATTTCTGTTAATTGATCTCATTGTATGGTTGTGACATGACTGATATAATCAAAGTAATTCTTGTATTTGTATTTTTTGTACACAACTTGTTGTTTAATAATTCAAAGTTGATACTTGTTATTTATATGAAATGAGAAACTGAATGTTCTATAAATGGGCAACAACATTTTGTTTTAAATTCAGACCAGGCAGTTTGTCTATTCTGTTCAGTAACAAGTTGATTTGAAGTTTATACCTCAATAGGATAAAAAATCATGTATGTCTGTATGAATGTATGTTGTATTTGCATATACAGTCAAACTGATGTTACATGTTAAGGGTGTTACATGTTACTATTGACCAAAATTATTTTCTCAAAATGGAGCAGACAGATTTTGGAAACATTTACCATTTTTATAGGTTTCCATGAAAGAAATTCAGCACAAGATTCTTATAAACAATGACAATCCTATTTGAGTTATTGTTCTTTTAAATTTGCATTGAAGTATATTAAGGAACCACCCATTTATCAAAGATTAAAGAAAGAGGTCCATTTCAATGAAAACTCACAGCAAAAGCAGTATCAACTTCCTAAGGAAAAATACAGGTAACCATGCAATATCTACAGAAATTAGTGTCTTTCTAAAGGGCAACAACTTGTACCAACTTGTCAAAATGTGTTATAAAATGAATTGAAGTATCTAGGGTAACTATCAAAGGAAAAATGATACTTAGACTATACTATTTTTTTAATTGAACTTTTTTTGTGTAGCAGGTACATTAGGGTAGCAGGTACAATGAGCAGGTACATTAGGGTAGCAGGTACAATGAGCAGGTACATTAGGGTAGCAGGTACAATGAGCAGGTACATTAGGGTAGCAGGTACAATGAGCAGGTACAAAAGGAAAGTTAAGAGGTAGGGATGTAATGCCTTCAGGCCACCTTTGGGACCTTCAGAAAACTGTTTTTGTATTAAGATGGTCTCAGTCAATAATTCAGAATTAAAATCCAGAGAAACTTTCTAATAGTCCAAAAGTAAGTGGTCATTTTAATGTTTTATATATAAATATTTTTTCCCCGGGATTTCCACAACTTTTTTACCCTCATCTTATACTCTGGTGTAATCTATACATAAGTGTTTATGGTATTTTGTTCTTTGAAAAAGCAGTCGTAATGTCATGTTGGTCGTATTATTAGACCAGTTGTTAAGTGGAACTTTATTGCATTGACAATTGGTCCAAACTAAAGTGTCATTATAATGAGGTGGTTTTTATATTGAAAAGGTTTTTAAGTGAGGTTTTATTGCATTAAGTTTATATTAACTTGTGTATATATGCCATTTTTCATTTTTGAATGGTTTATTATACAGAGTACCGATTTAATCATAGTTAGCAATGTATTTAATTAGAGGTAGCTTTTGTAAGTAACTGGAGTTTATATTCATGTTACAGCATTATTTGTTTTGCATATATCTCAACATTTTTATTGTTCATTGCCTAGTAATAGTTTTTGTAGAAGTTGTGATTTATAAAAACCAAAGTTATAATAATACTGTGATATTATTCCTTAAATATGTATCTACATTTTGTTTCTTGGTATGAAATATTATCCAAAAAATCAAATTCCTCTGAATTTTAATGATTACAGATATGTTAACAAATATTTTATGAATTTCAAAAGTTACTACATATTGTTTTATTCGTTATATCGACTATTTCAATCTCATACACTTCTGGTGTTATATTGCCAAGGGAGTTGAGCAATGTGAGAAGTTGAGTAAGAAATTTAGTTCAACAATGATCATTTTTTAACTCAGAAATTGACTTGTTGACAACTTGACAGTCTTGTTAGAGATATGATTGTCTTGTACTCTTGTTATGGAAATAAACAAGGTAATAATATAATAATATAGAGAAAATCATATTTGTATGACTCTTATTATTCCCATTTCATGGCATGTATAAAGAAATACACATACATACATTTCATTAATATGTTCATTTCAGCTATACTACTAAGTGATCCTAGATTACTCCTGATTTCCATAATAAAATCACTGCCAACTTCTATGCATGAATAACTCAGATTAGCAGAGGTGAAAAAAATCTAAGTTAATAACCATGTTTACTCAAGTTAAACTCTAGAACAACTTATTGTCACAATCACTACTTTGGTATCTACTACATAAGTAGAACATTTTCATATTTCTATCACTCATTAATCCTTTGCCTCATAAACATACTTTGGACTCCTCTAAATTCAAAGCAATCTTTTGCCATAATGTTTTCAAAAGTCGTCTGCTTCAGATGCAGGGAAATGTGATATTATGAGGCAAAGGTTTAAAAGATCAAGTTACCGTTAGGTGCTAAAATCAGCCATTTAATTCAAATAATGCCTACACACTGAAGACATTTCAACTGATCCCTATCACCATAGCAACAGAACTGTTGTCATAACTGTAACCAGTCTTTCATATAAATACATGTATTTGGTGATACCGCTCCTCCTTCGTAACAATTGTGAAATACCTGAAATACATGAAAAATAACTCAAAAAATGCAACCAAACAAGAAAAAGTCATGTTAAGGGTAACTGAACATACTTTTGTGATAAAGATTATATATATTAGTCAGTTCACAATAATGTTCACATTAAACAAAATGCGCCAATTGCAAATAAACAATTATCAAATTGTAAAGAAGAATTTGTTTTAACAAATCTTGGTCGATGAGTAAATGTTTTTTTTCCATCAGACAAGTGATTGTTGTTTGGTCAATAGAACAACTGATAGCAGTCAGTCTAGTCTATTTTGTTTCTATTCAAGAATTCCTAAGCCAGACTAAAACCTTTCAAATTACTTCGCATTTGTTATTGTTTTACAAGTAGAGGAGATTTATCTTAAAATATTTGAGTATAGTGTAAAGACTGTTTGATGCCAAACTGAAAGTTGTTCTACATAATAACATGAACAAAGTCAGAGTATAATTATATTAGTTTAATTAATGCATAATGTATCTTTAAAAAACGTGTCAACAATCACAACCTGACATTAATAAAAAATGATGCTTAACTGTTGAGTCAACAGTGTTGACCATTAATCCTCACTAATCCCTTGTCACTTTCGTGATATACACATTTAACAAGCGCATATATTTATTGATTATGACCGGACATTAGAGGTATATCACGGTCATAGGTAACTAGTAATATGTTGACTGTTGGCCAGATTTTGATGGTGATGGGTGGTGAGAGGTTTTTATGTTGAAAATGAATGGGGGGGCATTAGAAGTGGCCATTGTTGAGAGGTGACCATTGTTGGGAGGTGACCATTGTTGAGAGGTGACCATTGTTGGGAGGTGACCGTTCAAGGAGGTTTCACTGTACCTAATCATAAATACTGAGACTAAACAGTGGGTTTGAGAAGTTTGTAACTAACTTGAACAAACAGAAGAACAATACTCACTGGACATGAGCCACAAGGCATTCTCATCAGACCTGTTGATTGGATGACAGGATTAATGGCTCGGTATAATTTGTTCTGGCTTCCGTCCCCAGCACCAGCTACTAGAGATTTCTCACATTTGCCATCATATATCAATGTGTCCAGTATTGTTTCTATATCCTCTACAGATAATTGAACCTTTAAATAAAATAACAAGAATAGAAACAAATGATAATTCATTTTTGTAACCCAGTTCAAAAATCAAGGCTTGTTTATAACCTTTCAGGGCCAAACTTCATTCGTGAGGAAACTGTCCAGATCTTCCTTCAATGATAAAGCTGGAAGGTCATCAAATGACCTTGGTTGTTGGTGTGGCATTAAACCACAGATCTAGGTTTGTAAACATAATCCATTAGGCTTGAAGTCATGTTAAGGGTTACTTGATATAAAAAATAGGGCAGGTATGTCAAAAAATGTTTCTGCCCCCAAAAATAGAGAGGGTCAGGTAAACACATCTATTTTTTTTCTGGCCTCACAAAACCACCTGTTTTAATTCTGAAATAATCTATTTAAAGCAATTTGATTAGCTGACACTGTAACTTAGGTCAAGTCTATATGAAGCATGGGCATGTTAAGAATTTCATTATTCATAAGGAGGTGAAATACCTAAACTCTAATGTTACCATAACAACAGCATTTTTCATCATGACAAACAATTTTACTTTTTGTTCTCTTTGAAGTTTCAAGCAAGGCATAGTTAGTAAGACTTGAGTAAGTCTACATGGTACAACAGTTAATAGTAACAACACAACATAAAGCCACCAGACACAAATAAACATATCTATCATAGTACTTCTAATGCAAATTCTCAGAGTATTTATTATTATGATTTATCAAATGTTTGCTGGTACTTAAATTAAGATGAACAATACTGGGCATTTCATTTACTTTCTCTGGCTTAAATTTTAACATTTTCACGTCTTAAATTCCTATACTTTCTATTTTAATTAAAAACATCTTTTATAAATCGCAAGAACACAAGAATGTTAGCGTTGAGGTAAATTTGCCAAACTATGTGAAAGTTTGTCCGGCATGAATAATAACGATACCAGGGTAAATTAAGTGAAATTTTGCTTCAGCTGAAAAACATAAAAATAAAATCCCTACCTTACTGATGCCTAGTTCTGATATATATTTCCAAACATCTTGAGATGAAGCATAGGAACTATTTCTTTGCGCAATAGGATCAACTTTTGTCTCTTTTGCAGCTTCAACCTAAAGACAGATTTACATCAAGCATTTCAGGATTTACATTAAGAACTGATTGCTGATTGAAACCATCAGTTAAAAACAAGTTTGAATTGGTTGTTTTTTCAAAATTTTAAAACAAATTGCCAAAATACAAACAATTTTCGCCTGATTTATCTGTTGCTTTGGCACAAAATTTTTTAAAAATTACTTAATTTCTTAATGAAAACCTTGCATTTACCCACATATAATCATTGTCCGTCTGCTGATTATTAAGTGATTCATACTATGCAACAAGCAATTTAATCCTAGCACAGCTGAAAACCAATCCATACTTTTATCAACTGATATAATATGGCAATCTAAAGGTGTCAGGTTCAAGATTCAGACGAGGCACTGTTTATAGCTCAATGATTATAATAATGTGAGGAAGTAGACAGCAGATTGCAGAGGAAAAAGTTTACACTAGTTTGTCATCTGATGTCATCATCAATATTGCAAGATCTGTATGACATATACATCATCATAATCTACACAAAAAAAGAAATTGATTCCAACACTACCTTTTGTACAAGAAATTTATAGCATTGTTGATTTAAAACTTCTACAAATTCTGACTCAAAGTCCTGATCACTATACCAAGCTCCCCCAGTCACAGTTCTGTCTGGTTCCAGGTTATACAACATGTACACTTTCTTCTTAGAAGCCTAAAATAAATACAACATCAATCATGAAAATGTTTTTATTTCATAGACATGCCTTAGCTGTGATATCTCTTTTTAAATATAAAAACATGCAACAGCTTACCAGTACATTTCAGGCAATCCCAATACAAAGCCATCAAAAAGGCCCCAAAATTGGAGATTAATTCTAACATACAGCTAATTCTTACTGAACAAGAGGTGTTTAGAAAAAGCTACCTCAGCAAAAACATGTCAAGGAGATGAAATGCAGGGCAGCATTTTGTAGATGTATCAAGCTAATATACCATTATATTAACATAAAATCATGCCATTGGTGTATATATATTTAGCTATAAACATTTAACAGATGAGGATATGACCGAATGACAACTACTTGAAAATAACCATTTTTTCTTTCCAAAACAATGGAATTAACTTACATTCAATTGAAAAATGCTTACCACTGGTATTTATCGCAACAACTCCCAATAATTCAAAAGTATTTAATTAGATAATTGTTTTTTCTATCACAGCTATTAATTTACATACACAACATAAAAACACTGTCCTATAAAAATTCACACAGGAACAGAATTGCATTTTATTAATTAAAGTAATGCTATAAATATTTTTTTCTGTAAAATTATTTTTGAATTTTTTTTTTAAATTCATTAAACTCTGACAAAACAGTCATAATACCAGTAATCCACAGTCGTACAGAAAAGTTTCACCCACCTCAATGTTTCTACATCTAGCACTATTTACGGAGTTAGAATTCATTTCATTCAGAATTCATTGGAATCACTTTAACCATTACACAACAATAGAAATAATGAGGGTAAGAAGTAACACAAACAGGACTGCTATACCAGACTTCGATAAAAAAACTGTTTCAATGACCATCAAAAAAATGTCAAGGTCATTTCATTTTTTTTTCAACATAATACAAGGAAGCTGATTCAAATATTTGTTGCTTCGTCTTTTGTACTACGTACAAATTAAATTACTTTGTAAGTTATGAAAACAAGAAATTTGTGCCATGATGATTAAAAAAAAAATCCAAACTTTAACTTGATATGTGCATTATTCAATTTCTTACTCAGTTTCAATAAAATTGAAACATGATCAGATTAACATAGCTGGCTTTGACAGCAATGAAAATTTATTTCATATATATTCAATATTGACAGAATTCTTATACTTTGAATTCAATATCTGACATAAAAAATTCATGAAAAAGGTGTGTCAGGTCTGTTACAATAATGAATCATAAATTATCATAATGCAACTCACAGCTGTGATGTGAAACAAAAAACAAACATTATTTTAATTCTGGTCCATCAGACACAGCCAACAAGTAAGTAAAACAATATATTAACAATCCAGTACTTACAGCAACAGACTTGACTGCTTTAATTAGTTTTTTGCTCTCAAGATTCTTAAGGATTTTATTCACTTGTGTCAGTAAGAGGTTACACTTGAATCGGATATCTCGAATCCATATCCCTGAAAATAGCATTAAAATACAGACATACTATAGAAAAGGTTGTACAAAATAACTTTAACTTGTTGCACTATACAAGTATCACAATAGAATGCCTTGATGTGAACTACACAGTAACATACTCTAACATAATTTTACAGTCAAACTAGTTTACAAAGGCCAACAAAGGGATACATGTAATATAGCACTTAAGCCAATCTACTTTTTTTGTTTCTCAGAATTTTGTTACAAAAAATTGGGTAGATGAGGGGGAAAATAAAACAACTAGACCATATGATTTCTGTTTGGGCCTACAATTTGGTGGTGTCTGTGAAAACAACTTGACATGAGAATCAGTTCATGAGAAAAGCAACTACCAAACAATAAAAATAGTGATATGCTTATGAAATAAATGTTTATTTTTGGGTACAAACTAGTTAAAATACTCATATTTACTGAAGTTCACAACAAATAATGAATGATTATTACAATACAACTGAAAAAATGAATTCTGAATTCTTTTAATTTTTTTAATTTTCGTTCTTTTTTTGAGTTGGTTTGTCAAAATATACCCATCAGCGTGTTTGAGAAATGAAAATCTTTATTCAGAGGTTTGTTATCGATGAATGTATGCTAAAGAGTGGCCTTAGTTTACATAGTGGCCTTTATTTCAGGTTTACAGAATTAAAATACTTGATATAACGTTTACCTCAAAGCATAATTTAAACCTTATGATAGAAAAAAAATTCATAGATTCAGAATCTAGTCTTGTAAGACAAGATAGAATTGATTTTCTCCGCAAGATTTTACTCAATCACAGGATCTAACATCAGCAACAACTATCCCTTACACTCACCTTTGTTACCTGCATCTTTTATTATCTGATAGACAACTTTTTCCTGCTGGTCAGCTCCCTTAACAGCATCATGGGCCCCAGGATCCTTTATTTTGTAGATCAACTTTCCACTGCTACTTTTCAGCAAATCAATGCGACCCTTTAAACATGGCAAAAAGTTTGGATAAACTCATGCACAGTTACAACTACACAAACACAACTACCATTAATCAATTACATATCTAATAAATACAACAAGGCCAAAAAAAATAGTTTCTTCATAGTTACCCTTCTACCCATTGTTTTGCACCAATCTTAAAGCTTGTAACTGCAGAATTCAAAATATTTGGTGTACCTCTAATGTAAGGTATATTTAAAAAAAGAGCTGTGCAGAGTGGCACCAACACTCATCCATTTCACATCATTCTATATATAAGCAATTTTGACCAAATTCTAAGTTATGATAATCAAGTACTCCAAGTGTCGTATTGATATCTTTAAAAGTGTTTGAATAATGGGCGACATTAAAGTGTTTGCACGACAACAACGATAGACAACAACACCACAATGATCTTAATAGCTTGACATTTTCTTCAAAACATTCGAGCTAAAAAAATATAAGTTAACATCAACATTGGTTCAATCCCTAAAATTTTCTGAATACGTATACATGTTTCACCCATGAAATGATCCCAATGATCATCCAATCTGTGGAAAAATCACACTACTGTTAACAGCTTCAAGTCTAAAAGCTATAAACTTATTTTGACCAAATCTAGACCAGAAAAATTAGGTGATGTATATATTCACTTACAGTAGACAGTAGCCTGTTAATTGCTGTAACTCTCTGTTTAACATCAAAGTGTGGCATGTCATCTTGAATCATAGCATCAGTAATACCATCTGGATTCTGATGACACATCAACAAGACCCTTGAGAAATATTGTCAGATAAATCCTCAATCAGGCACTTCCATTAAATAGTTTCAATAGTAATATATAACAAGCTTCTAATAAAAACAATATCATACTGTTTTATCATTAATATGGGAAAGGATTCCTGTAGATTAATGTGCATAATCGAATAATGCAATTAAAAATTCATAATATGATTTTAAGCATTCATGAACAGTTTTAAACAAGTCTGAATTCAATTCCTATTAAAAATCCAATGAGTCCTTGTTTCAGCTTAACAAAGCAAACTTTATATTTCACAATTAAGGATCGCCAAGTGGTGGTCATAAGTTAAACTTGGTGACCCAAGTATTCCAATAAAATGTTTCAACAGAAAGCTTAACAATAATAATAATTAACAAACACATTTGCATAATAAAAATGGTCTATTTAACTGCATTTGCCAATCAAGATACCTGTGATATGATATGAGGTAGGATTGAAGGTTGGGAGGAAATTCATAATGATAATACAATTTTTATAATATGAAGTTTGATCATACTTTGAATTAGTGTTGAATTTCACTTTCGTTTCTGATCTCTGTGTATAATAGTCATTATTAGTCTAAGAGTAAATGAAACACATGGAACTTGTGCAGTGGTATAGCCCTAATAATTCGATTTTCGATTGGTGGATTTCATAAATGAATTCGAACATGCAATTCTTTCAGTGGGGACAGGGCCAAATAAACTATTATCTCGTCGTTACAAACAGTCTAAAAGTAAAACATTAATTAGGTGGACTAGCAGTGATGATGATGCTCCTTTGAACACAGAGTCCAATAAATGGATATGCAAGTATGATATGATGTAATTAATATGACTTTCCGTAGTGTTCAATAAGTGATGGACTGGCAGACCTGCAAATGTTTGTGGAAATACATTAAAAGCGTGCTCAAACTGCAATGAGTGAAAAAATAGGTCGCGAAAACATATTAAAATATGTCTCCTGGCAAAATTAACAATGTGTACTCATTTTAAACGATTTACCGAGTTTCGAGATCGGTGTCCTCCACTGGTTCTTGCTTCACATTAGTGGCCATAATCAATTATATCGTAGCTCGTAAATGAACAAAAACTCGCGTTTCCATATTTTGCATCATCCGGCTGAAATGAAAGTAGAAGTTTTAAAAAGAATAAAATTGAATATGATTCAATTTAATTTCAGGTTTCTGATCATCAAAATGTCTGATTTATTATAAAAAATATATATTTTAATTTCATTAAATAAATTTCGAAAAATATCCGGGAAAAAAATTCAGTGCGGAGCTAATCATGACTGTCATGGCGGAAGGAGAGGTAATTCTCGGTGTGAAGACAATTTTTGTTGTGTTGTCGCTTCTTTGTCCTGCTATCAGATGATAATTATGTGTTTTTCCTTTGCAGTTTGAGTTAACGGAGGGCTGCAGAATGCCTGTTCTGCTCAATAATGGCGAGGGCTGGCGTACGTATCAAATGTTTACTTTCGTTTTCGCACTACAACTCATTCGTACTACTTTTTGTGCTCAATTTTGTACTTTTATTGTATTTTGACTGTTACGATAGCATGACTGTTCAGAGATATATCATGATTCTAACTCAATATTACCTGTAAAATGTACTTTTTATGGGAGTACTTTGCAACCAGAAATTGCTGAACATATACAAAAGCATGTCAGATTATGTCCGTTTGATCTGTGGCCTCTGTACATATAATTTAACACAATTGTGTCACCTTTCTGATATCTTCTCCTTATTATGGAATGGACAGTGGCAAAAAAATGCTGCTGTGAAAGTTTATTTTAGTTAAATGAAATACCTTTGCAAGTGTTATTGATCATTGATGTTTGATTAGTAAGTCAATTGGCTTTTTTTTCAGATTGGGCGGAAATTTTGGGCAAGAAGGAGTTAGCTGGAAAATCTGTTTACTATGTGCATTATGATGATTGTAAGTTTGTGTTATTTCTCAAGAAACAAATTAAATGATTAACTAGATTTGATCTTGCTTACTGACTTCGTAACATCCTGCAATCATGTTGTACACATGCTGTTAATGAAATTATTCCTAGACGTTGTGGCTTAAAATATATACTAGCAATTAATGCACAAGCAATAATATGCTTCATGGAAGATATTTCAATAACAAGTAAATTGCTAATCATGATTACATTTTCATTAAAAACTACTATCTTGTATTATTGAACTTTTCTGAACAAGAATCAATTGCTCTGTTTTGTTTTAGTCAACAAGAGATTGGATGAATGGGTGCCAGAGGCTAGGATGGACCTTAGCAAGCTGGAATTCCCTAGAAAGGAACAGAAAACACCCAAAAAAGAGATTGGGAAGTCAAGTAGTTCAGCTTCCAGTCGCCCTTGTAGCCCTGATACTTCATTATTGGTAAGAGTGTCTTCTACTTATCATTTATTTCTGTTTTATGACAATTTTGAACTTACATTGCTGTAATTTATGCTTCTTCAATCTGTCAATTCCAAACTCGAGCTTTCTGGTTTAGATGCTTATCCTCTTACCTGAAACTAGTTGTGTAATTTGTAAACAAAAGTCATTCACAAGAATGTAGTTTGTTTTCAATTAAGTATTAGTGAGTCTGATATTTTTAAAGCTAATGCTTTTATTGTGAAGGCTGCTCTTGTATAATTATGTTTCATACATATTTTGTCTTGTATTTTAGAATGGAAGTGCTGGTCCTACCAAGAAGGCTTCAGTAGCAAGCAGAAAAAGGAAACATGAAGATGATGTAATTATTCAATGTTACTAATTATATAATTTACACTTAAGGATTTGGTTTTAGACTATTAATGTCTACAAATGCAACACATATAATATAGTAACCTATTTGTGTTAAGCTGTTCAATGTTTATTACAAGTAGATACTATCTTCATGTATAAATTTAGAGATTATTGATTAAAAATGTTGACTTTCAATAAAATTCTGCATTACTAACGTCAAGACTAAGTTCACCTTTGATATATTCAGTTATATTTTAAGTTTGTTTTCTAAGTTTTTTTTTCTTTTTTGTAGATTGTTGACCCTGTGTCCTTGCCGTCAACACCACATGGTAGCAGTTTGGTAAGTGATAAGTTTTGATTATACTGCAATGCCAATTTTACTCATTTAAAATCTTCCATTTGAAACTTGCTTTTATCGTTTAGTTTTGCATGTGATTTTTGATCATTGATTTCTCAGCTCTTTCTATGAATCATTTTTGAAAATCTTTGTAAATGAATATGATCAACAATAAGGAACAGTCTTGGTTAAGTTAATGGACAAGCAGAAAAAGTAACTCACAATGGTGATCTAAATTTCTCCATATTTCATGCTTCCTGCCACTTTGAGTTTGACTAATGTGACTATGCACCTGACTATTAACTTATAAATTTTCTGTGTATTACTTCCAGGGTGTAGACTCTAGCGGAAGTCGATCAGCTACTCCATCTATACCTCATGTGAATTCTTCAGTAAGTATATATTCATATATTGAAAATGCATTAAATGATAAACATGTTACAACATAGTAATTTTAACAATACTAAATGATGAAAACCTGTTGTGAATATTGCAAATTGCGCATTGATCATTTTGCATTGTTATACCTTAACTCAATTCTTTAGAGTGTTAATGGAATTATTTCTAATTTTGAATGCATTATTTACTACATTACACAATTTCGGAAAAAGTTCTATAGCCCAAATAGAAATTTACTAGCTCTGGGCTTTGGGTGAATGGGTTAGAATGAAGACTGCATACTGTAATTATACTTTGTAGCAAGACTTAATTGTGAACCCTGACGGTTCAACAACACCAGCAGCCCCCAGACAGACAGGAAGTATGGTTGCCCATCATGATGATGCTGTCACCAGAATGAAAAACATTGAATTGATAGAGTTAGGACAATACAGAATTAAACCATGGTACTTCTCACCATATCCACAGGTTTGTTTTTGGTTTATTAATTATTCAAACATATTTATAAGTGAAAAGTGTGTGACATACATTATGAAAAATGTTCTCAATTTTATGTCCAATTTTACCTGATGAATTACATAAATCATTTTTACCTGTATGAATATAATAAAAAATGACTTCTAGTACTTAAAGTTTGGCAGCTTGAAAAATAAGTAGTTGGTTAGAATGGATGCAGACTTGTATATGTTTGCAGCCAATTTAAATTTTTATTATTCTTGACTGACATAATTAAGGGGTTGAAGGATATCAATGTATTGAAAGATATTTATACTATTTCAGGGACTTACCAATTTATCAATGGTATATATATGTGAATATTGTTTGAAGTATGTAAAAAGTAGCAAGTGTTTAGAGAGGCATCTGGTAAGTTGTTTTCTTTCTTCCCATTTATTAATGTATTGATTGTCAAGATTTTTTGTGAATTTGTCAGGCTTGTATCACTGATGCTTAATATTTCCTGAAAAAATGTAATTACAAACAAATAAAAACAGTTGTTGAATTACAATGCATGACTTGAAGAGTTTTCTCTTATTTATGCTGTTTTTCTTTTGTCTCTTTTTATTCAAACAGTACCATGGTACATTTCTGTATAGGCCTACCCATTTTGCAATGTGTACTGTATGTGAAGTGCTCTGGTGAGATCCCTCATTCTTATTTTTTATGTGCTAATAAGTTCTTTACTGGTTCAGTATTTCCATTTTGTATGATTTGTGTTTACTTTACAAATTTTTCAGTCAAAATGTGTTCTTCGTCACCCACCTGGAAATGAAATTTATCGGAAAACAAATATTTCCATATTTGAAATAGATGGTCGGAAAAACAAGGTAAGGTATTAATATTAATTGTTTATCATTAGTTAGGTATATTGATATAGAAGAAGTCTTCAATTTGTACCTTTCTCTATGTCCTTTTAGCTTAATACTTTTATATGTTGTTATATACTGATACTGTTTTTTTCAATGTTGCCTTGTTCCATGTTTGTCTATTTCTTCATTGACAATGTAGGTAAAAAAAGATTGATATATCACATTTGAATATCTGGAATAAACTATGTGATTTACAAAGAAAAGGATACTAATAGTGTGTCACTGAGTAATGAGTAGAAACAGCTGATATATTAATCAACAAAGAATAATGAAATATCAATAAGCCTATACATGGGTGAAAGTTTTTTTGTTGGCATGGGCCAGAGTTTCCAGGGTATTTTATGTCAAACCGGACTGACTTTTGTTGTTTCCACAGGACTAATCTTAAGTTTTCTGGTTTTTCAAAATTTTCAACTTTCACCCATGCTTATAAATCTCCATTGAAATTACTGATATTCATGTTGCTTCATTGCAGAATTATGCTCAAAACCTGTGTTTACTTGCCAAGTTATTCCTGGACCACAAAACCTTGTACTATGATACAGATCCATTCTTGTTTTATGTGTGTTGTGAAATGGACACTAAAGGTTATCATATTGTTGGGTACTTTTCAAAGGTTAGTATAATTTAAAATTTGACAACGAATTTTGAGAAGTGAATTAGTGAAAAAGCATTTATTTTGGCTTGCATTTTAGTTTTATGTGAAACATATTAATTTCATTGCATGGATGGAAGTCTTTTGGGGGGTCCGATGGATTTGCAGATCAAGGAACAAGAACAGAATGGTCAGCACAACTCAAACAGAATTATGGGATTTTTTCCGCACAGTTAACGTCTGGGTTACTGTCATATTATATTATGCATGATTTAATTGGTTTAATGAAGGTTCTTTAGCCAATTAGAACTGACTTTTAACTTGGCTTTTAATGGCATTAGATTAGAAATGTGTAAGCCAATGTCACTAAACTAAAAATGAAGTTTTTGCCACCCACTTACAACACGAAAGACGTTGAAAGGGATGCGCAAAAAAACATGGCAATGGGAGTGGTTGTCCAAATGTGAGAGCTAATTTCACAGCCTAATATTGCCAGCATTGCAAGGGCTTCGGGGCCACTCAGCCAGGGTGTTGCTCTGGACCCACCAGAGGTCCTAGCCCCTAAGCCCCAGCTTCATTTGCAGTGATTTCAGTATTGCCAATTTTCACCCATGTAATTTTGATTTTTTGGTTGGATTGGATCTTCTTAACTTTTTGTATGAGTGCTTTAAATAAAACAAGCTTGGCTTTGTTATTGTTTATCTGTGGTGATTAGCTTTTTCACTCTGGTTTAAAGTTGCACCAACAGCCAGGGTCATTTGGCAACTTTTCCAACATTATTGGTAGAGGTATACCCCAGACTTACACCTGGATAGAACCACCAGCTCTCTGTAACCTAGCTGGACATCTTCCTCGCACGTGAAATTTGTCTGGTCTTAGGTGGGACTTGAATTCACAGCGTTGATGGGCTGGTTATTACTAGCCAGAGACCATAACCTTTCAGCTGCAGAGGCTCTGATCAGCATAAGATGCACTTTCTGTTTGTAAAGGGTGAACATGTAGAAGTTTTAAGTGGTATTAAATTTTGAAGCATTAGACCTTTTTCCCCTACATCACTTGTATTACACTTTTTGTTCTTTTTCCGTGGTTCTGTGTGTGATAACTATATATTTGTTTTTCAGGAAAAAGAATCTTCAGAAGATTATAATGTAGCTTGTATTCTTACACTTCCACCATATCAGAAAAAAGGTTTTGGGAAATTGTTAATAGAATTCAGTAAGTTTGAGAAGGAATACAAACCTTTTTATTTATTTTAATTTCCTGCTTACCAAAATATGATACAAACTTCATATCGTTTATATGGCATACAGACATAGACCAATCTGTTTTGATGATACTATCTGTACTATCAATGGTAATAATGTCACCAATTACAAAAGTTGGTTTGTCTCACCCGGACATATTTAAGATATGATTTTAAACATTAAAGTGTTACCATAGTGATATTAACTTCTGTCATTTACAGATACCAGTTGGAATTAAATTTAACTAACAATTGATAGAATGAAGCATTTTTTCTTACAATTAAAGGATGGCATTTTTCATGCTTAAAGATTTGCTATCTTAGATAATATGTGTCTATGAAATAGCCCCTTAGTTCCTTTAAAAAAAAACCATGGCTGTAATTTTAGAATCTCTCAAAACATAATACTTCCATTATTTGCAGGTTATGAATTATCAAAGGTCGAAGGGAAGACTGGATCTCCAGAAAAACCATTGTCTGACCTGGGTCTACTCTCATACAGAAGTTATTGGTCTCAGACCATAACAGAAATTTTGCTAAATTTGAAACCAGAGGAAGGCAATGATAAACCGGTGATCACAATAAAGTGAGTAATGAAAATGTATTTTTTAATGCATACTTAGGTGATCTAACACACATTTTGAGATTTCTCATTACCTTCAATGTCAACCCTCAGTTTGGTTGAATATATTATTATCTAAGTTTGACTTTTTTCTAAATATGTGTCTAATCTTTTGAAAATTGTTTCTTATTATTTAAGCACATAGAATTCCACCCTATTATTACTAAATATTATTAACAATATCAATTTAGTGAAACAAACATTGCAGAAAGATTATCTCCCTTGGATTGTAAAAAATTAGTCATTATTACATTCGTTATTGGCTATATTTCAGTGAAATCTCAGAGATGACAAGTATCAAGAAAGAAGATGTGATATCAACGTTACAACATCTAAACCTCATTAACTATTATAAAGGTCAATATATCATAGTGCTAGCCAAAGATCTGTTAGCTTCACATTTCAAATCGATGAGTAAACGAAAAGTGAGGATAGATCCTAAGTGTTTGCATTGGCAACCTAAAGACTGGAGTAAACGAGGAAAGTGGTGATAATCCCTGTATTATGTCAATTACCCACTGAAACTACTGTGTGTATAAGTTACACATGCTTTTATCTATTCAGCCTCCTGGTACTTGGTTGATTCATAATAATAATAATGTTTTGCACTCTAAGGATATGCTTTTCAACATACATGAGTATTAGAACTGAGTTTTTCAATTAGGTATTGTATAATATTGGGAGTTATTTTATTAGACACCAAAATCTTGTTTATCCATTGCATGTTTTATGCATAAATTACACACACAAAACAATGCATTTCAGTGCATCTGTACAGTAAAAGATGACTGCTTTCTCAAAGAACCAGTTTGTTTTCTTATACAGTGGACTCTCATTGTCTTGAACTTGACAGGACTGATGAAATCAATTCCAGTTATCTGGAGTTCCAGCTATCCGGAGTTTACTCCAGAGAATGGAGTTGTTTCCCTTGTATATTTTATATTGTGTAATGTGCTTGTGTTGTTTGTAATGATCACTTACCAACATGTACATACATGTTATAGATTATAATATAAGACAAGAAAACATGCAAAACAAATGATTTTGCGTGGCTTTTATTGAGAGACATTTGTCTAGACATTTCGTATTCATTATTGTTTGTTTATTTTACAAATAATTTCAAAGTAATCACTCTTAATATCACAGCAAACATGTACTCTTTGACCAACACAATAATTAATAAAATACAATTTAAGTTTTGAACAAAACCAAACACTTGTTAATTGTCATAGGTGTGTAATGTTACCTTCACATGGTTGTCAGTTTCACATGCAATGTCTTATTGAGTGAATTTTTGACAGCAAAGTAATATCAAGTTGTGAAATGTATTGTTCAATGGGGAGGTGTGAATAACAGTAAATATTGACCTCAGGACCTGATTTTTGGTACAAGTGTTCGAGTTTATGTGGTTCTAGCCATGAGGAGTTGAACTATTTGGAACATACAGAAAAAACAATAGGGACCGCAGAATGTGTTCCAGTTCTCTGGGGTGTTCGAATTTACCGGGTTCTTGCCAACGAGAGTCCACTGTGCACCAAAATGAAAGTTTAACTTGATTTATGTTTTCAACCCTAATGACAGGTCAAACTATGATTTGAGCTAATTGTACAATGATGGTAAAATGCTTAATCTTTAGGTCGTTTGTGTGGAATTTTGCTTGATGATGGCATGGTCTTCTTAATAACAAAGTACTGGTTCAAAGCACTGGAAGAACCACTTTGAGTTGATAGAAGTAGTCTTTCAGTAAATGTAAAAGTATATCTCAGTTTAATCATAAGATATTCTGAAATTTGAAATTCCAATTTTTCTTCAAAAGTGGAATTCTTCTTTTTCTTCAGATGTGAAATTCCCATTTCTCATTAAATGTGAAGTTTATATTGTTTTTCATCATACAGCATCTTTAGAGTACATGTGTAATTACCTCATTATAATGACACTGTTTGCTCAACATTACAACATATTCCTCATTGACTAAGCAGCATCATGTGCAAATTGACACAAACCTCTTGTATTATGCTTAAATTCAAGCATTTCCTGAGATTATATGAATGAATTCTCTCGTAAGGGCGTGAATTCAAGGTCATGTCCCTATGATTAAGCTAGGAAAGAAATATGGATACCTGACCAAACAAAAAAATGGATGGGTAGTTTGCAAAACTTTTCCAATTCTTTTTTTCAAATGTACGTAGGTAAAGGATTCTTTAAAAAATACATACAGAAAGCCCCACCTTCCCCAAAATATGTACTACCTTCCCCCAAACCCACCAACCCGAAACACATAAACAAAAAACGGACAAGTACTCCCACTGGGTACCACCTTAGAACACCTTATAACAAAGCTACAGGAAAAACTACATTGATGGGTCCAACCTCGCACCTAACCAAGACATACCTTTCATACTTTGTAGGGATGATTCATCCCCAAATATTTTTGTACAGTACTTCTACTACTTTTGTACTATTTTCTTGTTAGAAACACAAGCAAAAATAGGATCAGTTGGGTAACCAGAAACATGATTATATTTCTTGTCTAGCCTTACAATTATTTAAGCTGATGATTTATCTGACATTGTGTCAAATGGCTGAAATTTACTGTTTATGTAGTTGTAACTTTTTAGCAAAATGTTCTGTGTTGGATTGATGTACGATATAACCTCAAATAGTGACCACCTTTATATAATGAACTCTTGATTTCAGACAGGCTTTCAATGGCTCCCATTCAACGTGATAATGTGACCATTTCATTATTATGAATGATTTTTATGGGTCCCAAAGGCTGTCTCTTTATAGAGGTTTTGCTGTATATGGTTAAAATGTGATGTTCATTTGTCAGTTCACAATTTTACTTTGAAAATGAATGTTAGCATTATTAAGTACAGATGTTTACCTTCTCCAGTCATTTTTATTTTCAGCCAAGTAACCTTAATGAGGTTTTAATGATTGTCACACCCACTACCTATGTTTCATTCTACCAGTACATGTATAGTTGTTTGTATTGTACTCGGTGTCTGAATTAAACTGAAATAAAGTAAAACTAAAACATGACTTACAGTGGTTATTTACTGCGACAAATGTTGATGATTCATGCATATGCATGTTGCTTAGTTTGGTGGAATATTTCTCATGAAATTAAGAGTGGCTGTTTACTAATATTAAAAGATGTGCTAAAATCAGTTTACATATTTGTACTTATGTCTTTCCAAAATATCTTGCATCTTTGATAATATTTTGGAGGATTTAATGAAATTCTTATGAATAAAATTAATAAAAAATAAGTATATTATAATTTTACAATCATAGGTCCATTATGATCCATGTAATTACAACTACAGTTACAAACAACATAATATGACACAATACAAGTTATTACAAATGTACGAAGTAGATGAGATTTCTGAAACAGAAATGATATAATTGATAGTAATACATTAAATAGTATTACACAATTACTTGTGTTAATATCATCATAATTTAAAAATAGTCCTACCAGAGTACATCCGCTTAATTTAAGATTTTTTTAACTTAGTAATTGTGTCTGAGTCATGTACAAATGAATCCAAGTTCATTCCACTGCTAGTTTCAAACTCATACCTATGCATGCAGCTTAGTGCTGTGACTGTTCTTGAAATATTTTGTTCCATGTCAGTATAATAATGATTTTATTCCACAATCATCTTATTTTACTTTGATGTATCAGTATCTTAGCTTCAATGGTTGGCCTCAATCCAACCGCGAATAACAAGTAGTTCTCTTAAAGTATATAGTAGTATCCTAGTTACTGGAAAATCACTATTGAGTCAATAAAATGTTCATCAAGTACATACTAATCTATGTATTTTGATGTCTGCAGTTATTGAGGCTCTAAGCATATGTTTTTAATTATTGACACATTCACGCATTCTTTAACCCTAAACTGTTATATATAATATATTTTGACTACCAAATGCTTCCACTTCCGGCCCTTGGCTTACTTTCGCATTATGATTTGTAGTTAAATGTTACCCTCGGTTAGGAGGGTTAAAGAAATAAGTCTTCAGACTCATTGATTGTTCCACTGCACGGAAATCTTTAGTAAAAGGCGAAAGATTTATGCGTGACTGTAGTGAAACCAGAGTTGCTGAAGGTAGTTTTCAGTGCATTCATATACTTAAATATATATATTCAAAACACGGTTTATATATTTTTTAATTTACAAAAAATTATCATAGTTGATCAGTAATTTAATGACTTTATATATAAAAATAAAAAAATAATTATTAAAATCCTGCATTTTAATAAATTAGTTCTTATTAAATTTTTTTTTGATAAAGGGAGGTAATAAATAAAAAGGGACGGTAACGTTCTTTCAGCTACCTGCTGGAATACTTGAGAGAGATCAAACTTAACATTATGAGAAGAAAAATTTGCCAGCATAATTGATAAAACATTTATTGGAAGTTAACTTTACTATGAATTCATTCCGTTTTAATGGATAATTAAGATGACGTCATTGTTATTAACCAATTTTAATTGACAGACGCAATTTCGCGGTTCGGATTGAAAGGTAACGTTAAAGTCTATATGATATATTCTTTTCCTGATTAGTAGCTACGATATTTTTACTGTGATTTATGAATTTTGATTGCCGACGGTCCATAGATCTTTATACAAGGGGAAACGTCTAGATCTTATGAAAAGCATTCTTATCACGTACCAGGGATTCGGTATTACAATGTATATGCAATACAGAGTCCCGGCACATACTAAGTTATATATCTCTATCTCATTTTATTTCCCAATTATCTATAGATCTATGTGTATCTTACCAATTTTACGCAGTTTTACTTAGTCCCGTTATACTATTATAGCTGTTCGGAAATCCTTCCACTCGTGCATGCGCTCTCAAATATTTGTACGTGCCACCGATTTACTAATTAATCATTTTTATAAAATTCAGTTCACATCATAGTGAAACAACATGACGGATAAGTATATAATTCCGTTTCTGTTAGGCTTTTTAAATACTTTTATATTTATGTTAACGTGAATTATAACATCATTATCTAGAGTAAAAAATGATACGACAACACTCGACATATCCAGGAAAAAAACACAGAATATGATGTATATAACTGGTTATCATTATATGTTATATGTGAGTGTTAACTCACAAAAATTGCACCATCTTTCATCTGAAACATTTAATTACGTAAGATGATGTATTTGAATAAGTATTTCTGTAAAAAACATGAAATTGTGTTTCCATACATATATTTGTTCTTTCACCTATTTGAAAAAGCAAGTATCTTTTGGTAGATGATATCATTTATTGGATTAGATAATGCCGCGGATCCGATTTATGACAATATGTCACTTCTTCAAAACGTGTTCGTGATTGCACATATATCCGAATATAAATACAAAAATATACTGCAAAACATGCCCCATAAATCAGTGTTTGTTAGTGCATGTATTTACAATTTCTTTCGCTTTTTTCCTGACGATTGATAAGTTACCAAGTAGTTATACGTTGTCACGTGCGCACTCGCGTATGACAAAATTACCTATCAATTATAGGCTTATGAAGTCATCACAAATTGACATGTGAAGGTGTGTCATACGCAAGCGGATAGTTCGGATTTTATCGTGGCTGGGTAAACAGGGTCGCTGTCAAACAACAAATCCAAACAAAACCTCGGAAGTTTACGAACATCATTCCAGCGACGCAAGATGTTTCGAGTAATGGGCTCCATGATGCCCTATAGAAACAGGGCGTATGATATTTACAGGAGAAATTTTAGCGAAGCATCTGCGGTTGGTTTTCTCTCAGCAATTTTATTCACTGTTTTCTCCGAGCCTGTAAAAAACCTAGTCGATTTTGGCGAAAAATGGATGGAACTGTCCGGAATTCCGTATCAGATGAACATTGCTATGTTTGGTTTTGTTGTTGGCTATGGTACAACGAAGATGTTTTTGTTAATGAGAATGCAACTCTTCAAGATGTTACTCGCATATCAAGGCTGGATGTTCAATCCAAAATCCATGACAACAAAGGTATATTTTAAATTCGTTTTGGTTGCAAAATTGATTGAACAAATTTTAGTTTCACATTCATCAATCAAATCAAGTAATTAAGTTCAATAGGTTTGATTGACATGAATGTGGCCTGTTAGATATTCAATACTTGTTTGGTATTAAGAATATTGAGGATCGAAATGATGCTTGCAAACAAGGAAGGAAATGATTTTCTTATTTAAATCATGATTGAAGGTTTATTCAAGTGATGAAGTATTGGTAGATTAGCTGAATAGCAAAGACAATTCACATTCTCATTGTGAAATGTATGAAAATTGGCATATGAACTCTTGTAGAAATGGTTAAATTCCATTTAAAATTGTTTTTTCATTTGTTTCAAGAATATTTTTTATGACTCTTGCATTTGAATTTGATAACATTCTGGAGTGTGAGTAAACCAAGCTTGATAATCTCTACTTTAACAAATAATGACCGATATCATAATCATATGACGAAAAAATGAAAAAAGATGTATGAAAAAAAATGTATTTTCATAGTATTCCTTGTAATATCGCATATATTTGTGTATTTAGAATGAAATGTTCTTAATTTTTACTCAGTATGCATATGTATATGCCATGATTTATGAAATTAATGTACATTTTGTTTGTTAACATACATAGTGTTCTTCAATTTTTATTTTAGTTCAAATCCCTGTCAACCTTAATTATTGCGTTTCAATAATTGTGAATCTTCTCTTCATATCATTAACTGTCACTTGATCAAGTTGATGACATTTGTTGACCTTTGACGTGATGATCTATATATGAACCTGACTCAAGTATTGATAGATTTATGATTGACTGTTCTATTAAACTTTGAAGAGATATTTATATCACTATAAATATCAGACTTTAGATCTGATCATCGGATCATTTTCATATCTTGATGGTAAATAAACTTATAAATGTGAAACCAAAGTGTTTCGAATGAGTGACTTAGATGAAAATGAGAACGATTCTTGGACATAGATGTTTGATTCTTACTTCATTTGTTTTGATCATGTTTATTTTTGACTTTTCATGTCTTATGATTAAGATAAGAATAATGCATGTGATAGGTTCATAATTGAATTTGTTGCTTTTATAATTGCATTTGTTTACAAATGTTTTTTCGAAAAGTAGTTCACCTCAGTCTACAGACAAAGGTGTAGCAGCAGGCCAAGTCTTATCTGTTGTTGTTACAATTATCATCTATTATTGACTTTATGTCTGCACAAAACCACTCAATCAAATCGTTAATCTGTGCTAATTGCAACAAACCATCTTAAAACATTTTGATAAAAATATGGATTCATTGTCTTTTACTTGCATATAATTATTTTTTCTGTTCAGATGTACAAAATTGTTTGTTTCTGGTTACCCAACCTACACTAATTTTTCCCTACAACCCATGACTTTATTAGGCCCGAGGAATGGTACACCCACAGTCTCATTTTTTTACCTTTTGGCACAAAAATAATCTCAACAACAGCTTTCAAGAATAATAAAAATCCCTCCCTCCCCCCAATAAAATTTCTTGGCCTACCTAACCTACTTACTTATGAGCTTCTAGCCAGAAACAAACAATTTTTTAAACTCTTCAGTTCATGTCTGAATCAGTTTATTCTTAGAAATTAGGTTTCATTAAATCTAGCAAATAGTGTTTATTACAAATACTTCCTGTTTTCACCAGAATCAGCAGGCTTTTAATTTAGTTAGACTGAAGTGCTGGTACTTAATGTGTTGTGTATGGAAACTAATTATAGAGACTTGTGTTATTATGAAACATTTGTATTATTGCTTGTGGTATATTTTTACACATGTGTAGCTGTACTTGTATTGTTTTGTTTCGTTTCTTTTGTGATGTATATTTAAAAAAGTGCATGACAAAATCCCATTCAGACAAAATCCTCTCTGCCCAAATTTGTTTTGGAGGATAAAATACCCCTCTAATGTTTTGCAAGATGGATGCAATCACCTTCAATAAATTTAACAAAATAGGACAAAATCCCCTCCATATCTGGTATATCTCCATCACATTTGGTCTTTTTTTTAGATGTGGGCATTGATGCTGGGATTGTTACGAGGTAATGGACAGTACCCTTGTTTCTACTTCGAACCATTGCTACCCAAACTTCCTGTTCCGGATTTGAATATGACCCTTGATCGGTAAGTTCATGACCCTGGTTAGATATACATGTATGTTTACATCCATATACATATAGGTCAGTTTTGTTGGGTGATAAAGCCAGTCAATTGTGTAATGTCATGCTGTGAGGTTTTCAATCTGTCAATATGTCAATATATATGCTTGAGTGCTTGGTAAATTACATCAATCTGTTAGTTTATGTATCAGTCACATATGCTGGGTTGTGCTAATCACTAAACCTATATATTCAGATATAAATGGTCATATAATCTAGCAAAACTGTTATTATTTCATTTTACCTTAATCAATTGAAACAATGATGCTAAAAGTTGGACTTAATATTACTGAAGTTATCTTGTTCCACATTTTAACTGACCTGATTATTAACCGCGCCAATTTTAAGTACCATGCCTTAATGTTTTTTGAAAGAATCACTGTTTGCATACTGCTTTAAATTTGAAATCATACCTGAATTTAGTCACTGATAACATTATTATTGGTCCAAAGATGAAACAGTTCTGTACATAGCTTTTTAGTGAAGTGAGTGATGATTATTTTGTAACTACATCCTTAGGCTAAACTGTTAAAATGAACTGAATACTTCAGGGATGTTTTTGTCTATTAGGTGACAGGTATTCATTGATGACATTGTCAACAAACCTTTATGTCGGTAAGGACCTCCTTTAAAAGAGGGAGAAAATGTACATTTGTAATTTAGCACAGGGTGACAGACCCTAATTTGCTCCCTAGCTATTGATTTAGGGTCTTGGATCTTACAAACTCTGAATGTACTGAGAGCACTGTGTCATACGATTATGACCGATTTAGATAAGACAGCCTTGACACAAATTTGCGAATTTTTTCCTTGACTAGACGTACATTCATTTAATCAACCTTCAATGTAAACATATCTTATGTTATCAGAATGATAACTTATGCTATGATTAACCTGACTTTACCAATATGAACTATTGGTAGGAGTTGTTAAAAATTTGTACTGGTTTACAATGACGCAACAATTCTCATTATCTCCAGTTTGTTCTGTCCTCTTTATTTAATGTTGTACAGATCACATTATATCAGCCTATGCGGATATTTGACAGATTACGGCCGTAGCAAATATCTGTAAACTTGCTCCTCCTGAGGACAAAAATAAATGTGACAGTCGTTTGATCATCATTTATAACACAGCTTTCGAGTTGCCATGGCAATTTAAGTCATTAAACACTTTATTAGGTCTCAAATTTACTTATTTGAATAAATAATAGGTCTATTATTGGTTATTCTAAGATGCTACTCAGAGTTTTGTATGGCAATGTAGCCACTAATTTACTGGTACTACTCTTTCTCAGTAAAATGGCTGGCACAGAATTCTCTAAGAAACACATTGGAAAACGCATTCATTGTTGAATGTATATTCTGGATTGAAAATAGTTTCCTGGTTTTGAAATTCAATAAGGATAAGCAAAAACAAATTACAATTAAAACAATCACACAAGAAAAAAAACTGTTTGAAATTGTAGTATAAAGTGATGAATAAAAGGATTTATTCAGAATAAAACCATCTGATCCGAATAATTTTTGTACCTACAGAATACTATAATTAAAGTATGTTTTAATTCTATTTTTGAGGTGGAAAGTTCAGTGATGGATCTGTGATATCCCTAAGTTGTTAGCACTAATAATGGTCCAACCTGAGTGAGAAGAACTTCATGGTTTAATTATGATTCTCAGGACAAAATTTATACTTTCACAAAAAATGTTATTATTATGTCATCATGAATCTTATCTTTCAGGGGCTTGTATGGGATTTTGTGTTAGGGGTAGGGTTGATCTGGTTTGAAACTGTCTCGATTTCATTTCAAGGGGATATAAGTGTGAACCCCTTCATGCTCTTGATAGTTCTTTATCATTTTGACTTTCATGATAATTTATCCACCTTGATATGACAAACATGGATTTTTGTGGCTATGTTTGCCATTTTTATGGGGGGGGGGGGACTGGGATCTGCTCCCTCTGGATCTGCCATTGTCCTTTGTATAATCAGTATCATATCTAAATCAATTTGTTTTGGCTTGTTTATTCTGCATATACATTGTATACAGATCTACCACATCTGTGTGTGTGTAAATCATTTTTATTGCTATAAAATCAATACCAGTGTCTAGCATTGAATCTTGTGCGTACTTAACAAATAAAGCTTTAATAGGTAACATAAACAATTTATCCAAGTTTTTTGTCATTCTCTTAAGTGAAAGTGAATTCATTAAAATCAATATGGGAATTCAATGCTTATGTATATAATTGTATGCTGTCTGATTTTATGTGTAATTGTATAATTTATGCACTATAATCTTATCATGAAACACACTGCTCGAGATCTGATTTTTGCATAAATTGTTTAAAATCACAAATCATTCATCATTGTTGAATTTGTGAAAAGGCAATTAGCTAAAACAGTCCATTAATTTATTAATGTATATCACCTATAAAAAGACACGTAAATTTTAAGTTCTGGTTGGGTTAGTTTGTTGTGTACAATGTTTAAGAATACCATGTTAGATCATTACTGGTCGATATGTAATGTAACGTGAGTCAGCTTACAGTACATTTCAGTTTGTCTCGTTAATCTTGCTACATATGCTAAGATCATGCCTACTGGTGTAATCTTATGTCACATGTATTGCGCAACAGCCAATATTGAAAGCTTCTTCATTTATTTAGGCTGTTCAGTATAATCATCTTATCTAATTAATGGCAGATATTATTTGTGAGCCTGAATTCCTAGACTACAGCTATGTCTTATTGTGCAGTTTCACTTAAACTATATTCAGCCTATCACCTGACACTAAAACATTGTATTAAGAGCACAAGTCAGCACTTCAACTGTCAGTACTGAATGATGTTCATGTATTATGGTTGTAGAAAGGAGTGTACTATCAGGGTAATAAAAAATAAAACGTTTATTTGGCACATGAAAATGACCAGTTAAAACTCAGTACTCGTTAAATAAGATTGTTTACAGATGGCTTGTTTATATCATGCAGTGCCATAGCCAGACCCATATTTGAATCAAGGCAATCTTGGGGGGTCTGGGGGCATGCTCCCCAGAAATGTTTAAATAAAAGCTTCCAATTTTCCCTATAACCTGCCCAAATTTTAACCGAGGCACACGCCTCGATGTGACTCAGTGTAGCTAGGGGGTGTCATGCATGCCAGACTTTAGAGGGTGAGAGGCACTGGCTGTGCTGCTCTCTAATTCAACACTTGCCATGTATGAAATTGTAAACCTTGCCATATATGAAATTGTAAAGAATTTTCCTGTATCTTGTTGAGTCTCTATTTTGTACGCTTTGATATTTTCAGCATAAATTTATCTGCCCAATTAAAATTTTTGTGATGTATAAACAGTAAACAAGAAATGATTTGTTTACTAAGATAGGTTTGATAAATAAAGCCAGAGAGCATAATGTCAGTCTGGTCAGCTGATTGTTTATAAAGTCAGCTGATTGTTTATAAAGTCAGCTGATTGTTTATAAAGTCAGCTGATTGTTTATAAAGTCAGCTGATTGTACCTTAGGTAAATTGGACAATGTTTTATAGTTGAATAGTTCAGACTTTGTACTGTCTTTAATGTAGGGTTCAGGGTAGGACAGTTCAGGACACTTTCTATGTGTCTATACATACCAGTATGATTATGAGAGTTTATTTACATATATAGCAAGATTTTAAGCAAATAATTTATGATCCAGCAACAAAATTCAATCAATATCATATACCAGCATCTGGTTGGAACAGTAATGGAATGTTACAGTAATTGTAGCCTACAGGGCCAGGTTGTTAAGATAATCACTTCAACCACTTGAGTCCATGGTTAAAAGTTTTCCGGAATTTTCCGGAACCTCTGTTTTTTCCCAGGTCCTGACCCTACTGTTTTTTATTGTTCCACGGCACCAAGGTTAAGATTTCTGGTTTTTTTTTTTGACAATTTTCAACTTTCACCCATGTGAGTCTCTTACAAATAATGCATCAAGTCTCACCCCTGACCTAAGGTTCTGTGTTTTGGGGCCAGTCACAAAGGTCATGTAAGGGATTTATCAAGGTCATTGATTTTCTAAATATGCATTTGATCGAATTCGTTAACTGTACAACATGAAAATGAAGCCATCGGTACTTTTAATTTGCATTTGCATGTTTTCAGAGTGGAAGTTCAGATCAATTTTTATGATTAGCAAGAAGATTTAATCTGGAAGATCCCAAACATCTGACTGTGAGGTTCATTCATTTATTCTGTATAAAATATATCGCAGAATCGTACAGAAGTTTGTTTATGCAGCTGCGTGATTGCATTTCTCTGCTGTAGTTGTTGTACAATAAATAGTATCCATGTTGCTGATGAACAAAAACTGAGCAATGTCTGTTTTTGCACCATGTTTCTTCACATTATAAATTTGATTGTTGCTACATAAGAGACCATGAGAAACCTCTTTATGTCTCCTCTTATTTTAAAACTGATCATGTGATAGCATTACTTAATTTACAAGTGTTTACATGTAAAAAATGTAAAAAGTGTTGAACAGCATTTATTAGGGTTTTTTTGGTAATTTTACTTGCTCTTAATGCATGAATTGTGTATTCATCTATTTAACGCTTTTGCCCCAAGCATTGAACAAGTAAAAATAGATGCAGTCAAGCGTAACTAGCCAGTGCTTAAGTTTTCGTTGACTTGTGGATAAATATACCTAATATTGAATAGTTTTGCACCTTACTGCATAAAGAAAAGGATTCGAAATGAGCCGTGTTTTTGAGTTGTAGATATTTCCTGTAAACTGAGGAACCCCTCCAATCCAGGCCACTCTAATCCAGAAATTACTTCAATCAGGACAAGTCAGTTAGTCTAACATTTTTTTAGTTAATAACTCCTGTAAAAATGTGCATATTTTTAAAAGATGAAATACTTTATATACCTAGAAACCTTCTTAATCTGGACTTTTCTCCTGGTTCAGACAATTTTTAGTTAGCAAGGTTCCACTGCTTCATAAAATCCTCATCAAATGTGATATATAAAAGAAGCAATAGATAGGCCCTTGTAGTGTGGTTTAAGGCATAAAAAAGGATTAAAATCACATGAAAGGGGTTTAATTACCCAAAAATATCAAAATCACATAAAAGGGATAAAATTACCCAAAAGGATTAAAATTACATGAAAATGCCTTGAAATCATTAATGCTGATATGATCCCTATGTACTGATAGTGATAAAATGTGGTCATATTTTATTTCTCCTTGAATGGCATATCAAATTGACTGTAATGTCAAATAAGGTTATCTTGAGTAAATATTAAAGTATTTAGTACATCATGGTGCAACTATTTACCTCTTGAGCTTTTATTCTGTCAGTATGTCATATGGTATAATTATAGAACATTGCACAATTTTTTTGTCCTCTGTCCCCTGCGTAGAATTGGGTCTTTATGAATGAATTATTTGGAGTTTGCTTAAAATGAAGAACTGAAGATTTTTCCTGATCCCTGTAGAAAAAATTATTCCTTTAAGTCTAAAAGTTTCATCTATATTTTTCAAAACAGTGATTGAGGATTTTTTAAACACTTTATAGTCTTTTGGACATTTTAAAGAATTTAAAAAAAATTCAGCTTGAAGTAATTAGTAAGGAAACCACATCAGTTAAACAAGTCTATTCATTGTTTCATTGCTTTCCCTTATCCTCTGATTTTATGCTCTCTTGTGCATTCTCAATCAAATACCTACATGTATTGTTTAAATTATTGAAAAAAGGCAGTCATTTGAAACTATTTTTTTTTGTTGTCTACTGCAAAATTCATACCAGTACACACTTCTCAATCATAGTATATAATTTTACATGATTATTTTATGAATACGACTGCTCACATCAAGATTGTATGAACGCCTACATTCTACTTGTGCCTTTAAAATCAGATTTGATTGCTTTTTCAATTGGATGACTGTAAAAAAGCCTTGCTGCACAAAAGGTCAACATGACCCACTATGTATAATTTGTATTTTACAATACCTCCTAAGATTGATAGGTACTGACTTGCAGGTATTTCTACAATCAACGTCACAGTTTTTGTCACTGTTTTAAACACCAACGTAAATCAATGGAATGCAACGAGATTAACCTCAGGTTGATTTTACATGCCTTCGAAAGCCTATTATAGGCCAGTGGTTTACATTATGCTAATGTATACAATGATGTTAGATATTTTACTAAATTAAGATAAACAGGGGTTTATCTGTAACTTTAAAGATTTTTTGTTCTAATTTTTTGATAATATAGTAAAACATTTTATCAAAAATACTATTATATTAAGCACCGCTTGTCTTAACTACATAACTTCTATTGATAGCATACTTATACTCACATTATACAGCAAACCTTTTTAAAGGGAATATTGAATATCTAATTAGGGATTTTTGTCTTCTAACTCACATTGAATCATCAATGTTGTATACATAATTATTAGATCATAGTCATTGAAAAAATCAGTCAATTTCATTTGCTTGGGAGCTGTATTGTAGATTGCACCTTTAGGTTGTACATTGTATGGTTTACACAGTTACACCTGTGAACAGAGTTCTCCTAAGAGTGAGAAAAATATGACCTTTTGGCACAGTTGACCTCTATTTATGTATGCTAGGGACTTCTGTTGTAGAGTTTATCATTGAGTTTATCGTCTCTGACTAGTAATTAATAGCCACTCATCACTGTGATTTTGAATCCCAGCTAGGACCAGACAATTTCACAAGTGTCCAGCTAGCTTATGGAAGGTCTGTGGTTCTACCCAGGTGTAAGCCTGGGGTCTTCCTCCGTGATGAAAGGATGGAAAAGTTTCCAAATGACCCTGCCTGTTGATGCAACGTTAAGCCCTTGTGGAAAAAATGTATAGAGTGGCCTTAATTGACAGGTGGCAGTTAGCTCATGTTTGTCTGTATTTATTTTTTACCTTGACAGTGGTGAGATATTTATGAAAATGTGATATTTTCTACTTATCTATGTAAGTTGCTACCAGGTTATGTATACTATTATTCTAGGTGGCAGCTGGTCTGTCTAGGTATAAAGTGGGTTTAATACATGTAAAGATATGTTTGTTCTGTAAAATTGATTCATTGGTGTTACTGTACAAGGTATGGTACAACATTTTACCAACATCTGTTGGAGTGAATTTATATCTAGATTTGGCTGATAAATGAGACATTGTCAACACAATCTACAGACTTTATTTCTTATTAGTTTTCTTAATACTGCTGAGTAAAGGGTTTTGTGAAAATGGCAACTTAGTCTGGTTACAACACGGTGGCCATTGGCTAATTTAATCAAATTTTAATATACTATAAATATTGTAGACTGATGGCGTAATTGTTGGAGAGAAAATTGAATAAAACACAAAATAATCGAATAACAACTATGAAGTGAATGAATAATGAATTCTGCCCTCAGCCATTATTTGTTTCTTTATGTTGAATACTTCACTTTAAGTGTCTCTGCCCCTAATGAGTGCCCCACCCATTTTTGAGACAAAATGAAAGCACATAAATCATAAAAATTCTTTGATCATCAGATCTATTAAAGTTAAACCATTACATCCAAACATCATAGAAACAATAACTCCACACATTGAAAAAGTTAGTTAGATATTACTTGCCGGGGGGGGGGACAATTATTTGGGGATATTTGGTACTTTCGATTTACTCTTTCTAGATATAGTTTGAGTCTATGTGAACATATTTTTACAGTGTTGTATGTTTTGTCGATGTGCTGGTAAATGAACAATATTCAAATGATTCAGTTGCTTGGCTATTTTTATACAACATTTGTGTTATTTTCAATAGTACAACATAGTTTTGAGATACAAGTGTATAATTTGTAATTTGTTCATATAATTAGTGAACCTTTAATGTACTCTATATTTGTATTGACTATGAAAACATCAATTGAAGGCCACAGGGTTATATGTTTACTGTACTTTATCTGCGATAATATCATATCGTGTTTGATAATTAGTGTATTATCTATGATAATTACAAATATATTATCTCGATTATTACAAATACACACAGATGCCATCCCATGTACTATATAGATAAAATAATCTTTTCATGATATTTATTTCATTAAAGGGCAATAAGTACGGTCCATATGTTTTATCACTTTAAATAAAATATCTAATTAATGTCTCAGATAATTACAATTTATGATGCGATTACTTACTTTAGTCATAAACTTGCATTTTGAGAAATATGGAAATATGTATGAAATAACTTTATGTCCATTTTAAGGGCACCTTTTTCATGAAAATGGAAAGCAACATATCTATCTATTCATCTGGCTTAATCCCATACTTGTTTAAAATTTCAATAATGAAATAATATTTCATTATTTCAGTGGAATGAACTGTTATTTTATTGATACAAAACAGTTATTTCATTGAAAGGAATTGTAATTTCAGTGAATTAAAATAAAGTGTCATTTCATTGAAATAATATGTTATTTTGTTGAAATACACTGTTTTTTCATTGATATAAAGTGTTAATTCATTGAAATTATCGGTTAATTCATTGATATGAATTGTTATTAATCAAAATATGGTGTTATTTCATTGATATACATGTAAACTGATATAAAGTGTTATTTCGTTGGTATAAACAGCTATTTCAATGACATAAACAGTTATTTCATTGATATAAACTGTTATTTCATTGATATAAACTGTTATTTCATTGATATAAATTGTTATTTCATTGATATAACCTGTTATTTCACTGATAAAAACTGTTATTTCACTGGTATAAACTGTTATTTCATTGATATAGATTGTTACTTCATTGATATAACCTGTTATTTCACTGATATAAACTGTTATTTCACTGATATAAACTGTTATTTCATTGATATAACCTGTTATTTCATAGATATAACCTGTTATTTCATTGATATAAACCATTATGTAATTGATAGAAACTGACATAAACTGTTATTTCATTGATATAATCTGTTATTTCATTGATATAAACTGTTTTTACTGTTATTTCATTGATATAAACAGTTATTTCATTGATATAAACTGTTATTTCATTGATATAACCAGTTATTTCATCAATATAAACAGTTATTTCATTGATATAAACTGTTATTTCATTGATATAAACTTTCATTTCATTTCATTGGTACGAACTGCTGTATATTTTCAGATTCCTTGCATCAATGAAGCCAATATTGTCAGACGAAGAATTCATAGAATTACTGACAGCTACAGAGACATTCAGAGTAAAAGAAGGTCCAAAACTTAACCAGTACATACTGCAGAGGTATGCTGTAAGCTAGATTTAACAATACTACCATATTAAATAGTGGTGTTGTATTCAGTTCTCTTCCTTATATATATGTATACATGATTCATGAGAAGGTATTAAGTACTTGTGTTTTGACTGTATTTTCTATTTTCTTCCCTTTATTATAAGTATTTTGTGAGTACAGTTGTGCACCAAGGTTGTAAATGCTTACAATAGTTACAATTCTATTGTGCAGATTGTACGGCATTGTGGTATTGTAGCCTTATTGGCTGTAAAATGCTTGAGGTATTTAGTGTGTTGTTGATGAATAGTCAATCATTCATCTTGAATGTATGATTCGCTCACAGTCTCCACAGACCAAGATATCACTGCCTCAGAAGACTTCAAAGTTGATAATTTTAAGCATTAAACACTATTACTGTGATAAATAATAGTGTCTCTAATGATCTGTTCATCTTGATAAGTTTTAAGATATTTGAAAGTATGAGTCAGGTTCATATTTAAGAATCGTGAAAACTTATGTGTAATAATTTGTTCAGGTTACCATGACAACAAATTTATATATATTGGTCTTCTCATATTTCTGATTATAATGCTCTTTTTTCAAATTTGTTACTTTTTATAGGTATCTATAATAAGATGCATTACTATTTATTTTATAGATGCTTTTGGTAAAGAAAAATTGGCTAGTAATAAAATGTGCTTCTATTTTTAGATATCTTGTGAAGAGAAACTGGCTGGATGAATACTGGTTGAAGATGGCCTATTTAGGATACAGAGAGCCAAGTGCAAGTAAGTTGAATATGTAATATTTCTTGTAGTCAAAGGTTAAGATAAATTTTGATTTCTGAAAAAAACAGTGTGACTTTTGTCTGTGTTATTTTGTCGTAATGACAGGGTGATTACCAGATATTTTTTTAGCAGCTCACATGCTGTAGAGTCAATTCTATGAATAAAGGCATGTAACAGAGAGAAAAATGGATTTTATGCACTGTAAGCCTTTATTCAGAAGTTTATTTCGTATTTTACATCACTAAATATTTGCCCAAGAGTGGTCACTGTACATATGTTGACCTTTATTGACAGTTGGTGATATCAGGTTTATGTATTATATATAAAGTTACTTTAAAAAATTCAAGGAACTGCACATCTATTCCATCAAGTAATGTAGATTTTTTAAAGATATGAAAAAAGTTGTTTTTGTTGTTTTATATTTGATTTAGGATAACAGAATTTATTGTGTGAAGTGTTGGTTTGTTAAAATTCAGAGATTTCTATAACACATACTTATGAAGCTTACTTTCCATCATAAATATGATTATCTATACAACTCACAATCTGCTTTTCTAACAAAAGAATTCTTGTTTTTTTCTTGCGTTTCAGTAAATGTGAATTGTTATGCTTTGGACAGAAAGATCTCACCAACAACCAATCAGCTGGCTCGTGCTGCTAACCACATCTATTACGTGCTCAGGTAAGTGAGTTTAACCCTTTACCTCATAAGCATTTTTTGGATTCTTCCGAATTCAAAGCAAATATACAAAACATCAATTTATGTAAGAAATTGGGTTATTCTCTCTGACAGAGTGGAAAACATAAAAAAAGAAGCCTTACTGATTACAAACAATGGTTTCTTTTGCTACAATGTATTCAAACATCATCTGCTTCAGGTGCAGGGAAATGCGGTATTTTGTGGCAAAGGGTTAAAGAATGAAAAGGTCAAATCATGTTATATTGATACACATATATGCCCTGGGCACTCATTTGACCATTAAAATGACATTTTGATTCTTGAAATTATAAAATAAAGTTTCCGAACATTGAGAATTTGTACCAATTGGTCAAACTTACTTCTATATTAGTGGGAAATTTTGTTCAAATTATTATCAGACGCAGGTAATTTTTTTACCCTCAACTTTTGAGATCTAGTGTGTACCCTGACTTAATTGAATAAATTTTGTCATTGATGAATCCGTTTGTAGTAATTGTTTGAGGGAAGGGGAAGAAGGTAATTTCAAAGGCGATTGTTTTGTATTTTCCATTCAATAAAAGATATACATTTCACTTCTGAATTGTTTTATTGGAAATTTTGTAATTCTGTTCAGACTATATTGTTTATATGTCTCATATGTTGTATTTATTGTGTAATTTTGGGAAAATTACAGATATATTCAAGACATACTTGATGACACCCTGGTTCCCCAATACATGCAAGATCTCATACCTCTCACTATGGATGGATTCAGGTACTGGTTCCTGGCTTCTATCTTATATTGTCATTATTCATTCATCAAATTTTCAACCTGTTGCATTATTCATTCAATCAAGTAGTTTTGTTATTTCAATGTTTTATATTTTATTGCGTCATCCTTCAAAATCACTGCTCAAAACGCTTTCAATTTGTCTGAAATAAAATATTGTTTGCACTAGCTCTTTCTGTCTTGAAGGTAGAATATGTTTACATTGAACATATTGTTACTTCATCTTTCAGATAAACACAGTGAAATAAATAATAAAATATATGAATTCAACACATAGAAATTTCTCTTTTCCTTGTAGCCTTAATTATTTAATTTATTGTATCTCTTATTGTACAATTCACTTTTTATAGTTCCCCCCTCTGAAATTACAGACATAAAGGTTCTTACACTGTCTAAACTAAAACATGATCTGCTTCAGCTCTGTATCTTGAAGCTGGTTCATTTATTATATTTCATCATTTTATGTTTCAGGAAAACACAGTGTACGGCTCGCATACCTAACGTTGGTATGGATGACATTAAAACTTACAAAGACCAGAAACACATTGTTATCTACAGAAAAGGCGTTTACTACAAACTTGATGTTTATAAAACTGACAGTGATGGAAAGGAAGTCCTCATTAGCATTCCAGAAATCCATGGAATTCTTCATCAGATTGTCCAGTTAGCAGAAGGTACGTTGTTGATGACCATTTGTTCATTTGTATTTAGTGTTGTAATGTTTATCAGTCGCGACCTCAGTCAAGTGGTTAGTGGTATTGACTTGTTATCCGGAGATTCAGGTTCAAATCCCAGTTGCGGCAGGTCATACTGTTCTATGAAAATTTTACAAAAGTGTCCATATGTGCTAGAGTGTTCAACCTCTGAATCAATCATGGATCTGTTGTGTGGTCAGAGAACCTTAATTGTCCCACAAACTGTTGTGTCGTCACAGAACCTTAACTCAAACTCATATCTTAATTTAATTCTACAGTTTGTTAGAAATTCCATGTAGTTTTTGAACTCGTCTGTTAACATTTCAGAAGTAAAAGATTTCAGCTCTGTGGGCGTGTTCACTTCACAAAATAGAGATTACTGGGCCAAGGTAAGTATAGATACTTGTAATTATTTCAGTGTTAACATTTTATATAATATGAAGATAATTGACTTGTAAAATAAGATATTTAGTATTACATGCAGACTAGTTGTACATGTAGTGTAATGAAAAAAAAATTGTTACTTTAAATTCTCCATTTTTTCCACCTAGTGAAAGCACCTTGTACAGTTTAACCCTCTCTTATCCAAACCTTTCCATTCTGGAATACTCTCTAAACCAAATGTGTCAGCTGGTCCCATTTTTTTTATTATGTATTTAATGCGAAAACAACATTGTAATCTGAAATCTTTATTTTCTGAAAACCTTTCTAATCCGAACGTACTGAGCTGATGAAGTAGTTCTGCCTTATATTTTGTATTATATACTTATATACCCTCATAGCTTACATAAAACTTACAGGTACGAGAGAGATTGATCAGTATCGAGGTGAACAGAGAAAGTTTAGAATGTGTTGAAAGCGCTCTTTCTTTCTTTGTCCTTGAAGAGGAATGTCCCAAGGTAACATAAATGTTCCATGATTTGTGTTTATGTCCAGATACTTTACATCTGTTAGTTTTGTTGCCTGCTTTCCCGTCTGACTGGGCATCCTGAACTTATTTCTAAAGTCATGTGACCACCCATTGTATTTAAAATTTTGATGATGGAAGTGGAGTTTAGTTGGATAATTCAACATATTGGTACAGTGAACTTTAATTAGCATAATCTGTTTTGGATGATGTTCAGTCATACAATCTTGTATTTGTGTATGTAACACCTTTGACCTTCCTTATCTTATTTAGGTTATATTTGCTGGTATTATCTAAGGTTATCGGTTTTTTAACAAAGGAACATATGTAAGGATATTGTTTGATATTTTATTGATACTGATGGATGATGCATAAACGATATTTATTACTTAGTTTTATCATTAATTATTGGTTCACGTATTTACAGACTTTGGATGAGGAGGCTACATTTACAATGACTGGTCATGGACCAAACAGGTAAGATGATGAGGCCATTCTTTAAAAAATTGTTGGTTTGTAGTTATATGACCCAAACTTTTAACAGTGGTAGGTAGGGTAGCGTTTTTTTTGTTAACAATATATGCTGATACTGGAAATGAAAAGCTGGAATAAAATGGCTTGTCAAAGTTGCTAAAAAAGCTTTGGTCAGTTACTGCAAACCAACAATTTTTTAAAGATTTAAAGCCTTAAGTAAAAAATCGATCATTTAGCCTTTATTCATTTTGATACAAATTATTTCACTAAACTTGAATAAAGATGATTTTAAAACATTCATGTATACAAATTATGGCCATTAGCGATCAGTTATTCATGATGGCAATGTTCAGTTTTTTCCTTAAAGGTGCGGAACTTATTTTCTTCTAAAAGGTACATACTTTGCTTTTTTTCTTTTGTTAGTGGCTTTATCATGGCAACAAATCTGCCAAAATAAATTTTATACCTATAAATGATAATTTAATATGCTTCAGTTTGATGAAACTGAAAATAGAGTGTGTCTATTTCTTGATCTTATTTTTGTTTCTGTTTCAGATATTTTGACAAATCTCTACAATTCATAATCTATCAAAATGGCCGAGCTGGTGTAAATGCTGAACACTCATGTGGAGATGCTACAGTAAGTTTTACTTAAACGTTAGTGTAGATATCTGTTTAGCTGAAGATTTGTGATAAGACTTGTGTCAGTATAATTGTCTCATAGTGCACCTTTTGATGGCCAATTTCGTCGCTATATTGTGCTTATTATTCTGCAGTTATTAGCTCACTCAATACTTCTTATATTTCAGTATGCTGCAAGATTGTGGGAGTATGTGCTTGCTATGGAATCTTACAATAACCATGGCTCTGTTGACATAGCAACAAGCGAACAATTGAAGAAGCTGAGCAAGCCTATTAAGTATGTTCTGTTCTTACACTGCATTATTACACCCTTGGGGCTATATCAGGTTTTAATTTATCATATTACCATGGTTATTTGTTTGTGTATCTTTAGAATTGCTTAAAAAATAACATTAACTCTATGAATGATGTTTTAGTTTGATGTTTGCTGAAAAGTGTTCTTGTAAATGCACGGAAAATTTTCAATTTGTGTTCACATTTTTTTTACTTGATAAGATGGGAATCATTATAGTTTGTTTGGCTCTGAAAATGTTATACAAAATTGTGCATTTTTGGATCAAAGAACTTTTGTGCTTAATTTTTGAATTCCGAAGACTCATACTGTGTAGAAATATTGTCTAATTTGTGCTTATTCTACAGAAAGTAAATAATTAAGACAAATTATCTAAAACTAACCATCATACATGATTAGTTCAGTTCAGTTCGTATTTACAGAATATTTGTGGAAAGAATCAGGGCATAAATAAGTGGGTAAATTACATCTGGTGTTATTTTGCCCCACTCTTATTTAAACATTTTATTAGAAAGTAGGAAGGTTCTTTGATGAAATGTGGGGGGACAGGTTTGGGTTTGTAATTAACTCAGTATGCCTGTAAAGTCAACTGTTTCCTGTATAAAGCTGAACTACTAGTGATAAACAACATCGAAGGAACAAAAAATGAACAAATGAATGAACGAAAGAATGAATGAATGAACATACAAGCAAATGAATGAACAAACAAACAAATGAATGAACAAACAAAGAAAGTTGCATAATATTATATACTATATTAATGTTAACATTTTTTTGTGTTTTACAGGTTGGAATGGGATTTGGACCCATTTGAAAAAGAACTTACAGAATCTCAAGAACATTTCCAGAAACTGGTAAGAAATTGATTGTTTTGTATCCTGTATGTTATCTTTGATTAGAGTGTTCTTAAACTGCTGTTTGTCTGGATGATCGTAATAGTTCTGTAGCTACTGTCAAGTACAAAAAGAGCAGGAAAATTATCATATTGATGAACAGTTGGCTTTTATACAGTGATTTTGTTTGGTCTTTTTGAATATCAATTAATTGGAACTTAAAAGTGGCACTTGGTCATGTGGTAGCCTGTTTTTACAAGTGGCTGTTAAATCAAGTTTGTAATAAACTAATTTTTGCTGAAACTTATTTTTGTTTGAATTTTCAATTTTTACATTAATGTAAGTAAAAAAAAAGTGTGAGTGAAATATAATGCCTTTCTTCAAGAATGTTTATTTGGAGATGACTTAAAGCACTAATTTATCAGTAATTTGTTGGTGGACTTTGGAATAATATTAATGCTATGATTCATTAATCTGTAAAAGACTTAAGAACATTGTGGCTGTGGACAGTGTCATAGGTGTATGACGTCCAAACTGATTTGTCTATTTATTATATCAAGGAAGTCCATCAATATTGTTACTTAATTTGATAAACTTTATGGTTTTTAGACTTAATTTTGATTCATTTTATGTAATGTTTAAGACTTTGTTTCAATAAATTTTGCACCTTATCTTGGGCTTCAATTGAAATTTTGTAGAGTTATTTTAGGCTTAATGTAATGAATTTTATGGATTATCTTTAGCTTCATTTCAATACATTTAATAGATTATTTTTTTACTTCATTTCAATACATTTTATGGATTATGTTTTACTTCATTTCAATACATTTTATGGATTTTTTTTACTTCATTTCAATACATTTTATGGATTATCTTTGACTTCATTTCAATACATTTTATGGATTATTTTAGGCTAACAGTTTTGTACTGAGGACTGCATTTGCCGAGTATGGTAAAGGTTTTATCAAGAAGAAGCGGTTGAGTCCTGACGGATACTTACAGGTAATTTGGATCAAAATGTTACGGTTTATTGGAGATGCTTGTTACATTTGTATTTTGTTCATATTTTGTCCTTCATTGTATATAAATGACTGTAAAAAATATGTGGATATGATTAATGAGTGGCTGAAATGGACCAAAATGCATTTTTTATGAGGGAAAAAAAGATTACTGGGTACCTGTCCCCCCCAAAAAAAAATTGTGTACCATGGCCTGCAAGAAAACTACATGAATAAATATGTCGAAGAAAGAAACTTGCTGTGGGAAACTGTACTGGAAAAAATGTAAATGGATCTCTAAACATAAATTCTGCTCTTACATATTTGATGTTTATTAAATCACGATTTTTTCAAGTGATTTGGTTAAAAGTAGTCTTGTAACAGATTCAGGCTCACCTGAAGGTATAATTACATTTGGAAACATTAGAACCAAATCCTATTAAACTTCTATCATTGTTTAGGAGGCAGGCTAGCCAGTCTGAGTCATCAAATTGCATCAAATTTATAGCATCAAATTACTAAAAAAAACCTCTTATACTGAATTGATATTCGTGAGAATTATCTTTGTATTACCTGTGTTGAAAAATGCTATAATTTTGATTTACAATCTTTTTCTTATCAGATGGCCATTCAGTTGGCTTACTATAAGCTGACAAGAAAATGTGTCAAAACTTACGAATCTGCATCAACAAGGTGAGACTTATCATGATATTTCAGGAAAAAGAAAGTCATTGAATATGCAGTTACTTGACTAGATATGAAATAGACTTGCAATCACTAGCCCCTCACAGTTGTGAGCTTGACTCCCACCAAGACAAAACTTCATGTGAGGAAGCTGTCCAGCTAGCTTATGGAAAGTCTGTGGTTCTACCCAAGTATAAGCCTGGGGTCTTCCTCCACTGTAAAAGCCGGAAAAGTTGCCAAATGACTCTGGCTGTTCCAGTGAAAAAAAGATATAAAAAATTGAATACTGTGCATATTCACTGAAAGACCCATGCTTTACTGACATTTGATATGATGATCAAAACATTCTTTGCCTGCCATAAATGACATGTTTTAATTTTACATTGATTGCATGAATTCTTTTATTTTATTTTATATGCTTAGTTGTTGAACTTTAATGATCTATTGCTCTGAATGTGTTTTGTTTATTGTTGATAGAAATCACATGATTTGAGTATTTTACCAGTATTACTCTTATGAAAATGTGACATGATTTAATGGCATCTTTGTATCATAGGTTATTTGCCGGTGGTCGTACAGAAACCATTCGACCTGTGACTGAGGCCTCTGTAGCTTGGTGTAAAGCTATGTCCAGTATGAAAACAACAACACGTGAACAGAAAATCCTACTGTTGAAGAGAGCTATAAATGCTCAGACTAAGGTTAAGAATGAAGCCATTTGTGGTCAAGGTTGGGACAGACACTTGTTTGGCATGTATGCCGTCTGCCGAGAACTGGGAATGGAGATGCCTGCTTTGTTCAAGAACAAGGTATGGTAAAAGTAGAGGGAAATTACTATACATAGAAGTATTGTTAAAAAGGTTATGCTAACTAGTGGCATAAAATTTTGAATTAAATTGTGGTATCATTCTATTATTTGTTAATACATCCCTGCTTATTGTTGTGGTGTTTTCTTATAATGCTTGGATGAATTTAAACTACATTGATGCTGTGGATTTCAGCTAATTCCTTTCATATTTAATTAATTTCTTATATTATTTATAAGAAGTTGAGACATGGTTTAAAGCTGTACTCAACTTACTTGGTCAAATTTTCAGAACTTGTTCATGCTGGATGTCCTTAGTACATCACAAACACCAACCAAGTACACTGACATTTGGAAGATGGAATCTTCATGCTTGGGAGGAGGGTTTGGTCCAGTAAATCCTGATGGTTATGGTGTATCATACATCATTGTTGGCGAAGATATTAGTGAGTTTTTATATCCATGAATTATGACATTCAAATGATAATATTAAAGGCACTAAATTGACTATTTTCTTATTTGCTGATTAATTTATGTTTTTTAATTGATTTGAGCTACATATTTTTTTTAATGCAATGTTTGATTCGTTTAGAAGAATTTTTTACTGAACTTCATATCAACTTTTCTTCCACAAATTAACATTGTGTTTTTAATATTAAACAAAGACAGGATAAAAACACACATTGGTATTGTTTCATGTATGTCCTAGGGTAGGATAGCACTTTTAAGCACAGAAAATCATGCCAATGGTATGCATTTTATTTAATGAATTGTAACAGATTGTAAAAAGGCCGAAGACAGATTGCTAGAATATAACACTACTGCTTTATACATGAATGTTTATTCATATGGCCTGAGGTTTTTTCAAAAAGTGCTTTCCAAGTCAATGAAATGACACACTTGATAAAAAGTTTCTCTTCTTTCATTGTTACCTACATTTTACCTATCAATATTTAAAATATTTTGTTTCAGTCTTATTCCATGTGAGTTGCAACAAGTACTCCACTGAGACGTCTGCTCACAAGTTCGCCGATGCTATTCTTGACTCTCTTAGTGAGATGAAATCTCTTCTCGAGTGAAAATTTTAAACATGCTGTTTGAGATCTTCAATAGACTGCTTTCTTCCGAATTGTGTGTGTCATAAGCTATTGTGATCTTTGGCAATGTTCAGATGCTATTTGATAAGTTGGTAATATGCCAAAAAGTTTATTTATCATTTTGGATTTAGGAATTCATCTGAGTGACTTTTACTTTCACTTCTTGTTAGATACTGTCCAAGTGTTAATGTTGGTTATTTGTTACCGTGTGAAGACCGAACATACTTTTAACTCTTTTTATATCCTACAATATGGTTTATTTTGTTAAAATTTTGTGATAAATCATTCTTTTTTTAGATTTCAATCTTTTACAGTGAATTTATTTTTATTATGCACAATTTTCACAAAGATTTCCAAACATTGATATACCTATTTCAACAAAATCACATTTTTTCACTTTCCTAATTTTTTTAAAATATTTAAGTGCTTTGACTGTTGATTCACAATCAGGCAATGTTGTTGTTGTTGTTGTTGTTGTTGTGGTTATGGTATATTGCTGTTTGTTCATGTGGTCTAATAGAGCCTTTGGAATAAAACCAATATATAACCTGCATTAACATTACATACATACGGAATATGAATTTGCTTATTTTGTTTGGCAGAGGATGTGCTGTGTATTCATGCAGTTGACAATAAGTGTTTAGTAAACTTGCTCTTGTCTTAATATAAATACAATCCATAATGTTCAGAAGAGCTTACCTGACATAACTATTCATTACTACCCAACTCAGCTATTCATTACTACCTGATGCAACTATTCATAACTACCCAACATAACTATTCATAACTACTTAACTATTCATACCTTCCTGATACAACTATTCATAACTACCTGACAAAATTGTTCATTGCTACCTGACATAGTTACTCAGATACATTGTTCTTACATTAAGCTAACATATTCTTCTTTCTTACATTTTGATTACTGGTATTTGTAGCATTTGTTTGTGAAAACCAAAAAAAAAGAAACTATTGAATTAAATCAATGCAAGTTTATTAAAGCTATGATCAGCATTTTACAATGATTTTGTTAAAATCTGATTAAGGTGATATGAATTCATATGGCAGGTATGCTCTTATGAACAGCATAGAATTAGAATTGCTTTTGGTTGAGATATAAACACCCACAATTTCGTATTACATAATTGCACATTGAACGTTCCTATTGTCATTTCACTTCTACTTAATAAGCTGTTTGATTTTTTTCTATTTAATTCACAATTTTTTCACAAGTGTTTTTTATTGGTTTTTTTTTTTTTTTTTTTTACTTTCTCATGCATGATCTTTAAGATTATGCTGTAAAACTTCTTTAAGTCCACTTCTAAACTGTGTATAATAATTACTGGTTTTGAAGTTTGTTTTTAAAAGTATGTGTTCTCTAAGAATGAATTTATGGATTTGAGAATTAATTAGAATGATTTATTTTATTGCTTTAAATATGTTTCACTTTTTTATTTTTCACCAATTTTAAAACATTTCACCATTTTTTATCAAACTTTGTATTTTTATGTATTTTTTTCATTTTTTTTATTCTTCAAATGTTGATTTCTATGATCATTATGTAAAGTATAAAAAGTGAAAAAAAATTACAAAATATGAAACTGGTTGAACGAGGATCATGGGAAATGACTGAACAATAAATGGTTTGATATTTTGTACACTGTCATTTTCTGCTTGCTTGAGTTTTTATTTAAGGGTAAATGTTTGTATGATTTAGTTTCATAGCATTTTTAATAATATATTCTTAAATTATATATGACATGATATAGAACTCTAAACCTTTTCCTGAATATTGCGTGCAACAAGTATCTTGTTTATTGTAATTCAGCAATATTTATTTGCTAAACCCATTTCCATGGTTACCTTAAAGGTCCTCTTCAGTAGTCAGCAGAATAATGATAGTATTAATTGTTGAAGATGTGACTTTAGTTCATTTGATGGGATCAAACCTGCAGAGCACATGTTGATGATGAAACATGCTTACTCAAAGAAAATTATGAGCTTGTACATTTTTTATATTGTAAGTCATCTTGTTGTTTTGTCTTTCTAATGGCTATTAATTTATTATTTCTCACATTTTAATGGCCATTAAATAATTGTTTTTGTCTTATTTAAAAAGATATTAATGAACTATTTCTCACATTTTGATGGCCATGAAAGTAATATTCTGTCAGATTTCAATGGCTCTTGAATAGTTAGTAAAATTTTAATTGCATATACAAAAACATTGTCACCTTTTCTTATAAATGTTTTTGTTTAAATTTTGCCATGGTGCATTTTCATGGCTATTAGAGAAAAAAATGGTCTCTTTTCCTTCTAAATAGCTGTGATAAAAAGCAAAGCAGACTGATTTGTTATTCTATGTAATGAATGACAGTAGTGCTTCACTGAGCAACTATATGTTTAAAATATGCATCTGTATGATATTGCAAACAGAAGCCTGTTTGCATAAGAAAATTTTTGTAGTCATGCTGAAATTCTTTTAAATATTGTGTTTTTACAATTTGTTGATGAAATTTATTGTAATTCTTTTAAACCAGTTTGATTTAAATTTTGTTGCTATCTTTTTTGAGGTCAGTCTGTAAAGTATGTGTGGATACTTGATGTCTAAATAGCTAGAATGTATTTAATTATTAAGGTAGATGGTTCATAATTATGTATTAATTAATTATTACATAACACTTACTTTATTATTGTTTGTTCTTTTCTTGTTTATTTCATTGTTATTGGATTATGAAATCTTGGCGTATAGTATTACACAATATATACTGCTTGTTTATTAATGTATACATTCATTACTGTGTCAGTTTATGTTTAGTCATAGACATCTCGCATGATGCACACCATGTATATCATACTTGTATTATGCTTTTTGTATTTATTAATGATACACACTGATGTTAATTTTTCACTTTGTATTTTTCTTTTTCAAAGTAAAAAAATTCTCATTGTGTTTGTGAGTCTTTTATTTTTGAGGTGTGCTCGACAATGTTGCCATAGTGAAAGATTAGTTCAAGCTTTATTTACCCTTAATCAAACCTTAGCGACCACTTGAATGTTATGGCCACAATATAATAACTACTGCTTATTTTTGGACCAGCTCTCAATAATTCCCCTATAATCAACTTGATAATGAGACCACCTCATTATTACGACTGATTTTTATGGTCCTGAAGGTGGTCTCATTATCAAGCTTTACAGAGCATGGTTTATAATATATTACAAAGGGAAAAGATCAGATTAGAAAACAAGCCAGGAAAGCTTACATTATTTCCTCTTTAACAACTCTTTTATGTGGGACCTCCATGGTTGAGTGGTTATAACCCCTGGCTTGTAATCACTAGCAGGGCATGCTGCAGGCGCGCATCCCTCCCAGGACCAAATTGAAAACAAAGAAAAACAAATAGCTAATTTAATAAAATCTTGATTTCATATGTTGTATAAAATACATGTAAACAAATATATAAAACACATCTAATATTCTACAACCAATGCAGTAAGGTGGCATTGTTCCATTTAAGGCAGTAATGTCATGTGACATTTGTGAAAAAAATAAAGGTTAAAATAGGAATGAATGGATTTATCACAAGATTCCTGCAAACAAAGCCTCTTACATGTTTTATAAACAATCTTCAATTCAATAATGCAATGTAAGACAGTAGTATTTCATATATTTTCCTAAAGATTATCCATTCATTATTTGCCTGAATCAATTCCAAGTACTGTAACAGGCCTTACAGGGTGATAGTGATATAATTAGGTAATCTTTCTAACTACACGCAGAATTTGTACAGACTTAATGCGTAATGGTTTCACAAAAATGACTCTAATTATTTGTAATGGCAGAATGAAACTCAATTCCCTGTCTTATATAGTAAACAAACTTAATCTGAGATAATTTTCACTCTTATTATGCTATTAAAAAGTTTGTCTACAGGCAATCGGGTTTCTTCCATTCTGAAAAACATACAAAATCACATGGAAAAATATAAGTGGCAAGATGACCAGGCCCTGAGGTTATAAAACTTGAGAACAAACACAAATCTCAATCTCATTTTCAAAGTTTTTTCATTGCATAGATATCACTGTTGATTATTTCAGTACACATTCAGATCAATTATGCTGGCCGAATAACATCAATTCTTATCATTGTTTAAGCATAATTAATCTAGAAACATTCAAAGACAAAATATGAGACTAACCTCAAGTTTTATAATCCTGGATCCACAGCTTTCTGTTAATTGCAGCCCATGTTACATAATCCATTAACTAAGTAACAAAAGTTGTCTGAGTATCAAAGTTAATGGTACATTACCCATCCGGAGTACAGCTCAAATATTCATACAAAACTATTTGATATAAAAAATTTAAAACAAGAAAATTATAACCTTTATCTTAATACAGACCCTTCACTCACTCAGGAATCTGAGTCACTCGTGTCTGCATAAAATACTTTTAAATGATCCGGAGCCCTTTGTTCAAACTCTGTATATGAACCCTGAAAATATGTACAAAAAGGAACAAGAGTGTAAGACTGTCAAAAATACATTTATCTGGTAACAACCTCCAGTTACCCTATAAGGAAGAATGATAAAAGGCAATGTGTAACAAAATATCACACACTGGGCATCAACTTTCTCACAACATATTGGAATAGTAATAAAAATAAGAAGGTATAAAATAATGTCTACATTTGAAGAATTAATAATTTAGTGAGAAATGCCAAAAATCGGAGGTAAATGACCTTGAACCTTCTGAGAAAAGGTCAATGTAGTAATTTTAGGGAGGACACGTATCTACATAATGAACAATTGGAATCAATATTAAACAACACTGACAAAACAATAATAATTAAGCATGTTAAAAATTAGCTGGGGCCTCCATGACTGAGAGGGTAGTTCAATATATCACTTACCACATACAAAGGAACGTCATCTTTCCCAAGAATATGTGCAGCAGCAACAACACCAGCAGCAGTTAGACCTCTCAAACATGAGGCAACTATCGGTTGATTTAAGTCTATATCAGCATCGTCAAACACTACAAGAAAATCAAAACATCAGCAAATAGCTGTAAATACTCCAGGGCCCACTGTGGTTAAGCGGTTATGATCACTAGTAATCACAAAATAATAATAATAGTGACAACTACTACACCATTATAAACAACAAAAGAACTTTACACAGCCAATCAGTCAAAATGTCACATTATTAGGCTATCCTTAAAAAATTTCTGATTTGCTGTTATGTGACTGAATCATCCAAGTATCTCCCCCTGACCCAAAAATCTTTTTAGCGATTTTGACATGTTCAATTTATCATATTCTTTGTTCCAGCTTTTAGTACTCAGTACAAGAATTTAATGTAAAAAACATCTTCAAATCAAATTCTATCAAAATGACCTCGTTTCAAATAAACAAATAACATTTCTTTCAAAATAACACGTTTTTTTTTAAATAAAATTCACTCACTATTCTTCAATTCTTCTTTTGATTTTAATGTCCCATCTGTGTTGAACATGGCTGGAAAACTGTAATGTTTTACTCCAAGTATAGCACCACCTTGAAAAATAGTTTTAAAAATACAAAAAATCTATATTTAAATGAGATTAAAATGCTACCAATAAATGCTATGTACAAATGAGTGTGAGAACTGAATACATGTATTATGAACTAATAATAATGATATAATAAAACATTCATTAAATGCAGACATTTTTTGATGTTGTACACCAATTTTAATGACATTTTAATTACTAGTATATACTAATCAACACTTGACCAAACTAGTTTTCCTGGATTCTGTACCAGAACTAACCCTGTCCTCAAAAAACCTTCTCCACATGAATGATCAGCACTGAAGGATATAAGACCTAATATAGCTTCAACAGATCAGGTCAGGGGGACAGGGAGCAAGGCAGGGCACGACAGGTCAGGTCAGGGGGCAAAGCAGGGCAGGGCAGGACAGAATATTTTCCATCCCCAAGCTCATACCATATACTTACAGATTTAAAGGCATAAGTGCATGCATAATCAAAAGAAAACATTACACAATACCGAGGTGAATGAAGTAATACGAAATAGATCTGGGTTACCAATGATGTACAAACAAAGTGTCTATAAACTTACTCTTTGCAACACTACTAGCGGGTCTAGCATCAATCAGCTGAGCACTTTTAGTTGTTATAATATCTATCACATCATTGTAATCTCTTACATAATTTTTGTTGAACTTTGCCACAAAATCGCCATCCTGTATGTATTAAAGATTGAGGCATAAATGTATAGTCTGTTCTTAAGTACAGGATTAATAGTTTTCAAAAACAGACAAACCTGCGAACAGAAGCCATCAAAGGCAGAGAACAAAAATTTGACCATTATGTACAGTTGGCAATAATTCAGAGGTAATTTTGTCAAACAGATAAAAAATGAGTACTCCAGAGTGACTCTAGTTCACATGGTGGTCTTTATTCACAGGTGGCTGGTAACACAGGTTTTACTTTAATGATGAACACAAATGTTTGTGAATGATTTACTGTGTGAACAAGTATTTTGTAAGACGAATGTTACTTTTAGAATGAAATCATCATATTTTCAGTTAACCTAGGCACGATGCATACACCACAATGCTGAAAGTATTTTAAATGGGACTTAATTATCAATCAGAAGTACAAGCACCAAAAAGAAGAATATAAGTACATAACATCAGCCCAAAACAAGCAGCATCCTTGTCATGAAAGTACCATAACTAGATCCCAAGACCTAAAACTCAGCCTAAAAAGTAAGAAAATGTAACGCAGTACAAATAATTGAACAAGGATGGTTTCAAGAGGAAGTGAGACGCAACTTCATTAAATGAGTGGATTACCTCAACTTCTGGTTCATCAGTAGTGACCTCATAACCATCTTCTAACCATTTCCTTAACCCACCATCTAATACAGACACATTCATATGTCCAAATGCCTAAGGTTAAACATCATTATTTTCATCATATAATCATTTCATTATTTTTTCATTATTTTTCTACATGTTTTTCTATGTAAGAATGCATGATAAAATAACAATATCTATGAAGGTAAAATCCAGCACTTTTTAAACAAAAAATAGTAGAAATAACTGGGTTATTGCATACATGTACAACAAAGTGAAATTACCGTAATTAAACCTAATACTGTAATTTAAATACTTAGTACCAATCATTACCTTATTACACTATGCACAGTGAAACTCACATAAATTACAAACTTCACCTAATGAGCCCTTCACTGTAATAACCACATATTTCAGACTAGTTTTCAACATTCATTCTCAATACCAACTTAATAATAAGACTACCTCGATATTTGGACCTTTTTTGTCCTAAAGTTGCTGTAATATATTAATTGTACTGTAATTGATATAAAATTCTGACATAAACAATGCCATCATTCAGCGAAACTTCCATGCATACATACATACCCTGAAAAGCCACCATGTTTTGTAAGCAGACAAAGGCCCAAATCTGTCATAGGCAACAACATGTGTATCAGACCAGACTCCTAATGATTGTACATAGTCTGTGAAACAATTCTTGTCTGGTAAATTAACAAGAATCTCGGGGGTACTCTTCACACATTGAAACAAATTGAAATGTAACGACTGTGGAATATGGCCTCTGAAATACAATACAACATAGGTTAAAACATGATAAAACATTTATTTTAAAATGGACAAAACAACAAACAAAGGTAACTTTAAATAAAAAAAATGCATGACTTGATATATTTTTTCTTCCATACACTATCATCAACTCCCATCTACAACCAGGACATTGACCACAGTTATCTACCTTGTTTAGAAATATCCCTTATTAAAGCAACCTATCAATCATTTCCATAATCAATCAACCAATCAATCAACCAATCAATCAACCAGTCAATCAACCACTAAATTAATACTAAATCTTTTTTTTTAATCTTTAGTAACTAACTGAAAAAAATTGACATGGCACTCTACATAAATACAATTATACATCAGCTTTTCATCCTACATGATACATGAATATAGTTTTACCAACATTAATTAATACTAAATCTTACTGTTTGTAACACTCTGTGTACATATCAGCGCTCCTGTCTGTAACAAATGATGTGTCTAATATTCGTAACGTTTTAGAAACCTGTTTCTGAACATTAGTACTTATCTGGTCCCTTAACCAGTTTGTAGACACAACAGTCCTTACTCTAGATAATGCCATTATCTAAAATATTGAGTCTAGAAATTAAAAAAGGAAAAGGACATTAAGAAATTGGCATATCACATACATGTACATTTTATTTCTGTCTTATATCAAAGATCTTGTGAAGAATTAGTCAAATCAGAATATGAAGGCCAGAAGAAAAGTTGATTATCTATAAGCTGGTCTTAATTCTGAAGTTTGCAACATCAAATTCCACAAAATTGCAACTAACAGTGCAATTATGAAAATATTTGAGTCTAAGACACATGAAAGATATAGAAAAGTTTAGAAAACAACAACATACTTACCCTAATTGTTTTGGTCAAGTAACTGAAAATACAACTATTTTTTTCTGGCCTACAGATGCTGATAAACTAAAGAGCAACAAGTAGTGCCAATATTTGAGATTGCATCTAACCACAGTAACCTGATCTTTCTTGTGGATACTTTTAATAAGATCCACCTGCAATTGAACTTGTACTTTCACTTTCCACATACGATACGTATTTACAACCAGTCACAGTCAGGGACTGAAGCTAATAGCTCAACTTTAAAAAACTGGCTAAAACTTCATAAGAGAAGCATTAAATGCCCATTTTGTACATTAAGTACATATACACCATGCATAAAAACAGCAGAGTTTTATTATGGCAGATGAAACTAGTTTGAAAAACTTCATGGGTGCTAACTGCAATAACTTCTATTGTACTGAAATAATAATGAAATGACTGCGTGACTATTGATTATGGAAACATGCGTGCATGACAAATAAACTTAACTCCTTTATGTTAAAAAATAACTATATACACACATGTACCTTGACCAGCGATCGTCCTAATATATCGTAAAAAGGGAGGTAACTTGAACTCTCTTAAATCCGTGATAATCACCACTGCTACAGCCGTCCAAAATCAAAGCACTGCAAAGACTTTTTAGAATGAACACAGTGCCCGATATTTTAAAAGTTCTAACCACTGTATCAAAAGAACATTAAATCTGTTTGATTATCAAATTAAGTGTGATTTACTGCTAACGAACATGACACGCGACCAATAAAGTTCACGAATATCGTTGTGAAGAAATTAAAAGATTTGGATTCTAGTACACGGCCACAATGATTATTTTTGCATTCGATTTTTAATGACATAAACCAGGGTCACTCAAACAGTAGACCAAGTTTAATCTGAACGAAGTACTGAGTGCATAGTTATATGATTTCGGTGTCTATATGTAGCCAAAGCTAAGCATGAACGTTTCAGTCGAATTCCTTGTTTGAACAAAGCACCTTATGAATGATTTTCCCCAATACAAAATGACAAAATAAATAACAAATGCAATCTTTAATAATTTATTTTTTTACCGGAATTATTCATAATGAAATACATACAAAACAATGAATCTCTTCACAATTGACACAAGTGACTAGCTGCTTCAGAGTATAAATTGTGATCAATGATTTATTTAAAAAAAAACTATTTAACACATACATGTAAGCAAATGTATTATGCCATAAATTCGTACACACAATTCGTCCATGCTTGTCATCACAAAAATGCTTTTAACTGCCAAATACTTCAGGGGTTCATTTGTACTTGAAGCATCAGTCTCTACCCAGAGTTGTCGTGCTTATCCCCCACATTTTAGTCAACGTCTCAGCTTTTACAAGATTCTTGTAAAAGATGAAATTAAGCCACAAATTTAGACATTTAGACAAAATATGTTACAATTTACAATAAAATCAAAGAAAATATTTTATCATAAATATTTTTCTTGACTGGAAGCGTTTGCTTACTCTTAGTAATTAGGTCGCAATATCTAATCGCTTAAATGGAAGCAAAACATGGTGGTCGAATGTAATCGTGGAAAATTATGACAACAAATGTACATTAAGAGAACAACAAATGTATGATTTTTTTTATATTTGGGGGAAACTAAAAGAAACTCGGTCACATGACTGTTTTTGAACTACTTTTCGGACGATGACAGAGACGTATGTGAGGGATAACGAACGACAACTATAGATACAGATTGATGCTCCAATACAAATGATGGAGATTGTAGACGAATGTTTAATAACATTCCTTACTAACCAAGGAAATCATGTGCTTTTTCATTTGCTACAATTCCCTTACATGTACGCACACCGTTTGAGTTGCGCCTCGTTTTCATTTTTCTATCAAATAATCAGTAATTATGTGAGAGACTATAACACTAAAACAATAAAACAAACTCATCAAACTCATAAAATATTCATATTGTGATATACACTCCACGGGTTCTTCATTTCATGCTAATTAATTCAATGTAAGCAATGTAACTGAATGCCCCTTATTAAAACCCAAATCCAACCCCGTCCTGAAACATCGTCGCCTAAAGTAGGATGTTGTTCTCATAAGAATGGAATGTTCTTCATCATCATACATCAACACATTTATATTAAAATACAAATATGAGCACACTATATGACTAGTATTTGTTCTCTCTCTATGTCTGATAGAAAGAATGTAACTCAATCATTTTGTCATTTGACAGCACGCTGTTTATATTCATCAGGTGCCCGCTGTCTCCATTCTGTCCATGAACCCTGGAATAAAGCATTCCTATATTTTCTGTTGCAGTTACAACTTAAACGGTATGTTTGATAAATAAGAAACGAGGTTTACGAATATTAGATTACATTGTATTTGTTTTAAAAGAAACTTGCACAAATACTTCTTACAGTCCACGAGCAACATATTGTTAGCAGCATTATGAATAGACATTTTCTGGTAGATGTACTCGTACCATCAATTTTACGGTTGTATCACGCTATGTTCATAGTAATATAGTAATGGACAAAACCCACGGTAAATACATTACATTACATAGAACCTGGCATAATATGAGGTCATCGTAACATGTATACCATACATCAGAATAAACACTAACCAAGAGACCAATTCAATATCATGACGATCTCATTATAACGACTATAACTTACAGACTGGCTTTTCTTTATTTTTTCTGTATTCTAACTTAATAACGAAACCAACCCTACACTAAACACTCCCTTGGTCCACAAGATAATCTATGTATCGAGGCATTATTATATAGATGATAAAACTCAAGATAAACTAAATTCTTACATAATATACGGGAATGTCTTTCCCCAAAATATGAGCAGCACCAGCCACACCACAAGCTGTCAATCCAGTGAGACACGATGCAACCATTGGTTTATTCAGATCAACACCTGCTTCGTCAAACACTGAAATACAATGTACACCGTCTGATTTATTTTAACAAGTTTTGACATGTAATTCAACTAGCCCAAACTTTTACGACACACTACCAAGCTTTGCATCCAAGGACATGGTACCATTTTATGACTGAAGTTAGCATTGGATTCGCAAAAGCATACCATTATATGGCATACATATGTTTTTCTGTAATTACTTCATGATTATAAAAAGCGTATCTGTGAGGATCTTTGAGGATGGAAATCCCGTACTTAAGCAATGTGCAATACACTAACATAAAATCTCATTAACTTGAACCTCCGTTTTTTCTTCAGTAGATGCAAAAATAAGCACATACTGAAGCGACGAGCTACAGTACATGTACTTCAGTCTGATGATTATTTTGACAGTAAATAATATTATGTATACTTTCAGTTCCAACATGAAAATAGCATATGAACTTACTCGATTTTAGCTCAGATTCGGACTTAACAGTTCCATCTTCATTAAAAAGCAGATCAAAAGAAACATGTTTACATTTAGGTATCACTCCACCGTCAAGTTCTTCTGAAATAGGAAAGCAAAATTAACAAAGAACTTTAGCATTTACCTGAACTACTTAAAGTAACAGAATTAAAGAAATAGGGATCATAAGGTTCGAGGGATTTAACAGTCTTTCTAGAACGAAATATTACATGCGCACATAATTTGATAGTGCTGTATCCGAGATTATGAAGATGTTATTGATCACCCAATTAAAATCAGTTTTGTGTTTACAAATTCCCAAGATAATTGTAAAATGATGAATATTTTTTCAAATACTTTTCTGTGAATAAGATAATTAATTAAAATATTTACATGCACCTGTCATATGCATACTGGTCTTAAATAAATTGAGATCAAAAACGAGATTTGAACTTGAAGATCAATCTCATATTTATAATCTCGGACCAAGTATGCATTTATTTCAACTACAAGCAAGATCTTATGAATCAGAGAAGTGCCTCATGTTTGTTTTCATCAGCCAATATAATACATGTACTGATCTGAGTATAAATGAATGGAATAAATGAAGAACTTCCAGTGCTTTGATTTATTTTACTTGCCATCAGTCACAGAACTTGAATCTGGTGATCTGGCGTCAACAACCTGCTCACGTTCAGATGTTACGTTGTTCATCATTTGTTCGTAGTTCCGTAACAAAGTGGAATTCATGTTGATTTTATAATTTGAACGCTGTAATGTAATACAAAGGACTCGTACAAATTTGATTACATGTAGTAAACAAACAATTGGTCCGATTTACATTTGTCCGATAATTCATGTCAAAATAACTATTATTATATATATGTAATATCCCCAAAGTTGTACCAAACAAATAATTTCTTTGATGTACGTTTAGCGTAATACATAAGTAATCTTATCGTAAACATTGGCGCTTTTCTAATCCGAACACGCCTTATCCGAAAACCTATCCAATACAAACACAATAGTCGGTCTCAAATTTTAGTTCTGTCTGTTATTGTGAACTTAAATATCACACAAATGTGTTAAATATATGTAATAAGGTTATTATTCACCTTAAATAAAAATGCTTGTCCAAAGAGAATAGATCGATTTTAAACAGTCTCCAAAAGTAAGAGGAAAATTTTGAAAAGCCTCACATGTAATTATCGTTCTAGATGGAAAACAATATACAAATTTATACAAAATTCTTTTTACATTACCTATCTTCAAACACAACGACATCTTTACTTACCTCCACGCTTGGTAGTGCTGTGGTGACATCGTGACCATCAGCAACCCATTTGTTGTAACCTCCATCAAGTACTGATATATTCGGGTGTCCAAACAACTACAATAAATGATATTAATATACCGATTGTGAAACAAAAGTTCCTACCCGAACATTTATAAGAGACGTAGCTAAATATTCTAAATGACGGCATTTGGATCAACATCTGAATGAAACATCCTTTAGAATTGGAATTTATCATTATCCCTATGGACGTGAATATTCATGTATTGTACATGAATGAATTGATGGATCAGACAAAGAAAGTGAATTTAATAACGTACTAACCCTGAAGAGCCACCAAGTTCTGTACGCTGAAGATGGTCCACCACGGTCATAGGCAATTACGTGTGTGTCTGGCCATACACCTAAACGCTGCACATAGTCTTCAAAACATTTTGTTTCCGGTACGTTACGAGGTATTTCCTGTGTACTCTCCACACAGTGGTGGAGATCAAAGAACAATGACTGTGGTATATGGTTCCTGCAAGGTCGGTGAAATGTGCATTCACGTGACAATTGTGGACATAAAATATTTATACAAAAAAATACTTCATTCAATTGAAGTCAGAAATTAACGACATACCATATATTATTATTCTATATCTGTCAAAAATACATAGAAGTAAGCCATCAGAGATTTATGTACCCAAAATTAAAACATACTGTAGGTAGGAATCTGTGTAAGAATCGATTTCTTTATCTCTTGAAAACGACGTATCCAGGACACGCAGTCTCTTTGTAGCTTGTTTCCAGTTGGAACCAATCTGTTCACGAAGCCAGTTTGTAGAAACAACAGTTCTTATACGAGAAATCGTCATGGTTTGCCAAAGTTTTGCGGAAAAAACACGCTTTGACTGAAAATCAAGAAAGAAGTTCTGATTCCATGAATACGAAACGTGCACAAGCTGTTTCATCGTCAAAGTACCTCGCATTTTATTATACGAGACAAATAGTTTTATATTGGAAAATAACGGAGGATTTTGATTAAGTGAATTAATTTGTGAAGCCGACAAATTACCAATTCCTCACCAACGATTGTATGAATTTGATCTGATGGTGAAAGTGATTTAATTCTTATTACGGATTTCTATGGTGGTATACCTTATGCATTTAGTAAATTAGCAGTCGTTATTATCAGGTGTTGTTTATATTGAGGAGATCGTTTGGTTTACAGTGAAGTTTTATAGTATGCCAAAGTCAGATTTTAATTTCAGCAATTTCTACTACGTGGCAAATGCTGAAAATATATCTCCATATGATGTATGTAAGTGTTGAATTAAATAAACACACATCGCATGTTTTCGTTGCATTTGAATCATCGACACCCCTTGATTTTAATATTAATTGTAATTTCTATCAAATGGAAAATTTCCGCATTTTTGAAAAGTAATCAACGTCCCTTTAATAAATTAGTACATTCGAATTTAGAAAAAAAATTATCCTGAAGAAAGACAAGAACTCCACATATCAGATGAAACTAATTGATAACTAGAATAAAAGTATTTATACAAAATCAAAATTTTCAGATCAAAGAAATTTCAATGCAAACAATGAAAGAAGTACCTGGAGATGTTTTAAAATTTCAAGTTTTCGATCGGGAATGTCTGCTCATTTCACCAAAATCCTCATTTTGCACACGCGAACAGTGGTATTTAAGTACGTAAAATGCGAACATTTAAAGCATTAATTATCATGTCTCATTTTTGAGATGTTAAGGAAAAAAACGAATTGTTCTACTTCCGTATCTTATCGTACTAATTACACTTACATAATACATTCTTGACAAAAATGCCGATATAAATATCTTTCAAATAATAGCAGAAACTAATTTCATCAAATCATTGCCACAATAAGCTGCTTGAACAGATATTTCGTCAGTTATTAACAGCATCAAAATGTTGTTGTTTTCAAGGATATAGAGAAATTCAAGGTTGAATTAATTAACAACATATTCTAATATTATGCATATTACCAACGCCGGTAACATTTAAACGCCTTTTAACCCGTGTTATATTTTTTATTTACCACTATCCGTACGTAAATTAGTACGATTATTATTGATTTTAGATACATACAAAATGTATATGAAGTATACTGGTAATTAAAGAGATCGGTGGTATACTAAGTATGAATGCAGAGAGCGGAAACTACAAACTGTTATAATTTATTCAATGAGTTCGCCTCAGTTAAGGATTGTAATTATACGTATGGCTCAGTAAGCAAATGAAACTTGCAAGGAATAGCTATATAATCATACAGAGTTAACAACACTACATATGAGAGCCCAGATATATTCAATATCATTCGCAAAATAAGAAATACGTAAACAATATTACTATTATTATGATTTATATATATATATGTTAAAAGCGACATCTACTATAAAAATAGTTTTCTAGATAAATCCTATACAGAATACATTATAATTATGTTTATCTTACTTGAGCACGTAATCCGTATGAACTGGTGATAGCATGCTAACACTCCCACAACAAAATGTAAATGTTATTGAAAAATCTTTGACGTAATGCGGAAAGAATACGAACGTGACTGGGAAGCGTTTTAGAAAATCGAGTTGTCTCCCCTGGCATGGAAAAACTTAAATCTGCCCAGACTCTTAATGAAATAAACTTTGGTTAATTATTGCCGTTAGCTGAGGCTTGTAGTCAACATGATAAATTCTACATATTCTCGAATGTGTATTTCAGACTATGAAAATCAGCGACTTACTTTATTTTTCTCAAGTTTTTTTTTACCGAGAGAAGTAAGAATCTGTAAACAGAATGAAGTGAGTTCATGATTTATAATGGGTATGACTACTTGTGAGCGGGAACTTAGGTTGAAGCGTTAAGTATGTATTGATGAGAAGAAAATTGTTTCTTTTGAACTACATTGCAATGTGTTATCCTAGAAATTGTAATGTTCAGTATTTTTTCAATACTGCACATCACGGAACTCGCGGTATTAGAGATGAAAATCAGAATTTCTGATTTTCATCTCTAGTACCGCGAGTAGTGAGTACTGAACATTACAATTTCTAGGATGATAAATTACAAAGTAGTTCAAAAGAAACAATGAACTTTCAAATATCTATCCTAGTTCAAATGTCAATTTCGCTCGATTCCTCGAGACACATCTAAACATAGATTGAATCACTATAGTCTTAAAATCATCTAGTACCAACATGTAAAATAAATATAGAGGCTTTTGGCCTAATTTATACGTACCAATCTACAAAATTTGCATAACATTTATTGTGAGTATGCCTAAGTTTGGCAGACGACATGTAAATAAAATAAAATTTATTGATACAACAGATGATTTTTAATCAACTTTTGTTATTTTGGGATCAAAATTAATAAAATAATGATATTTCAATGAAACTTTTCGAGATTTGACTTATGGTGAATGGAAATTCTTTAGCAAAAACAAACTATAGGTCAGCTTTAACTGATCAATGTAAACACCGGCTAGAGTGAATACCGCGAGATTAGTGTTGACGCGAGTTTAATGATGGCGAGTATACCACCTGAGTAGAACCATCGACCTTTCAGTAAACCTCTCGGGCAGCTTCCTCACTTGTGAACTTTATCTGGTAACGGATGGGATTCAAACCTACAGCATTGAGAGGCCGGTGGTTACGAGTTAGAGACCATAAAATCCCTTTATAGCCTTGTTTACTACATTGCAAACGTGTGATTTTTCGACATTTTTTACAGGAAGCCAAAGTAAGTGTAAACACAGTATTTAAATACTTGACAGCTCTTGCGTTTACTATTTATAGTAATTTCTATGAATTTTAAAAATCCTGAATCAAAGTCCCGGAGTGAATTCATAAGTTAGATACCTGGAATAAAATAAATGCATGAATGAAGTCAATAGTTTCCTAAAGACCAGAATTCAACATGCCATAGGAAACAGCTCGATATTATGAAAGTTTTATACCAAATTCTCGTTTTAAGATTAATTTCAGAATGAAATATTTAAAGACAACAAGACATACCTAAAAGATGTCTTAACATTCAAGTTCTCTATCGGACATATCTACACAAGTGCACCAAATTCCTCATTTTATAGACACACACTGTTTATTTAAGTACGTTAAATGCAAACTTAGCAGTACTTTTAAACATCCATTACATTATCTCATTTTTGAGACGTTAAGGAAAAAAAACAAATTGTTCCGTACCTTTTGGTACAAATTACGCTTTTACATTCTTGACAAAAATGCCGATATAAATATCTTTCAAATAATGTCAGAAACCTATTTTATCTAATCGTTGCCACAGTAAGCCTCATTGAAGAGGCATTTCGTTAGATACGAATAACACCAAAATATTGTTGTTTACATGGATATATAAATACTCAGGTTGAATGCAATCAACAACATATGTTGAGCTCATTACGTACTCCGGTAAAACATAAAAGCTTTTTTAACCAAGTTAGATTTTTATTTACTACCCTGTCCGTAAATTATTATTATTGATTTTTAGAATGTACATGAAGTATATTGACCACTGAAAAGATTCGTGTACTAAGTATAAATAAATGAAGCGGAAAATACAAAACGTTATAATTTGTATAATAGAGTTCGAATTAGTTAAGATTTATAATTATTCGCATGGCCTAAACAAATAAAACTAGAAAAGAATAGCGATATTATCGTGTAGAGTAAACAACACTACATATCCATCATCGAATATATCCAATATCATTCGTGAAATAAGAAAAACGTACAATTATAATTTATATATAATACATTTATTTTTATATAGCCATCTAGACAGTTCCTATACAGAATAAATATGCCAACCTTACTTTATCACGTAATCCGTAATGAAATAATTACAGCATGTTAACGCACTCGAAACAACATATTAATGTTATTGAAAATCTCTCGCTATATATATACACATATAACAGCAATACGAACGTGACTGGAAAGCGTTTTTAGCAAATCGAGTTGTCTCCCCTACCATGGAAAATGTCAATACTGTTTAGACACATGACGAAATATACTTTGATTCTTGCAAAACACTGCTGCTTGTAGACAACACATTATTTACACGTTTTCAAGCGTGTTTTTTTGTTCAAAATTCAAAATCAATATCATACTTTAATTATACTTTCTTCTCAGGATTTTTTACGTAGAGAAATAATAATTAGCACACTGAATGAACTGAGTACATGAATGATTTCTGCGTATGTACTAATGTTGTGCATAAAGGCTTTGGTTGAAGCATCAAGTACGTGTTGAGGGGAAGAAAATTGTTGCTCGAGATCTAAGAAAATTGTCAAAAGCTTCATCTACAACACTGCTTATACTGTAGTAGGTAACAGTATTAAATGCATGTATTAATTCTGAATTAAGACTTTCCTGTTTAAGTAAGTCAATGTGGCTTTGAAGTGATTTATTCCAGTCTCACGCAAGACAAAATTTCACATGAAGAAGCTGTCCAGCTAGCTATTGAAGCTTAGTGGTTCTACCCAGGTGTGAGTATGGGGTCTTCCTCCATTGTTAAAGCTGGAATTGTCACAAAATGACCTTGGTGGTTGCTGTGACGTTCGACTACAGTGATTTTACCCATCTATTTCCAAAGAGTATTCATATCTTGAGTAGAAAACAAATCAGATACAGACGAATATTTTGTTACTTCTCAGTGGCAAGCTCGTACCTTTATTGATACTGCAATTAATTCGGATTTCTGGTAGTGCGGTCCTGTAGCCAAAAGCAGTAAAATAATTTCATTCCTTATGGTCGTGATATGGTTGGTTAGTAGGCTGTTCTAAAGACAAGCACAAATATCAGTGGACAGAAAACAGCTTTATTGACAAGAAAAAAAACTTACATGGAAAATAGTGACAACTGGAAGAATGGCAAACGGCTAGGAAGCTGACTATAGTCAATACATATACACACATATAGAGGTACAATGAATTATGTTTTGTTATAATCTCAACTAATGTATTAACGTCAACAATATTGCTAAGTTACGGTATATATTTAATATATAGGGTACCAAAAGTCAAAGTAACTTAGTAGGACATTTGCTTTACAAGAGGCTTTACAAAGGATGCATCTAGGTTGAAAAGCATTGGGTATTTTGCACTACATGTAATTAAGCCAACAATGTTAGTATATGAAATCTTTTCATGATGATTATTCAATAAAAATGATCTAAATGAAACCATGTTGAGTTCACAAATTGTAACAATTTAAGTTGTTCAAAATAATTATTTCATTAAAAGTAGAGGCATATTCTGTGACAAGAAAAAAACAACAGTACATCTGCACATGTTAACAATGGTTATAAATAATGAACTGACATGATTTTAGTGGAATTGATGCAAATAGCTTGTTCATTACTGCACGGTGGATTAACTTCAAAACAGACCTCAAAGTTAGAAATCGAGGGGAGTGGGACATAAAGAAATCCAAGACAGAAAGAAAGAGGAAAAGAAAAGACATTATATACAAAAACAATATCAATATTATAAAAAGTTCAAACTATTAGTACCTGTACAATTTAAAGAATGAATTATTATTTTCTTACAAAAGAAAAGTAAATATTAAGTACATGTATGTTTAAATAAGGGAATTAAAATGTGAGACAATATTGTATACATTACTATATGTTTTTATTGGACACAAAATATTTCGAATACAAATGCAACACAACAAAAAATCTCAATGACGAGACTGGTTACCAAAATCTCTCTTACAAGACTGGTTCCCACAATCTCTTTGAGAAGACTGGTTCCCAAAATCTCTTTGAGACAGGCTACCACCATCTCTACGACGAGACTGGTTACCAAATCTCTCTAACAAGACTGGTTCCCACAATCTCTTTGAGACTGGTACCCACAATCTCTATGACGAGACTGGTTACCAAACCTCTCCAACAAGGCTGTTTCCACAATCTCTGAGATTGGTTACCACATTATCTATGACTAGACTGGTTACCAAAATATCTAAGACAAGACTGGTCACCAAAATCTCTCCAATGAGACTGGTTCACTATTTAGGCACAAAGCAAGAGTCCTAATGTCGGACAACAACAACAACAATTAACATAATGCATAAAAAGCATCAAATATCTGTCTAATACAAGCTGCTCAATGGTGATTTATACATCAACAACCAAATACATAACAATTTTAATGATTCAACTGAGCATAATGACTTTACTGCTGAAGATTAAATACAGATCCCAAATCAAATTCTTCAAACATTTACAATGTAACACAAAATGAATTTAATCAAAGTGCATTTCTTCTCAACACCAAAAAAACAGTGCATGCCATTATTTGACATATTACCGGTTTAATTACAAAATTTTAAAATGAAATCATCACCCATTTATTGTAAATCACACAGAACCATGCAGCACTGGTAACCACTGCCATACAGACATTAAACAGCTATTTTACATAAATATAAAGTAAATATTCATCAATATATTCAAGTTAATATCTACACAAGAAGCTTAACATTCAAGAGTCATTCCTGTAGGCTAACATATTAAGCCAGTTATCATTTCCTCAGCTGAGTACAATTAGAAACAAACTGAACAAATACTGAATGAAAACAACAGACTGCTACATTGAGCTCCGTATCCAATGTCTAGGGGGGAAAATGGGATCAGTAATATAGTAATAACTGAGTTAGAGATTGAATCAAAATTATGTAGGGATTTTTTTTCCATATTTTGGTATAGGTACCAGCACTATCAAAATAGGGATGAGACGCAGAATTGGTAAAAATGGCATCCTTTAGTCTAACATTGGGATTTTTTTTCTACATTCATATATGTGTGTGATATTTGAACACTTCAGTCAAAAATTTGTTTGGTAATTTTTGTTTGAAATTGGAAAAAATTATCACTATTTTGGACTGGGAATAGTTCGGTATACTGGTATCCATTACATAAGGTAAAAAATCCCTCAATACGTGTTAAACAGCAGAATGTTAGCAAGAACACACAAAATATGAGATCAAAACAAAAATTTCAAGCAAGTCATTCAACAAAATCAGTCATTCATAGAACAAAGATTTATTCAAGAGAACGATAGACACAGTTGAGAAATTTATTATTTAATACATTGGAGAAGCCACAGATTGTTACTAATTAAGCCACAGATTGTTACTAATTAAGCTACAGATTGTTACTAATTAAGCCGTTGTTCATATGCAAGCTATATGATGACAACAATATTCCAGATATGCCGTAAAAAAAGTCGATGATTAAGTATCTTTTGTTAGTATATAGCAGATGAAAACTGTCCATCATCAATACAATACAATCATCAATTTATAGGGCTAATATTATGAGCTCAAATCATTAAGTGATTAGCTTACAAAGTGTGATTGCTAAATTACTTCCAATATGTGAAATTTATTGCTTAAATATAATTGTATTCACAGGGGTATATAACACTTGAAGAGATATATCAGAAAGTAGTGAAAGTTATTTGGCTAAGATAAAGAAATCAACCATACAGAATATTTTTGTTTTATTAAAATGAACAAAAGAACTAAGGCAATAAGTGGGTATAGATCTAAATGGTACTATGCAGAGTTAAATCTAGATATAAACTCAAACGAGACAAAGATAGCAGCTGTCCCAATGAGTTTCAATTTTCAGTCAGTTACCGAGGAAACAGGACTAAATCTAATAGAAAAAAATAACTAGAAGCACTTGTTTTAACATATCACAGAGAAAGGGAAAGGAGAAATAAATATATTACCAAGAATAACTTTAACTGAACATGACTGATTGTTCGATGAGAAATTCATCCTATGAACATTGTATAGGTATATGTATATATATTAATGCAAAATTAAGGCTATTTCAAGTCACTGAAAGCTATAATATACAATAATATATAGGAGTGCAACAATCACACATCTTCTCATTCAAACAATGATTGCACTAAAGCTTATGTCTAATCACCCAGTCCATCGCCTGTCATAGAATGCACAGCCTATGTCTCCCCAAAAAAATGTTATACTCCTTCATTTTTTAATCCTATAATTAATGAAACAATAACCGGTATTTCAGGTTACATACTCTCATGTATGAACACAACTGTTTGCATTATATCCATTGTAAATATTAATGATTCTGTATATACTGTGGTATCACAAATTTTCGAGGAACATTTAATTTTGTGGATGTCATGGATGAAATTTGATATCCATGAAATTGAATGCAACCATAGTAAATTTTCTCCTTGGTGAAACAAAGCAAATATTGTTCGAAAGTATTTTTAACCCTGTTTGAGCCGTATTATGTCATCAAAAAAAATAAATAAGTAAATTATCCAAAAAGTGTAGCTAACGAGTTCTTGGCGTCCGACATCTTGCAAACATCTCCATAACATGACAGGTCCCGTAGCTGCTCAATCCACAATACGCAAAAATGACAAATCCACAACATCAGAAGCACTGCGAGTGTATTAGAGGTGCTACACAAATCTATTTTCCCCAGTCAATGATAGCAGACCAAAAATCCTTCTTAAAACTATTATCTTTCAAAATGATTTGTGATGTTATAACACTAGTTGAAACACTACATATAAAAAACTTCTTGCGGCATTTTTTTTGGAAAAAAAAAACAAGTAAACATTTGGATAAAAAATTGTTTAAATTTTTTTCTGTCCTAGAATTTTTTTTGTCCTCTTTTTTACTGTGTCTTTGCCTTCTTCTTGGGGAAAGGAATCTTCGATGACACCCTGAAAAAAATAAAACAGATTTTGAGTCAAAGGCATGAAAAAATCCTTCAACAAAAAGGCAGTGGCTTCTATATTCAAGGGAGGTAACAAATAAAACAGGAATCAGAGTTACTGAGGTTGAATTTTCTACCCTTATCATTTATCGATAAAGCCAGACAACTCTTTTATTGACTTTTAAATACTCACTAAGCGACCACCTCAACAATACGACCATCTCATTACAATGAACACTTACTTTTGGACAGGTTTTTAACATTTCCATTCTATTTCAACTTGAGACCACTCAATATTAGGACCATTTTTTCAGACCTTAATAATGAGGTTTTACTGTACACTGAATGAAGCATAAAAGCCTAACTGAAATGAACTATAAGACTAGAGCTCTGCAGAATGGCACAAATGCTCATCTGTTTAACATATCGGCCGACGGGAGGGGGGTGGGGGGCACATTTGAGATTTTGAGTTTGAACACAATAAGGTATAATTTTGACCAAAATTCTAAGTTAAAAAGGGGTGTAACTCCAAAAATATAGCTTCCAGAAAAATTCCCCTTTTTTGCGACTACACCTTGTCATGATAATCAAGAATTCCAAGTACCATGTTGAGATCTTTATAAGTGTTTGAATAATGGGCTACATTAAAAGTTTTTGCTTGACAATGACCAGTCAGCAATCATAATAGCTCAACTTTTTCTTCAAAACAGATGAGCTAAAAATTAAGGTATAACTCTTTCTCAATTTTTTTTTAATGAGCTTATCTCATCTTTAAATGACGGAGCAAAAAGTAACCAAGGACAGACATGAAGTTTCATTTGATAAGATAAATTATCAAAGATTTAAGAAAAACAAAATTCTCAATCCCTGAGCGATATATAATAAACACAAAAAATAATCATACATAAATCATGCATGTCCGTAAAATGCAGTTTATTATATCAATAGCTGATCAAATTTCTGGAAATTCCGTTATTGAAAAGATTAAGCTGGAACAGAATGAAATATCAAATTTTGATAGACATTTTAGAGCTATCAATTCGGCATGGTGGAATCAGTTGTCTGAAAGTATTATTCTTCTGTATTCTGGGCTTGACCCAGGCAAAAATTATCTGTCCTTGACGCAAAGCATGTGACTTAATCCCATTTCCGTAAAAGCAAATGAAAACGTTATTTCAAATATCAAATCACTTCAAGGAGTTTTTTGTTATTTGCATTTAATTTTTAGAAGTGGAAAGTCCTCTTAAAAGGTTGAGTGATTACAGTCTCTAACAAATATTCACCAGCCTCAACTGCCCAGTTAGCTTACAGAAGGTCAGTTGTTCTACTCAGGTGTACGCCTGGATTCTTCCCAGGAAAGTTGGAAAGTCACCAAATGAACCTAGCAGTGAGTTAATAACAAAAAATCCTCTAAAAGGACAATACTATACCCAACCCCTATGTATCATAACTATACTACTTACTGTGCCATGATATTGTTAAGCTGACCCCTTACAAGGTTTACATTCTGATCTATAGGTCCCTGGTAAGTCTCGTAAACCTTAGGCAAAGTGAAAATACAAACTACAGCTGAAAAAAAAAGAAATGATAATTAACCTGACTGAAGGCACGTTCTAATGCTTCCATGTGACAATACAGTAAAACCATAGCAATCACATCAATATTAAGACAACTTAATATAATGGCTAAATATTTTCAGATCATATCTCAATATTTCATCCGTATTTCAACTTGATAACGACACCATCTAATTATATAGACAGACTTATTAGTCCAAAAAGTGATCTTAATGTCAAGGTTATACAGTACTTCAGTTATGTACAAAATGTAAAATGTAACCTAATATTTTGAAAGCTTTAAAATAAGAAATTTGATACTAAATGTAAATGCAAGAGAAACACTCCTATATTCCAGGAGGAATTTGCTTGAAAGGAGATTAAATTTTGTTCAGAAATACTGTTAAGCATTGAATCAGCCTGTCAAAGAAGACAAAAGTGTGTACAAAATGCATACCAAAATATGGCGTTCCCATTTCAAAACTGCACTAAATATCTTGAATCAATATCTACAGAATTTTAACGACAGAGGATAGGCCATATGCAATATATATTGACTGACATTTTAATTAGCACTACTTAAAGCTTCTAATTAGAAATAAGTAAACTCACTGTTGTCTCTATTAAAAACTGAAACTGATTAGATAGAAAGAAACAACATACTAAATGCCAGACATTCTAATCCCTTTCTTGATCGAAAAGTCAATAAGACTATCGCGTTATGAGTAAATAAAACAAGAGAAAGTATTTGTCTCAATTAAATATTCTCAAAGTCGTATTCAACACATCATTTCTTATATTTCAATGACTAATGGTATGCTTAAATTACCGAGAATTACAAGGGTCATTCCATTGAACCAACTTCCCACATAGGTCATCAACCACAAGAGTAGACCAAACTGTAATAAGAGAAAAGCATAGTTATTTCATTATTTCAAAGACAAATTAAACATATAATTTGTGGCATAATAACTAATATTTTAAAATATAATGATTGAGGACTATACACCGTGTTTTTTAAGAGGTCAACAATAAAAAAAAGCAAAGAAATTGTTGTTTAATAATTCACTATTGCATAGACCAAAAGCCTCATAATGAATACACAGCTTTTAATAAACTTCAAACAGATTAAATTATTATTTTCACTTTTTCATGGCAACAATCAGTCGTTGTGACCAAACAGGATTATCATTTTAATGTTTTATCCAGCAGATAAATATAAGTCTTTCAGTAGAACCGTTTGTTAAACTATACATACAGAACAAAAACTATTTGGCAAACTCCAATGTTAATCATCGACAAAATTCCTAGAAATTCTGAACGCATACAATCATGTATAACAATATCATTTACAGTAGCAACCTGCTGAATATCAGGCATAGGAGATAATGAATTACCCAGACTTCACACTTTCGATATCATACAATATTTCTACGTCATCAAAGAACAGTTAAATCATATTTATAGTGTGATATTAAGTGTTTACCAGCCTTGAGGCATTAACTGCAAGTAGATTATCATGCATTCTCATGAAAATGCGCATTAAAATCATAAGTGAACACGAAAAATGAAATATGAGAAGTGAATAAAAACCTTTTCAACATAAGAACAATTGATCTTTGTAAATTAAATTCTGAGCATCATTTAGCAAGGTTTAAATTCTTGTTTTTATTCAAGATTTTTTTTCACTGGAGTTTTATGTTGCACCAACAGCCAGGGTCATTTAGCAACTTTCCAGCTTGAACAGTGGAGGAAGACCTCAGGCATACACCTGGGTAGAACCACTGACCTTCCATTAACTAGCTGGACAGCTTCATCACATGCTAAATTTGGTCCCATATAGGATTTGAACTCACAGCAAGGAGGGGCTAGTGATTACAAGTCAGAGACTATAAACCTTCAAACCACAGAGGCCCCTGTTTAAGGAAATACAAAAGCTCTTCAAAATAGGGAACTAATGAAAACATTCATTCTGTTAAAAGTTACAACCTACAAGTAGAAAGATGCAAAAAGAACAATTTCTGGATTTAAACTAATTCAGATGCTCACATTAATTAAGAACTCAAAACAGATTCTGTTCTAAAAGGAATCCTATATTTTATATGCGTCTGTCCCCCAAAACAAGTGGTTTATTTTCAAGAATGTGTAACAGTTATGTAAGTACATCAGAAGCTATATAACTAGGATGAAGAATGACATTTTTTCTGGGGTTCCTTCCGTAAGCTGGCTGAACAGCTTCCTCACATGAGGAAAGTCCCAGGTGGGATTCAAACTCATAGTGGTGAGAGGCTAGTGATTACTAGTCAGACAATAACCTCTGGACTATGGAGGACCCCAGACATATTGTATATATTTGTTTTATCTCTAAAACATGTAGGATGATCAACCTATTTTAGTGCCAATAAATGCCATAAGACTTGATGCAGGAGAATTATCTGGCAAATTATTACTACTATGCACGGATATATCTCAATTTTACAGTGTATTGCAGTTTTAGAGCACTTACGCCTAAAACTTATTACAAATACTGGCAGTAAATAACAGTAAGGTAGAAATTCCATGACTATGTATCATGAACATATGATGTACCACTGAAATATGTCTACTGTAAGACTTCTCATCAAAAGAAGAAGTACAAAAACAAGTGCAATAATTTAGGCATGAAATGATAAGAAGGCCAAAATCTTATGTCAGGATTAGATAAGAAGTATTGGCACTTACTGACAAGTAAGAAAGTAAGGCAAATATCTAAAATATTTGGTTCTTTTTTAATGCATACCAATAGTTCTATATTTTACAAAGATGTTCAAAGACAAAACAATCATATTGAATTGCATCAACAACATAAAAATCACAAACCAGGCATTGTTGGTTGTAGTAGACAAAACAACAGTGAATATTTTAGAACACAGACATACCTTGAGGGAGTCGACATAGTCCTCAACAAGAAACAGGCGTCTCAGTTCTTTACAACAATTGTTCATGTTACTAGCGATTTTCTCAGCGGCATTCTGTACAACATCTTCACGTAGAGCAATGTCAACATCCAACAACTTTCTGTAAAAAATCAAAAATTTAATATATAAATAAAATAGTTGCCTTCATCTTGTTTGTCCAAAACTATTATTTTGATTTGATCTACTGAAAAACTGATCACAAGGCATATCAGTTTCCTTGGGACTATCTCTCTAAGGGTTATTTTCTTCATTTTATCAGCAAAACAGAATAAATGATATTTTTAAAACGAAATACACGATATCATTTTTCGCCACTTTACTCACCAGTTGGGCTAGTAAATTTACAGAAGTTACTCGCCTGAAACCAAAATTACTAGCCTGAATAACAAAACCCAATGTTGATGTATTTTCTTTATGTTAGTGTTAACAGATTTACCAGGCTTTGTGCCATCTACATACCAACGAAAATGCATGATATCCTACAAATACTGATTCAAAAAATACAAAAATGGAACCAAAACAATACTGTTACTTGTTTAATATATTGCTTTCCATGTCTATTAGCGAAGAAAGCCTAGAAATGGTAACTGCGTGATGTAATACAGCAGAAGCACGGTTACATATCACTATTTTAAACAACGATCACACTGTGCAATGGATCAAGAACTGGAAATTTTACTTGCCCTAAACAAAAATAAATATTTTGGTTGCCGGATTTTTTACTCACAATGGCGAGCGGGTGAGCGCTTATTTCAAAGACTGCTACCTACCCACTGTTAAAAGTTTGGGTTGTGAAACCACAGACCAACAGTTTTAAAAGGATGACCAAATATATATTTATTCCCAATGTCATATCCATCATTTATCCTGATAACATTTATTTAATGAAATGCAGACATTTCATTTGCAAACAATGTTCACATTGTGATAAAAAAGTATCGATTGGTATACAGAAACGTTTAAAAAAAACTTTAATTAGATAAAAGGATTCCAAACATTATTCACAGATTTGTTAAAATATCACTTGATTGTGAGCAATTTAAATTCTAAGTGCCAAATAATCAAGACAGATCTCAGTTTAGAATTGTAAAACAAAGCCATTGATTATCCACAATGTCTATCTGGGAATAAATATCTCCAGACAATACACAGAAAACAGAAGATCCAGACAGAAATTAATTATCAACTTTCTATTTGTTATTTAAATTGAATGCAACATTATTTTCAGATATGTTAACACAGTTGGAAGCTCATGTGAACAGTTCAGATAACATGACAACAAATACACATACACAACCATTACGAGGATGCTAAATAATTTGGGATATCCATAAAAATACAGTTTAATTTATCTGTGTATTTCAGTCACAAGGAAAACAGCCCCAATCATAACTGGCCAACTTTTATAGAAGTTTCAATTTTAAATGATGGATATGTAAATTTATTAACACACAGAGGCTTATGCCAGCAATTGGAATGGTAATGACACTTAATTCAATTAATGTAACCAGTTCAACTAAAAGCCTCTCACCATGAAACATAGGTTAAGTATACAAAATATTGCAATTTTAAATGTAAGGTTTTTTGACATTTTTCAACTAACAGCCAAGAAATTCAAAGAAATTGCTAACAAGCATTTTCATAATACTAATCAATTTAAGAATATTCATCTATTTGTAATATCATTAATGTAAGCAAATTCTTTTCTGAGAACGAACTGATTCCACTGGATCAAACAGCATTCTTTATTTAACAATGCAGTGACATGAACAACCACTTCTTTCTTAATTAGTTTTTTTCTAATGAATGTATTTCCAGTCTATCAACTTCTTTCACTTTGAACTGTATTTTCTGTGCCTTAAGATATTCTAAATCCTGCAGTAAACTGGATCCAAACTCATGAGCAAAACAATCTGACAGTGAATTTGTGGCTTACAGACAGTGACCATAACAGTGTTAGAGCTTATTTTTAAAGCCCAAGTCCAAACTATAAGTAAGCTAATGAAATTATACAATTTACAACTAGTTTAAACACACACATAAGAAAGTTAACTAACCCATAAAGAAATTTACTAGCACCTGGCCTTCAGGCTAGTGGGTAGATGCAAAGACTGCCATGAACTTACTTGAAAGGATGTCCCTCGTTGGTTTTCTGTACGGCTTGCATGACATTCTTGTACACTCTGAATGATAGAGTGACAGCGAGGATAGCCAGTGAAAGATACGCTGCTACACTCAAGATGGTGAAAAATGTGAGTGACAGAAGGATGAACAGCATGGTGCCAAACACCACACCAGTCTTCTTGAGGTCTCGCCAGTATATCAGATCCAACACTGAAAACAGAAATAAATCCATGAGATTAAAATTATTAAAACAAAATACCAATAGTGTTTGTTGAGATTTCGAAGCAATTTAGAAAAGGCAAGATATATTATAGTGTAGTGACTTTTGAACAATTACAATTAATACAAACAGCATTTGTTAATATTAACAATACGCCACAAATCCTACCACTTTGGGCATGCAAATCACTTAGGAAAACTACAGAGAGGAAAATCACTGATTCTCAACAAAGTATTATTTTATAGACATATAATGTATTCTTTTAAACTTTAATTTCATGCCAATGGCCACAATATCACCTGCAAACAAAATGATAAAAAAGTTCTTCAAACAAAAAGGTGTGGCATGGTTTTATGTTTACAAAACACTATCCTGCCTAAGTATTTTGATGAAACAGGGACCAATTGAACTGATAAGCAGACTGGCTTTCTAGGGGGAAGCTATAATTAGGGGCTACACCAATTTATCAACCATGGAGCTCTAGGGACATAACCTTAACAAAAAGAACTGGTCCAACTTGGCTTCTACACAACTGCTTCTCCATTTTAGTAACGTCAGTGCTCTTAAATTAATGATATACATACACAAACACATATGCTAGAGATTGCTACTGAATAATAACAATACACCATGTTGATTATATGCCCGGCAGACGTATAATGTATGGACCTATTAGCTCATAAATAACACAAAAAATGCCACTCAGATGCAAATGGTAATTATCAGTCAGCTGATTGCATCACTAGATACCAGAAATAAACAAATTCAGTCTATGAGAAGCACACATTTCGTTGCCATAGCAGCATCTGTATATAATCATACAGGTTATATCTTGACCTAGGGAATAATTCAAATAGCCTGAACAGTACAGCAAATATCAAGCTCAGAATCTTAGCAACATTATTATATAGACCAACACAATACATTATTGTTATGTCTATAACAGGCAACAATGAGAATGGCAACCCAATGTAGCTTATGGGTGAAGCAAAGACTTGAATCAATTCATTTTCATAAACATAATATGTTACCCAGGGTAGCACTTATGAAACTTAAATATTTTCCCCACACTGAAGGGTTGGCATGGTTTGTCAGTAAAATTACCATCTTACTAGTCCATGAAATATGCCTCAGTTTGCTACTTCATACAGTAATGGGTTCATATGTAAAACTTCTTAACTTCTTACAACTGTAGAGCCAAGTATTAATTGTAAGACAGTATCCTGTCCAAGGCATCAGACAAACATTAAACATAGTAGATCCTCTACTATGACATACATAAAGAATTGTTTTTATTTCTCCAGCCGAACAATTGATATAACACACTACAAAGTCACAACATAAAATCAATTAATGTCCTTTGTATACAAAGTTGATAGGCTAGTTGTAGCATCAGATAAAAACAACAAAAAAATCCCTTCTAAAAAGCACCAGACAATATCTGTAAACCGTAATTTTCTTGACTCAAATGTGATAGTGTTCAAAACACAAAACAAGAAAGCAGACGACACATTATAAACAAGCAGACAATACACAGTACACAATCATCCTGAACCACAAGAGAGTCAGACATCATTCTTTGATTCAACCAAGAAGTAACAACAACATTTTCATCAAAAACAACAGTAGAAAAAAAAACAAGAAAACACCTACTTGTAACTGTGCAGAAAATCGGGTGAACTCAGACCTCGATTCAGACAAGATGGCTCCAGATTGACTCAGTTTTCTTATTGATTTTACAGGTTTTCACTTTAATCAAGCTTGCAGTTGTTTTCTACAAGATTTATCCTTATTTTAAGTGACTTCATGAAATGTGGAAAGATTTACCACCTAATGCACAAGTATGGTATGTGTTTCCTGGAGGATAATTGTATTTTTTTCTTGATTTTTAATTGTGTTTATGCTGTTCATCAACAGTATTTCAATCATGGCTTCTAATCAATGCCCCATATAATAAGCAACTGTCTATGTTTCGATATGTAGAGCATAACAAAGTACGAAACAAAGGTAAGAGATTCAATTTAATATCTGCCCATCATATCACAGACTGACAGAGAAGAAGTGTCCTATTGGGGGACTTAAACCCACCATCTGAATTCACACAAAGTCAACAGTCCCACTCCTTACCACTGAAACAAACTGGTTTTGTGATCATTTCCATAGTACCAAAAACGTTACCGAATCAATGATTATAAAACTCAATTTTTGAGACTAGTCTCAAAATGCAGGCATGTGATTGGTTCATTCTGAATCAAGACAATCAAGACTCTCCAGGGTTGCAAATTAAACATATAACTTACCTTACCTAACAGTAGCTCAAGGCAAGTTTGAATTTATGCACTTGGTTTTCCCTAAGATTTTTCACCCAACGGTCCCCAGGACTCCCATCTCCCAACATTGGAGTGGTCCCTTGGGATTTTTGGGGGTCCCACACAGAAAATGCCATTTAGAATTACAAGACAGAAGGGGTCCCGAGGATGCGGAGGTCACTCTCAATGCGAGTCCCTCAGCTGAATATCGCGTCAGAGATGCAAGAAACCTGCGTCAGGGAAATTCCTGTTTGCATCTTACAATATTTAAGTAACTTTCTTAAAATTACATTGTACTTGAGTCGAACCAGAAGCAATAAAGAGCAGGGAAAACTGTTGCTCACAGAAGGTTTGAACTTATTACCTTAACTCAAAAGTGTCAACAAAGCAAGCAAGAAAAGCTGTACTTAAGTAAGTGCAAGAAAGTTAACATCTTAAAAACTACACAGAAAACATTAACAGAGACTAGCTTGCTTTGCCTGTGAAGAAATTTAGTTCACATACTGGATTGATGAAATTTGTGTCAATGCATTAAATAAGTATATAATATTTCTGCACCATCCATACATACAAACATTCCTTCAGAGAAATGCATTTAGTTATTGCAACAACAATGCAACAATTTGCATAAAAATCCTGAATAACTTCAAATACCAGCATGTTACCATGACAATAACAGCATCAGCCTGTCTTTAAAACTATGACTCATTTTCAATTCCAGCTCGCAACATGATGGAATTTATTGTACTAAAAACCATTAAAAACCTCAAAGCAGCTGACGTGTCAACCAACACGATCAATGCTATTTATTTAGCACTGTTTGTCACCGATCATTTCTTTGACTCAGATGTGAAATGAAGCTTAACGATATGATGAAACTGGATTAAATGGCTGCCTGTGAATAAAAGACTACCATATGAACAATGGCAGCTCTAATCTTATGGACTCATTTATTTATTAAAATAATTGACCAAAACAAACCCTGAAAATAAAACCTATCTGTGTACAAAAGTCATATTTCTTCACTCCCAGTAGACATTCTTGTCCGAAAACTTGGCTGTACTTGTGTACTAATGATTGGTAACTTATTTATACTTAGAGAAAGAATAGAAAATCAGTAAGTTGGCTCTATCAACATTTCCAAGGCTATATAGATCAATAAATCAAAGAGCATACATATAACAAGAAGAATGAGAATTCATGATGTAACAATGACTTTTTGAGAGAATCCATTTTGGCAGCTTTTTGTTATCATTCCTGACATACAGAATTCAGAATTCCATTCATGTTTTGCTATGACTTAACTGTCTGCCAAGTGCATCCAGTCAACAGGAGGCCAAAAATGCATCTTCCCATTAATTGTTTAGCTTCCAAATCGTGTCACATCTGGTAAGAATCTCCAAATTGATAATATCAATCAAGTTAATGTTATCCTCCTACGTTTAATAATAGTCTATTATCATAATTTTTTGAATACCTATTCTTACTGGGGGGGGGGGGGGGGTCTGTGGTTATGATTTCAGACTTGTAATTACTAGCCCCTCACCACTGATAGTTCAAATCCAAACAAAGACCCAAAATTTTGCATGTGAGGAGGAAGCAGTCCTGCTAGATTACAGGTCACTGGTACTACTCCGGTGTAAGCCTGGGGTCCTCTGCCACTGTGAAAGCTGGAAAGTATCCAAATGACCCTGGCTGTTGGTGTGAAATTAAACCCCAGCGAAAAAAAAATTCTGACTGGGATACTTCATATGTGCGTTAACCTCACTAAAATTGTACTTATCTTTACATGTTATTTACAACAGCACATACCTTTATCTAGAGAATAAAAAGTGACCTCAGTTAATGATTACACATTTAATTTAACACTACATGCATGCAAGTTAATGTAACTTCATTTAGAAATTTGACTTAAAAAACAGATGGTTTCGAGATATAAATTTCCTGGTGCATCTAAAAACTTGCGCATCTAAACGCCTACTTTAATCTTGATAATAAACAATAGCAATGTAACATGGTGAAGAAAATTGTGTGGCTGCATCATGATCACAGATCCATGATGCCATTTACAAGATTTCAGCCAGCCCATTTTATTCAGGTGGATAAAATATGAAGACTAAAATAAACATTTACAGTACATCCACAAAAACATCTCTGGTTGATTAACTACAAAAATTATCTCAACATCAGAACCCTACATTCATCATAAATACACAAACATAAAATATTAACATCAGTTTATAAAACTATAGGAGTGCCAAATCTTCGGTGTTATCTAGGGTGTAAATTATCTTTGATCAAGACAAGCAATCAGGATAAAACATCAAGATGTATTGGTTTGTGTTCCAACATATGCTGTATAAAACTTAACAGAATCATTGCTACTCATAGTTTGAAATTACTCACTAGTTGTTACTCACTGGTGACTTATTTCTAAAGGGGCATCACTCAAGGTAACTCTTTTAAAGGGACAAGCCCCAGATTCCAGCTTTTTAATTATTATTATATAAAAGCATTACAACTTTTTTATGAGCAAGCCCAAAGAAATAAAGTCATTTAAAGGAATACTGTCTGGATTTCAATTCATTTAAAGGGATGTGTCCATAGATTTTAGCACCAGTAATTTACTTGAATTTAAAAACTGCACTCAAATGCCGCTTTCATACAATACAAGAAGACAACTCTAAAGCGGAAGAAATATCTATACACAAAAAAACTACAATAACATATGAATATCTTATAACATTACTAAGGCTCCAACCATTAAAAAAGGAAGTATTCACAAGAGAAACAATACAGCATATATTCTGGTCAACACTTAGATGTGTAAAGATCAAATCCTCATGATAATACATATTCTCCTAACTTATTCAACCCTTTACCTCATAATGCTGCATTTCCCACACATTTGAAGCAGACAACTTTTGGAAACATTGAGGTAAAAGAAGTCATTGCTTGTAATGAGTAATGGCTTTTTTGCCACAATGCCAGAGAAAAACAACCCAATTTTCTTAAATAAATGTTGTGTGTATTAGCTTTGAATTTGGAAGAGTCTAAAATATGCTAATAAGGCAAAGGGTTAAGTAAAAACACATAATCCTATACAAAAGCCATTCTGAGTAATTTTTTAGGGCCAGCCAAAAATTTGGTGAATTCACCAATGGTACAAGGGCAAATGATAAATTTACATAAAATAAAAAGAGAAAACGAACAGCTCATTATCCATAAAAATGTAAGCCTAAAAAGTTGACACATAATAATTATGTCTTTTACTTGTTGTAAAATGAATGTCCAAGTTTTACATCATATGTTAACAAGAGAATAAATATATGATATGTAATTCAAAATCTTACATAAATATAAGAGTAATAATGTTGTCAGCTTGCCATTAATTTGTATGTTCAATTCATGTTAATATACTGTACTTCATTCAAACTACATTCAGCTGACAAGGACTCATAGTCATGACAAATATTGGCCAGTGATAATGGAAGAAAAATCTCAGACTGAATTCAAATTTCAATATCATTGCTGTGGGTCTATTTGGGTAAAACCATCTCAAAGTGAACCAAAATATATAACTAAATTCTAAAAACCTCTCATTCAGGTCATAAAATATTGATCATCAATTCCAATATCATATTCCAGAATGTTTATAACTACCTACAAAACATTCTATAGTTCTATGCAATCAAGTAATAGCTTATGAAATATCCCATCGATGTCCCATTAGCGAATATCCTAGCTCATACAAGAATCGAAATTCCATTTTAAAGCAAGCAGTAAACTGTCAACCAGCAAAATGCTGCACAGCACAAGATTGATGGATCAAACTTATAGACAGAATTATTAATATCCATTAATTTGAGACAATTCTTCCAGACTTTTCACATGGAGCACTTTAAACTTTATCAGAATATTTTCTTAAATTTCATTTTAAACAGATATTTAGATTTCTTTGTTTTAAGTCCAAAGGGTGACTGGAGAAAGTTTTTAAACTAAACAACTGAAAAACAATTACCAAAAAGAATGTATAAAGCAATAAAGCATGCTCATATGACTAAATCATCTATATTGTTACCTTCTGAAAGGATCAACTTCAAAGTATCCGAAACTATCATCGAGGCAGAATTATATTCCACAGGGCCATTTTCATCTCCTGCACTAAGAACACTTAGATTACTTAAACCTTCAAGTTTTGGTTCAGGGTCCTTATTTACACTTACATCTAATTCATTTGATTTTACTGCAATCACCGTCTCATTCAGAGAACTATCAAAGTCCTCCATATGTTCACCTATGCTTCCTTCAGACTCAGAATCACAAACAGCTTGCTCATTCATAATACTGTCATAAGCTTTATTTACCAAGTAGTCATTATCTTCAGCATCAATACTTCCGGAAGAATATCTTCGTTTTCTTTCAACTTCATCTAAACCAATCTTATGATTCTCAACAGGCAATTCATTAGTTTCAAGCTCTTCATTCAAAGACTTTATATAAGCTGGATTTCTGTATGCAGCTAAAGTTTGTTTCACAGCTTCGGACACATCGCTCTGAACATCTGTGTCATCTACATCATGTACTATCATAGAACCACTCCTGGAACTTACATCAATATCATGTGAAGCATATAGATCTTCTTCATACAGAGCATCACGTGAGGACTCAACAACACTGGCATGCTTAGGTCTCATCATAACTTCATCAAGGTTTTCTTTGTCATTGTCGATTAAATCATCATTCTTAGGTCCAAACTCATCTTTTTCTGTGAGAAGTTGGGATTTCAATTCTTTTTCAGATTCAGAATCAACATTTACCTGAGGTAGTGAAGTAATACCAGTTTTCGCAGACTGATCATCATTGACTGGAGCACACTCATTATCTCTCAATGCCTCACTAGTCATTATATCCTCAGAAATTTCTGCAGGTTTGATATCCTGATCCTCATGACCAGCACTGTAATCAGGTAAAAATTCTATGTCTGATTTAATATTTGATCTTTTTGGGTAGAGACTGTCTGATACAAGTATTTCTTGCTTGTCAGAGCTGTCAAAAGGATCCTTGGTACCCTCAATACCTTCCTTCCGAGCTTCCTCAAGTACCTCATTAGAAAATTTGGTAGCAATATCATGAATGTCTTTAGTGTCTGTCATTGTCTCAGCAACAACAGTACTTTCTATCTGTCCTTCTGCTTCAAGGTTATTATAAACATCCTGTAAGTCTTTCACCACAGCTACATTTAAATCATCTGGTGCATCATTTTCAGACTCTGGACTAAACGTTTGTTCTATACTTAATTCAGTTGTTTCTTGATCAGGGTTATTCTGTTCATGATCAATCAATACATCAGCAACCTCAGCTGACACTCTCTCAACAATTGGACAATCTGGGTCATAGAACAAGACATTAGTTGGTGATTGAAATTTCACATGTATTGACTCATTGTCTGGAGTTTTACTTCTTTCCCTTGACCCACTGCTCATTATCGAAACTAAGTGTTCATTTTCTTTTAAAACCTCAGGAACTTTTTCTTGATCATCATTATCCACCTTACTAACCATTTCATCAACTAGAACACGAGGTTCTGTACTATCCCTGTTTTCTTCATTTTCATTAACAATAGCTTCCATTTCTTCCATTAAACCTTTAACATCAGCTCGTAGACTATTCAGTTCATTGTCCTGACATACACCTTCAAAACGACCCCCTTCATATTCATATCCAGCTAATACACTTGATTCTTCAACATCCATTTCTTCATTATCATGTTCTTGACCTTCTGTTACTGAATCAAGAATTCCACCATACAATGGAGATGGACTCCAATTTCCGATACCTCCTTCATCATCAGACACATCACTGTCAGTGCATGAATAAGCATTTTCTGAATCGGAGGCATCTGAGTTCTCTGATCCAGACTTATTCTCTACACTATCATCACTGTCAGATACAACCGGAGATGCATTATCTACTGACAATACCTCCTCACCTCTGATGAATCTTTCATATTCATCATCTTTTGCAGCTTGGTGTCCATTCAAATTATCCAATGACTGTGCACTACATGCTTCCACATTAGAGTTATCCTCCTTTGTTAATCTTTCAATAACATCTAACATATCATTTTCACTTAAACCAGCAACTGGCGTACTATCAATTACATTCCCAGAACATTCCAGTTCCAATTCAGCACCTCCAGGTAAACTTTTCTCCATGGTTTCTATTTCATCATTTTCAACTATTTCATCAACATCTTGCTTGACCTGATCTTCAGCAGATCCTTGATGATAGGCCACAATATCTTCTTGACTTGCTTCCATTTTTAATTGTTCATAATCCAGACCAGCTGAATCAATTTGCTGTTCAATTGGTTTATCAGATTTATAATTAGCATCTAATTCATCAATTTTATTTACTGATGGTTCCTCAGGAACATGGCAATCATCATCTGAATTTGCATTTCCACTCTCAGAATCAGATTCATCAGCTGAACTGCTATATATATTGTCTGAAGAACTTATAATAGAACTAGAATCAGAATCTTTATCGAAACTTTTATTTGAATCTGTAGCTAAGTTACCAATATCAGTTTCACCTGAAAACAAATCCTGGCATGTACACTCAGAGGTCCTTTACCTCAAGCAGAACATTATTCAAATATGTTTTGCTTCAGAGAAAAGAACCCATGCCACAAACAATCAATAATGTATTATGACACACACGGCTGATAATGGTGATGATAAAAACACATGTCTGATTAAATCCACTATGCATCTATTCCTTGATGTTTTAATCTAACTCCAAGAAGGAAGAATATATCTTGTTGATTCAAAACCACAAACTAACATACACTGTAACCAAGTCGAGGTTAATCATATCCTGTCACGCAACTATAAATTAGTCAAGTACTATATTCATTCACAATGTTTAAATAACAAAATTTCTAAGAAGTACAAAACAGTTATCAATTAGTTAAATCAATCAGGTAAAAAAATTAAATGACAAGATAGCAAACATGAAGTAAAGTAATTACACAAGAGGTATTATAATATTATAAATATAAGATTTACAATTCAAAACTTAAAAATAAGACAGTCCAGAAATAATTAGAATGAAAACTTAAACATAATGGCATGTAAGCATATATCTACATGCACAATAAACTAACAAGGACATACTACACTGAACTAAGTGTGTAGAGATTATTAACATTGTCCTCTCAAGTAGTCATATAAAATCATTGTGCTCATAAAACTTAGCTATTCATGAGATAAGTGGTCCATGTACATCTAAAAGTTAATAACAAAATGGTACAATAATGTTTATGAGAAATGAAAAATTATGTTTATGTTTATGAAAAAATATCTATGAATCTAACACGAATAAAACTTTGACAATTTACAACGTATTCTCCCCGTCTTCATTCATAGTATGGAAGTTTTGAAGCAAATGATCATTACTGCTGAATTTAATTTATAAAAATATTTCTAGATCTATGAAAATGACTTTTGAATTTAACATCAATTAATAGTGAAAACTTTTCTGGTTGTGACCACGTCATTATTAAGACAACATCATTATAATAACCACTTGTTTCCTGACCAGTTTTCACTATTTTTTCTATAATTCAACTTGATAATCAGACCACCTCAATATCATGCCCAATTTCCTCTGTTCCAATGCTGGTCTTAACACTGAGGACCTACTGTATATGTAATCTATCTATAGAACATATCTTTTGTTTGTATAGAAATATTTTTGGTCAGTAAATCAGTCAATGCATTTGACCTGACTCCACAACTTACAGGTCAACGAAAAGTTTGGATAAATAAGCAGGGATGTCATGGGCATTTGACAGTAGTATCATACATTAGATATATTAAACGAATGGAGGGTAAGTTGAGACTTGATAAATGAGGGTTGACATCAATTAAGTTATCACAAAAGATGAACTTAAAGCATATTATACACATTAAAATCTAATAATGTAAAATTATAAAAAAAAACCAACAAAAGTTCTAGTTGAAAAATGTTTTACAAAATATCACATGAACACAACGTTATACACATATACATGAATACAGGCATTACAAACATAAAATAATCATGTAATAAAAACATGGCAACATGGTACTGACAACATAGTACATGTGTATGTTAATTCTCACATTCCCCAGCATTCCTTATATTCAACATGCAATAAATCTGTGAATAAGTTCATTATCAATTCAATTGCATTCCACAGCCATGACAATGTTACATTATCATACACACTAGTGTTAGTTCATCTATAGCATACTGTTACATTTCAGGCTTATTCAAATTAATGTTCCGTTATATAGTTATTTATGTTTTGTGATATACAAATATGGTTTATTACGTCTCCCTAGCAACATAACAGCATTTCATGCTCAATATGAGCTGTTTTTCACGTAAGCACATTCTTATATTTTTGTTACCTCCATTAAATGGACCAGTCAATGACTCAGCAGAAATTGGTGGACTGGTACTTTCACGATTTGATGGACTAAGGTCATCCATGTCGGGTTTTAGACTGGTACTAACAATGTCATCTATGAAATATTATAAAATAAATATAACAGATCTAGAAATAAAGCAAAGTCAATTTTTGGTTTCAAAATGATATCACATACATGTATATAAATGAATTCATGGAAATATCCTACACACATTACAAAAATATGTTATCAGCAATTGTGTGAAACCATTGGTACGGAACAGTAATAATGTCCACAATGTATTTTTAGAACTTTATCACTGAGCTAAAGTAAAACCCTGGAAAAAAAACACAAGTTTATATTTCACAAAACTTCATGCACACACTGTAAAAACGTCTATCCTTCAGGTTAAAATACCACATTCCATTATCTCATATTTATTCAAAGTAATAAACAGAATGATAATTATTTTTCAAGGTGAATACAACACACAGGAATCTCCTTCAAACTGAACGCAGTAACGCAACAAAATCCACACAAATTCACTAATTCAAATACACACCCAACGAAAAAACAAAAAATAACCCAGACACTGCAATAATTTACATTTCATTCACCATAAACACTAAGTGACCATCCTTCACAATGTGGTTCACAGAAATACCAACATTATCACTATTTACAAAACAGCCAGGTAATAAAATCCACCTAGGGTAGAAGTATCAAGGTATATAAATAGACTACACAAAGATAGTATATGCCTCATACGTTCATTTCTTATCACATTTTTCTGCAGACATACAAAAATCACCTCAAAGCCAACAGCTTAATGCATCATGCCAAATTTCTCAAGAAATCATGATTTACTTTGAGTATACACACACAAAATACACAACTCTAAACAAAAAATTGTGTTTCAACTTTACTGTAAACTAACTCTATGCAGCTGGCATAAAAAGTTATAAAACCGCAGCAAACTTGAAGCTTTTAGTGAAACTTGAGTTGCTGGAATGAGACAGTAAAACAATTGAGGCAATAAGTCCCTATGTCATCACTGAATCCAACTTAAAGCGAACAATAGACAATGTAAAAATTTTGTTTCTGGCTTCAACCCAAGTCTATATCTAGTGTTGGTTTCCTGTAGTCTATCAATTCTTTTCCTGAACTACCATTTATAATTAACAATACATCATGTACAACGTATGAACCAATTGAAGGATTAAACAAAAGATGGTAAACTTATCACTTTTTACACCACTCAAAACAATCAAGAGAGGAAACTGAATCTAGTACATCACAGGGAAGTTTTAAAATACACTAAAACATTAAAAAATCTCGCAATTTTTGGACATTTTAAAACATGGTTTACCGATATACGTGAATTTTTCAATCAGAATTTTAAAAACACAAATCAAAACAAAACAAGGGACCGATATATCTAATTTCTTTCAAATTTTATGTTTATGAAAGACTTTAAGACCAACCCCATAAAAGAAAGATGTTTAGAAAAGGGGTACCTTAATTGATCAAATAAACAAAACTAACTGAGCAAATAAAAGCAATACAGTTCATACAATTGATCCCCATAATACCAAAAACCACCTTTTTGCATCTCCTATTAAACAAAAATTACAACCTAGTAATAAATAAAAGGATTAGGATATATAATATATATTAATGGAAGAAGAGACCTATCTATGGATACCATATTGTACAGATATTGGCATGACTACAGCACTGATGTGACGCTACAACATTTTATTGAGGATACTAAAGAGTTTTCCAGAGTTGTATTGATGTATTGTAATACAAGCATTCTGGTATATCAATAATTTTTCTTCCATACCAATAAAACATGTGGGGATATTTAAGAGTTTTGCACCTGGATTGCACGAATCCTGCACAGATACAAGAATTTATGATCTGTTGTTCTTTAAAGAGCAAGAAAACATCGTAGAACATAACGTGCAACCTTAAACAAAATAGAATAAAATCTACAGCAACCCTAAAACAAAGAGCTTTGATTGGGGTATTAAGAAATACCTTTATGGCAGTGGGGTAGGGAGGGAGGGGGGTAAGGTCAAACATGCATACTGAAAATACTTTGTGTTCCTAATGGGGCTTGCCTCAGTTTACTTAATAGTAAAACACTTACATACATAAAAAATTTGTTATGTTAAATGTAAATTTCTGTAAAGACTAAATGATTATTCACCAAGAAGTTCAGACACAAGCAACCTTTATTTAGGCATGCTGCAGTCAATTTTTTAAAAAAAGTTTCTGAACAGCTGCTGTACAAAACTTTTATGAGTACCAGATTTAAAGTGCACAGTAGAACATTGACCAATGTATATGTGATGACTAAGTACTATGGGACTAATACTTCAACTTGAGGTAAATTAGCAACAGAATTGCCATACAAGGAAAACATTAAAAAATTCTTTGTTTGCTGTCTCTTGAACATAGTTTATAATGCTGGGTCATTAGGTGGACATAAAACACAAAATTTTCAATAAAGACGTTCCAGGAATGTCAGACAAAATACTGTTTATAATCTCCAGCCTTCAAGCTCTCAAAACATAACATTTCAGGTCAAGCAATGTTTTTTAGTTGTTAAGGACATGTCCAACAATTATCTGTTAACTTTGGCCTAAAGAAGCATTTATCAGATAAAGTTACTTTAAATACACCATCCTACAATATAAATATAATCTGTATGCATTACACAAGTAATATTTAAAGCATTTTTTGACACATGTTTATATCATAGATAAAGTGTAATACAATACATCATAACTGACATCAAGTATTATCTATTTTACCAGCATATGAGAAACTGAATATTTATAACTATAAGTACCCAGTGGAGTTGTATTTGTATGGAAACTGTCACTGAATACAAGTCCTATAGAACGACTAATCAGTATTTAGGTCAACATACACTAAAAGATACAACACAATAAGAGTTACCCCCCCTTTATCTAGAAATGAAAGTAGTGATACTATGAATATATATTGTTGAATAACAAAGTAAAGAGACAAGATAAATGTCCTACAACATACATAATCTTAACAAGTGGTCCAACTTTAACAGAGAGCAGGATCGTTATGGTTAAATCATATAGCAAAGGCACATAACAAATTAATCAAGTATGCAGTATTCACTACTAAAAACAGATGCCTGATAGCAATTACTGAATATCTACAGACAAGAAATATCTACCAATGTAATATTACCAAATCCATTACTCAGCCAATTATGAACATGATATGCACATTATTTTTTCCAATAATACCCACTTAATGCCAATTAATTGACAAAAACCAAATAATCATGCTTGTGGCATAATTTTTATAGCAGCATGTCTGAAATGGCTGATTAAAGCTATCTTGAAACTGACACTTGAGTTTGTCCAAATCCATTGTGTATTTGTTCTGAACTTTGAAAAAGTTGGTGATTTTGAGGACAAATATGTTAGGGCACTCATTTGATCCTTAAAATGGCATTTTGAGTTTTGAAACTAGTAAAATAAAGCTTCTGACTCTTGAGAATTTGTACCAAAGGGTCAAATTTACCATTACATAAGACAATTTCATTGACTCTTCAAATTATTTTCAGCCAACAGGTAAATTTGACCCTCAACTTTTGAAGTCTAACAAGCACCCTTTCGGTGATATGCTCTGAAATGACTTTCCACATGGATTGATAGCTAGTCTAAATTTTTAATGAATAGCTGAACAGTCAGTCACATGCATAACAGTATATATGTTCAGGTGGAGTTTTGCTAATCATCACACAAGTATCATCAGGCTGAGAAATTATCAGTCATGGCTCATGATTGAAAGATAAAAGCTACTGAATTGCATTTATACATAAGTTCATACATGAAACTAATTTATCATTAATCTGAAATAAATAGCCAGGAAATATAAATAGAGAAAATCATATCAACAGCATATCAACTCTATGATAGATACCTAATCTAATTATAAGAGAAGATATAATCTGGTTAATATAAATATCTCACCAAGATGTTCCAGGATACATAGACAGCTCTTTTACCAGACAAAAGAAGAAACATTGATCAGTCTGTTTGGGTTGACATTAATTAGGAAGGGGCCTCCATGGTCAAGTGGTTATTGTCTCTGATACGTTGTCATTAGCCCCTAACCACTGTGAGTTTGAATCCCAACCAGAACAGGAAGCTGTCCAGTTAACTCACTGAAAGTCAGTGGTTCTACCCAGGTGTAAGCATGGGGTCTTCCTCCACTGTTAAAGCTGGAAAGTTGCCAGGCTGTTGGTGCAATGTTAAACTCCAGTGAGAAAACAAATTAGTTAGGAGCTGAGTGTTGCTTCATTGACATAATTCTACTGGTAATCATGATGCATAAAGATTTAATAAGCATACATTCAAGGAGAATGCACAAACCAATGTTCTCAACTGATTTACATGTTTTACAAAAATGACCCCCATTATCATCCAAACCACAGAAATCTACAGAAAAATCACATATGATGTATATATTCTTGCCATTTAAAATCAAATAATGAAAGATTTCAAACACTTTGCATGGTTTTATTTAATTTTTAGACGATCCCAGTAAATCAAACCAACTTTCTTGTTGAACTATTCATTGCTACCTCACCATGCCAAGAAAACTATTCATTGCTACCTCACCATGCCAAGAAAATTACCCCATCCCAAATGTGCATTGCGCTGATGCGCAATGCAATAAGACTTAGAACAATCACCAGGTTATAAAAATTCTGACCAAAAACAGGCAGCATGACTTGTATGGCATGCAAATTTTAGCTATGATATTATGTCTATAAAGTGACAACCTGTTTTTAACTTAACACCATATGGGTTCTTAATATAAGTACCATAAGAGATATTGGCTTGTTTGATATGAGAGCTAAAAATTAAGAACAGAAAATGATTTTTAGCTATTTTATTAAAGCCATCTGTTCAGCACACAGCCATATTTTACCACTTGCTCTTGAACAAACAATTATTCGGTAAAACTGTGTATAAGGCAAAAGAAATTGTGTGTTTAGGGGAACCTGAAGCTACTTAACACACTCCCCACACACATGTTTTAAGTTTCCTAAAATGTTAGGTTGTTGTTAATTGATAAATGATAAAAGTCAGTAAAACAACTTTACTCATAAAGTATTTGATGCTTAGCCTATATAGCTGTTTTCAGAAATATAATGGTTCTGCTTTCAGTCCAAAAATGTATTTTTCATAAAAATCTTTATGCTTTACAGGAGTATTACTATTTCCATGCAATGTGTTTTAAGGGAGGAAACACACTTCCAGCGAAAGCATGTTTTTTTAGCAGATCTGACAGGATTTGAATACTTCCATTTAAAATACAAAGAGAGAAAGCAGAAAACAGCAAAAATCACAACCCTGTTAAATGGATCATTTTAACACAACAGATAAGAGTATGTAATGATACAACCATTGGTGAAAGAGACAGTGAATTTCCATCAAATACTAATAAAAATGAACAATTCACAACACAATGAACCACAGAGGACACAGAGCTGTCAGTGGTGATTCATCCCAAGGGGCACAACTCTTAATTCACTCCTCTAAGCTAAGATCTAATTCGACATTCCAAGCTTGATTCACTGTGCTTTTAATAGCAATGCAGTATGGGTTGCATTATATTCCTGGTATTGAAAGTCTCAATTAACTAAAAGCTATTGTTGTGTGTTGGCATTGTATCTCTTAGAGCAAACAAGCGTTCACACAAATATACAGACCCATTTTTCATATGCCAATTCTCTAACCATGAAACCATAAACATTTTGCTCCACAATGTTATTTTCATCACTAAGCATGAGTAAACATATAGAAAAATAGGCCTGATTCTAAACCAATATTCCCAGGAGACAGAGAGCATATGTTTCATAAATCTAATATACAAAATATTCCACAGAATTCATGTTAAATCTTCAGTGAGGTTTATAAGCCAATAATATTATACAGCAATAGTCAATGATTCATTATTCATAATAATACGACCATAGTAAAACAAGAGAAAACTATTGGATTTTTTTAACAGTGCGGCACATAACATTAGACTTCTTGTAACCACTAACATATTAGCCCAAGATCAAACATGTCATGACTCATTCTTACTGGCTCAACTTAGTAAATAATTGATTTTGCAATCAGATCGGAAAAATCGAGTTCTTTATATAACGTTGACACTCACGGACATAGCACCATATAAAAGCACCATTAAAGAAACATGTATAACATGATACGACTCAATTAATCGATACCGTAGTCTCGGAAATTCTGGTATCAGACTATTGGAATTGATTTTTAGCATATCTGAACCAACAGCAGTCAAAACAATACAATAGTGTAGACTATGGCTTTAGTGTAATTTGGCTTAAGTCAATGGTCAGAACAAAGTTCAATTATCCAATTCCTGTTTATCATAGAACTTTACATGGGCCAATCAGCAACCAGGTCAGTTTTCTCCCTGACTCTATTAATAAGGAAACCCAATACATTTCCTATGATCAATATGGAAAGGTCATCAATAAATATAACAACCTACAGTCCAATGATTCACACAGGTAGCTTCATATCCATGTATCACCACATCATAACAGTCTTAATCATTCAAACTAGGTCAATAATCAGTAATTTTTGCATTTAGTTAAGTAGATATTCAGCTAACTGCACAAAACGGGAAATGTTTAAGTATAACTTTGGGCCAATATGAAATAATGAACTTAAAAGATCTATATGTAGTCAGTATCATATTAGCATCATAATAGTATACATGTGAACTTCATTATTGAAATAAAGCAATCAGAACAATTGTCGATGTATCTTACCTCTGGGATCAACAGTTTTCATCCAACAACCTGCAAATAGAAGATAAACATCGTATTAGCCTAATGAAACATAACTATTCATAATTACAATACATTAATGTACATATTTAACATTGTAATCAATGAAAAACACATCATACAAATTGTCCCCTTAGTGCAACAGTATCATGTTCCATCTTGGTTTTACATAAATGGAGTATCATCAGTGTTGCCTTGGCAGCAGTCTGTGACTTCAACCACTAACAAGACAACTAGACCTGATCTAAGTTTCAAGATAAGTGCTAAATTGTCATTTTTTACATCAGGCCTGAAAAAATAGGTGTTTTAGTCAAGTAATGCTAAATAGGGGTGTAATTGATTCCACCATAATCGATATATCAATGATCTTTGTAATCCGATTCGATATCGATTCCAATTTTAAAATAACGAGTTTGAGTTAACAATACTGATTTGTTATAAGAAAGTGATGCCAGTAGTTGTTAAGCTGTTCAAAGTTTATAGAGAAGTTTCCAGTCATTAACTCATTTACAGTTCTACTAATAATATGAAACAAGTTATTCAGTTTCGACTGTTTATTTATCCTTTATCTCTGATCATTGTTTCACTATGCATATGATCAAATATAACTGTATTTGGCAAATACCCTCTTAAAACAAAAAAAGACCCGTAAGCTGAATTTCTGAGGGTAAATGTAAGAGTTTTTGCCATATATGCCTGTCAATCGATATATCGCTGTATCGTCGATAATTTTCTACGTATGTATCGTTACAAAAATCCTTATCAATGACCCCTCTAATGCTAAATATGACTACTATAAGTAAAATGATAGAATTTTACAATTTCAGACATCACATTTCTGAAGCTTAAGTCACACACTGCTAAGGGGACAATGTATTTGTTACAGCTGATCTTCTAACTGATCTAATTAAGCACATACTAAGCCAGCACACGGACAATGTAAGCTACAAATAATGAAAAAAGGATAAAATTTAGCAGCAAACATGCAAATTTGAACATAAAATAAGTTCACTTTAATAGACCAATTACAGTTAAAAGCTTTTGTAATAAAAATCCAGGTATTCTAAAAACCTATTCAAGATCTCTTCACAGAAAAAAGCGTAATTACTTAGGAAACAATTATATAATGAAAGAGCCGCACTTGTTTTAACAAATATGCCATCTATTTATCCAATGGTTATTTGGTTATTAGTAAATCAGGAACTTAAATCCCTCCACCACAAAAATCTCTTAGTGAAACAAAACAATAATCATAACTGGTAACAGGTGATGTAAGTTACATCAAACAGAAAATAAAATTTCAACATTTAACTACATAGATCTTAGTAAAACACATAATTGAAGTATTTAATATTGTAAAAAACAAATTGGGACAGACTCCAAGATAATAAATAAGATATTATCAACACAAATCTACATTTATCTGATAGGTAAATGATTCAACTCTTGAAGATGGAGGGTGGGGGGATGCATTGGGAGTAATAGGAATTATGTAACTTGTATTTCATAACACATCTATCTATATCCCAATTTTGTAAAAATTAATCACATTTTGATTGACCAAAGATATTTTATATTCTTTGTAAATGTATAACTCCTATATTTTTTACAAGTCTGGTAGAATTTCTAACATACATGACTAATATATCCATGCATTCATGACTTGTCTGAATTTTCAGAAATAATAACTAAATTTAACCCAAATGGTCAGAGCTATATATATATTCTTTTGGTCAATGTTCTAAAAATAATTATTATTTAATTACTTAGAAAACTCAATATGTTATCTAATAAATATTATAGTCAGTCTTTCTGTAAATGTTTAATCTGTAGGTAAACCATTAGTAATTTTAATCCAATAACAAACTGGTCTACCGAAAACCATTAACCTCAAACTAGCAAATAATACTTCAAATACAGGGTCAAGCATTTCTTTTTACTCTGTTCTGAAAATGTTCTGACAATGACTTTCAATAATAAAATGCTATTTATATGCATGACTGTACTATTTATTCTTTTTGTTCAAAGGTTTGACAAATGACCTTTCAATAATAAAATGTTATTTATATGCAGACTGTACTATTTGTTCTTTTCTTACAGGCTAAAGCAAACACTACAATATTAAGGTCATACCAATCAGATCACCAATTATTATCAGAGACCAGTTTTCACTAATTCCTGAATATTTTAACACCATACAGAGACCAACTGAATATTAAGCCTGATTTATTCAGTCCCCAAAGGTGGTCATAACAACAAGGTTTTATAGTATATGAAAAATATCCTTCACTGCAGTTGCTTAACCAGAATGTTAAGCAAATAGGTTTGCAAACAGTGGCCTTCATTCTTTTATTATGGTGTTCTGATCAAGGACTACACACACATTCTTTGCCATCAATAATTAATATATGGCAGAATAACAAGCCAGAAAAGCTTGTTACTAAGTTACTATATACAACATGTGGCATTCTAATTTCTCCTACAGAAAGTAAGTACAGCTACCATGGAATGGTAAACTGTTTATAATCAAAGCTTTTACAGATCTTAGATCAAAATGATGTTTTCTGTTCAATAAGCTGTTCCTGACTAAATTGTAAGTTTCTTACCATCAGCAGAGTTTTTTCCTTCAAAATTAATGTCAAGCAAAAGAACCCTTCCCATTTACAAAAAGATTTTGCCCAATCTGAAGGTGCCAATTCACAATTTTCATGTACACTTCCTCAACTTGAATGATAAGTAACTAGAACAGGTTGTGATTTTAGTAAAAACAGCTGCTTTTCTGACTACAAATTGCTTCTAATTAAAATACTTCAAGGCTATATGGTTATTATATTTACATTCTCATTATTGCTTACTGGCATTGAGACAAATTCATACAAAAATATCCAGTTCGGCTTACCCATACTCATTTATTCCCAATTGCATGAAAAAAAGCCCAGCATCAGCATCATAATTTTATGGTCACGAAAATTAAAATGATTTTGCCAATAAAATTTTCTAAACAGCTTGACTGATATGGTCAAATAAATTTGTTATTCATTAGAGCATGTTTAACATTAGGTTTGACACTTTTAAGGTTGACTCAGGGGGGCTGTACAATTTTACTAGCCAATGTTTTCAGAAATGAGTATTATAAGAAAGTTTGTAATCCCATAGTATAATTATAAAGTTATAGTTGCTTGTATGGAATTATGCAAGTTCGAAACAATTTTTGTTGATTGCTTATAGGGTCCTTGTTGGTCAATTTTTGTGGGCCCATTCAACACTCAAAATAGTATTTTTCCATCAAAAATGAAGAAAAAATCCCCTTAATAGAACAAAATTGTAACATATAAATTCCCCATTTCTTAAAAAAAACCATGAAAAAAATCCCCTTCTATTGGCTCAGGCCCCATGAAGGGCCCCGGTTTAGTATCAGTAGCAACTGAAAATAATTATGTTGAATAAGTTAAAATTCTGTGGAGAACTGAGATGATGAATATAACACAGGTGGGTAAAGCTGGTTAATTAGGAACTAAATGATGGTGAAATGTCCCCTTGATTCTATGAACAACATAATCCTGGATCTAGTTTCAAATGCTTTCGACCAAGATATTTTAGAACAGGAAAAAGATAAATTACTGACAAAATCACAAATCAATGCACATCACATGAACACAAGAAACAGTGATTTAAGTTGTTTTTGGAAATAATCAATTTTTGTAATAAAAAATTTAGATCATGATATCTGTGAACTAAATGTTCACAAAATCAAAACTGTCGTGTTTATCAAAGCCAAACTTAAAAAAAAAGAAAAAAAATGATTGTGCGAAGGAAAACAATTTTGCCATCATAGTAACCAACTGAATGGTCTAATGTATATATTCATAATCAACTTAATATGTTAAAAGAATAATACTAACAAAATTTATCTTCAGACATGTACTCTAATAATGAACACATTATAAATATGGTCAAACAATACTTCCAGTACACAGACCCTGAGAAACAAGTAGAAATTAATATTTGCCAAACATAAGGAAGAAAACAAGACTCAAACATTTATATGATCTGGATGAGATTATGCACGTGAAACTAGATAAGATCAGTAATGAAATCAAATAGGGAAATATGATTATGAAGCACAACTTAGACAAGTGGGGGCTACACATGCGGCCATAGGATACCTACACAAAGCTGACATGCCAGGAATACCCATTAACCCTACAAATATCAACAAGAAAATACATGAATGTTTATAAATTGCAATCAGAGAAATAACAACACTACTGTAATTAACATACTTATGTATAATACATGAACATCAATCAACTAACATTACATGAGAAACTGTGTAATTAACAGAATTCCTCCTCATTTATTTGGTTTAGTCAGGGATTTGAGTCAAACAGTCAAACCTGAGAACAAAGACCACCAGCAAAAGGGAAGTAATATGGTTTTTAACACTTGCCCTTCCTTCAGAGGTTCATTTGGTATATCATATCATTAAATAAGTGCTGATAATTGGCAATGTTCACATGGCTGCCTTGATTCAATGATTTTTATTTTCTCAGGTTTGACTGTACATGAAAACACATCAAACTTTTATAAACATCTTTAAAGGTTTTGTTGATTGTTTTAAACTTAACATACCAGAACTGTCAACAATTCAAAAAGCTTGCCTTTTCAAAGAGAGATCACTGTTTTTGTTTGGTTTCAAATGACTGTTTAGAAAGGGGCGTTTAACGGTCAGATGACCTAACCAGTGTTCTTGGGTTACAAATTATAACCTCCACTACCACTCTCCTCCCTGAGAGGTAAATTAGGTCAAAATTAGGTCACAAACAATCAAATGTCTTTTTATTCATAAATGTCTAAAATTCACTAACTAGGTCTGCAGTTTGGGCCCCACAGTCCAACATTATTTACAGGACGCATTTTTTCTAGCATCTATTACCAATATAAAGCCATCAATAATTATACTATAATCATACTTGAATTTCATATTGGTAAAATTAAACATGTGGAAAAAAACAATATTCAAAATAAATAAAAAATAATAAGAAACTTTCATGTTTATCATCTAGATAATTTCAATTGAATATTGAACAGTCCATTGAATTGTCACAAACAAGAATCACCAACCGAAGTATGTACATAAATCATCAAAATAATTTAGTGGTCTGTGGCCTATCATTTATCTGAACTAATCTGAATAACATGTGCTACTTCACATGTATTAATATATCAATTCAATGTACAGGATTGCCATTAACTTTATAAGTTCATACAAGACACAATACAGTATGTATTAAGTACATGTATATGGTAATTTTAGTATATACATATACATATATATCAGTAAATCTTTGTAACTAGTATGAATTGCTCAGGCGTGCTATGCACATGTCCCAGGTCTATAGCATACAGGTTGATATACAATCATGCTTCCTATCATGATTTACAAGAGTGATCAAGTTCAAGGTCAGTCTATCTTGTTTATACATACACTAAACATACAGAAAACTTATCATAGATTATCTGAGGAAGAATTTTATTAATAATTCACAAAATTCAGGTCCCATTACACCTAGCAGGGTTAAAATTACTGTATGAAATGTTAATCAATGAAGATATTTGCAGTTTTTATGCACAGATTTTTTGTATGGTATCTTAAATTACATAATATCCATAGATATTATATTAAATTTGGAGAAGTTTATAAATGGAACATTTTGAAAACAGCTATCTTAAAAGCAGAAAAATATTCTACAATCAGACAAATTCACAAACATATTAGCAAATACACTGTGTTACAGAAATGCTTTCAAACCAGTACTTGAACTATTTGTCTTAAACGAATATATTCATAAGAAATTTATAACCAACTTGTAAACACACATCATTCCAGAAGTGTGTCTATGACATTTTGTATATATACAACATAAGATTGTTTTAAATACATGAAAAGGCAGGTATTAAATGTTAACTCCTTAATAAATAACAGTGAGGTTAAATGTCGCGCCAACAGCCAGGTCATTTGGCAAGCTTTAATGATGGGGGAAGATCCCAAGCTAAACTTGAGTAGAACCACTTTCCTTCTGTAAGGTAGCTTGACAACTCCCTCAGAATCAGAAGTGAAATTTTATTCCAAATGGGATTCAAACTAACAGTAGTGAGGGCTAAGTGATTACTAAGCAGACACCATAACAACTCAATAAATAACAATTGTTACATTTTCAAAAATTCGACAATTTAAACACTCTATCTTCAGATGGTTTTTATTCAGCAATGCAATGATTGGTCTCTTAGTGATAGATATTAGGTTGCATTGACTTTGAAACTACCTCAAACAGCCAGTATTCCAGATTTTGTGAAACTTAGAAAACTAACAGAACAGGTGAATAAAATTTAAAAGGTAAGAGTTCATTAATCCATGATCTAACATATTCAACATTTAGTGGACCAAAAACAATTTTTTGAAGGTATTGAAAAATTTCTGTCGCAGACAGCATTAATGTTAACAAGACAGACATACAAATAGCAAGATAAAATAGTTGAACAAAAATATTTTACATTAAATGTCAACTTCATTACAATTCACCTGATAGTAATTCTTTCGGTTTTACAGTCTGGGTAGCCTTAACATCTGGTGTACTGTCTACAGAATTATCCATTACTTCATATTGATTACTAGCTTCCATTCTATCTTCACAGCATTAACAACAATAACTGTAATTTTTTATCCAAACACTGACTTCAGTAGAATGGGTAAACTTTTAAGCATATCAAGGGCTTTTAAACCAGGAAGTTTATCCTAACTCAGACAGAGACAACTTAAAGTAATGAACATAGCCCAAGGGTTTAAATAAACTTAAAGCTTTACAAATTGCCAGCAGTAAATTTGGCAAGTGGAGGTAACTGAATAGTTGCATTCTAAATTATCAAACTAAATTACCCCTACCCTGTACATACATTAGCATGATTAGTGAGTTTAATGTGACAGACCCACATTTCTGCAGGGTTTCCACTGGACATTATATTTTTTCCGCCACGGAGGGGAGGGTCCGGGCATACAAAAAAGTATGCTTAATTTCATTTTTTTCGCCGTTGGCGAAACTGATGAATGGCAGCGGAAACCCTGTATCTGTAATGAATCAACATATTTAAATAATGAATTATATTTATATTTAGTACTTATTTTGTAAGTTCTAAAATAATGTACCCGTTTATATCAGGATGTTTTAATGTATCAATTAATCTTGATATGTGAATACCTTTAAGGCCTTTACTAAATTGGTACATTAAACACCAGTCGGAGAGGTTATTACATGCGAATTGCACAATTTAATGCAAATATTTCCACTACTAGACAAATATTGGATGCTTCAAGTGAAGTTATTCATAAGTTCTTAAATGGTCAGGAGATGTTGTCATGCGATAAAAGTTGACTGCTTCTTATAACACATAGAATGAGTATGATTTCAATGAAAATGGCTGTTTAAAGTAACACTGACACACTGGTTAGATCAACTGTCTGCAGAAGCATTATCAAAATATACTTCATGAATAATATTTTATGACATAAAATATACATATGAATTAGCTGCCTTCAAAGTCCTCAGTCATTCTATTACATACAGTTCATTGAATTTATGCTTGGTTTCAGCAAATTAAGAAAAATCTCGCTACATGGTGAGTAATTTAGTGTAGGAAGACAAATGGTGAACGACATTATTACATATTCAGTCAACAGAACAGCATTTGTGACTGAATGAACCAACTAAAAACAATAAGATAGCTTTCCCCACTTCAACTTCTACTCACTTGCCTCCATCATCATGCATTTGCACCATTGAAAGCAAACCTTTCTGTACAGTAATATATAACTATATGTATCATTGTATAGGATATTGATTATTCTAGTGACACAGACTTCAGGCAAATGGATAATAGTGAAAAACTGCATTTCACTCACAGCATCAGAGGATTCACTGTAAGCTCTTATTGATATTTTTCAACCTAGTTATTCATGAAGTGTTCAAAAACAAAGCAAAATTGTGTTCTGGATGCTGTATATTTTTTTAATCTTACACTTCAAATAGAGGACAAGGCTGCTAGCCATGATGGTAAAATCAACAATCATTATAAAGCATATTATCCAAAAGCAGTTCAACAACAAAATGAATGAAATCCAACAAAATAAACCAGTTCAAAATTAAAGGGAACTTTTTCATCAAGAACTTTCAGACTAGCACAGAAATATATTAAATAATATATTAAAAAATGAAATATATGGCTGAACTTAAAAAGCTTTCATAATAGCTGAACTGTTAAACCATCAAACTGCAGTTGACAACCAATGAAAAAATACAGCTGATGATAACACTGAGGATTAAAATTGAAAATTCAGCAGACAAGTATTATTCCTTTATTAGTATTTTTCTGCTTTCCACACAGAAATTAAGCTCAATTCGTGTAAAAACGACAGTAAACACCCCAAAATTACCTTCTTCTGTACTTGCTGATGTCATAGTGGACCCAGAAACACTTTCAGTTGGTACCTCATTCTTCTCTGGCTTGGAGGGGGTGGGGTCAGAAGCTGGGGAACCAAAGCTAATGAGAGGTTCAGACGGAGGCGCCTCACTGGTGAACATATCCTCACTACCTGTCTTAGAATCATCAAGTAAATTCGCACCTTTCTGTGGAAAATCACCCTGAAACATGTCTTCTTCTGGCGCATCTTCAACGTTTTCCGTCATAGAAGTGGACGTGACGTTTTCGTCTTGGTCCGCCTGATCGCGCTCGATTTTCTCGAATCCAAAATTATCTGACATCGTGATACAAGTGTATTTATGACTAAAAATAAACAAATGCAATACAGGATATAGATCTAGACGAGTCTTCGCAATTCAGAGAAGAAATACCGCTTTCTTTCCAAGACAGCACAAATTTCACTTCGAAATATGGCTGATTATTAATCACCAATGTGCGCATGTGCAGCTGATGGCGAACCAATATCCGTTCAGTCAGCAAACTCAATAAACTGGTTCCCACCGACTCTCTCTTGCACACCGTCTGTGTAATGGAAAATGGAACGGAAACCAGTTTACCAACTGTGCTTTGTCTCCCTTTGGATTCTCAGCGATATTATCGCGACAAGTGCAAAGCATAAAGGTTGCACACAACTAAATTTGAACCAAAATATTGTAAATGTAGTGATTGTAGGAACATGTGCCTCTTTCAACAGCTTTGCTATTGGGTTTACTCTTTAGCGATGTAGTTGAATGTCCGCCCACATTGCCTAGCGTCCTGGATTCAATTCCAGGTTAGGACCATGGACTTTGCTCGCTCCTAATTTACTGCAATGGTGGCACCGGTGTTTGACGAACTCGAGCAGAGACACGGAGTATCAAACTGGAGAGCTGGTCAGCCCTGATTAGTAGAAGGGGAAGGAGTGTAGTGATTGTAAGAATAGGTGCCACTTTCAACGGTCTTGCTGTTAGGACCATGGATTTTTCTCGCTCCTAATTTACTATACAAATATGGTCTAAGGCGAAAGTTCAGAAACTTTTATTTACTTATATTGCCCTTCCCGATCAAACACTCCCAATTAGCATAAGCTCTTATTGAAATGCGTAGTTAAAGATGTACGATCACACCTTTTAACAACCAAGGCCATTACCCTTACAAAATATTTGACTCATATATCCATATATCCTTTCATAGTCTGTGTATGTCATTTTGTGTAAAAAAATGTGTCAGAATTCAATGAATATTGAAGATCAAAGCGTCTCTTAATATTTCTTTGATTAAAGGAGAATCAAAGTAATATTTGTGAAAACAATAAAGCCAATCATAATTAACAAATAATTATCAAAATGACTTGTTTTAAAGAAGCCCTTATATACCCCAAATTTCTTTTTTCTAAATTTTAATCCACTTTCTCAAATTCATTAATTTTTTTTTTTTGGAAAATCTTTAAAAGCATAAAAGCATTTTGATTAAATAAGCAGAATGTAATTTTATAATTTTTTTGTTTTTGGAAATTACCTGTCGAAATTCAAGATGAAAATATCAAAACTAAAAAACATTAAACATTCCAAATCACATTTTTATTTCAAACTATGCTCAGGATAGAAGATACAGAACATCTCTAATTTATGCTTGCACCAAAAGTATCATAAGTACTTAAAATTTTATCTTCATTGCTTAATATGATTTATACATAGAATCAGGGACTCTACATTACAGAGATATGCAACTCGCAAGTCTCGCGTCATGAGAATGTTTCCATATTGATGTTTGGTAATTTGCCCTCTTAACATGTTGAATAAGACATTTCCTGCATGGGGACAGTGTCGCCATATCAACATTTCTCAGTGCATCCATTGGATTGTCGTCGCATTTCTCTTTCATTCCACAGAGTCTTAATTCATCAACTGATGACAGCCTGGTGCTTCCATAAGAAGCACAAAAAGCACAAGTAAATGCTACCAATGCATTTGCCATTTCTTCAGGTACCTCCCAGGAATTTCCCAGTTGAGCTAATGACGCTACATATCTTGGCTTCTTCTCCATTGTTTTAATAGGTCCTACATGACCCTTTCCGTTGAAGGCACATGTGGTATCACAGCCACAGGAAACTTTCTCATGAATCCCATCCTGTGATCCCACCGCCAACTGAATACCATGGTTGGATTGTAAATGAAGCCATGCTTGAGCCTCTGTGGATCCAAGGTGATATCATTCCGCCAAGGATAGAAGATATCTTGGATGAAGCACTTAACAATTATGAAGCAGAGGATGATGAATTTGACAATCTGAATAATATATTTGATGATTAGATTGAATATTGGAAGTACGATCAAAATAATGACACTGTAAAGTGTTTTAAAATAATGAGACTGTCAACTTAGTTTTAAGCACAAGCAAAGCGTGTTAACATGTTACATTACCCCACCACTTTTCGTATGCTCGTGCTAATTACAAGAAAGAAATGGTTAAAACATGTATGTTTGACAATTTAGTAGGTTTAAAGTAACTAAATTAAAAAGTAAAATCAAATTGTCTCACGTTTGTTGTTTCTGGAATGTTCAAACATAATTTAACATAATAAAACTATGGGTTTTAACGATTTTTATAGTATTCTTTTGAAAATTACATTAATATTCACGTATGCAAATGAGCAAAATTATATAAACAAAAAAACATATAAAAATAAAGAACGATGCCACTGAAACATTTTGTCACTATTCGTATCATTCTAGGCATAATACTCAATAAGATATAGGCGATTGTAACTAGGACCTAAAGATCCTTGATTTTTCTAGTTCTTGCTATGGAAACCTTAAAATGATATAAATGAAGGAAATATTTGACGATACATGTATAAAATATTCTGCAGTGTTGTAGCTTACATTTAGTATCATTTGACAATATCTGATTACACAAATTGCAATAAAATATGTAACTAAACAAATACAAAAATGATTTTTTGGCGATTTGATAGTATTTTTTTTTGATAATCTCATTAATATTCGTGGTATGCAAATGAGCAAATTTGCACAATACTTCTGAAAATATTAGTACAATGCCACTGAAACATTTTGGCACTATTCGTATTATTCTAGGTATAATACTCAATAAGATATAGGCAATTGTAACTAGCACCTAAAGATCCTTGATTTTTCTAGTTCTTGCTATGGAAACTTTAAAATGTTAAAATGTAGGAATATTGACAATACATGTATAAAATATTTTGCAGTGTTGTAGCTTATATTTAGTATCATTTGACAACATCTGATTGCAAAAATTTCAATAAAATATGTAACTAAACAAACACAACAATGATTTTTTGGTGATTTTATAGTAAATTGTTGATAATCTCATTAATATTCATGGCATGCAAATGAATAAACTTGCATAATACTTCTGAAAATATTAGTACAATGCCACTGAAAGATTTTGACACCATTTGTGTCCTTCTAGGTCTATACTCATCCAGAAATAGGCGATATAGATAAACACCCAATAATCCTTGATCTCACTATTGGTTTATTGGAAACACGTTAATATTATAGTCAGGGATTGGGTTTATTTTTTAGGTTTTTTTTTAAATGCAGCGGCTTGCCATAAGGATCAGTGTGGTATATGTGGAAAAAAGTCAGGGAGGGTGTGCATGGTAACCTCTTCTGGGACCCAGCCTAACATATATATTATATAGTGGCAATCGTTAACCATGGGAGGTGCTATTTACTCCTTATAATAATTTTTCTTTGGCCATATAGTCCTGTTACCTATCAATATTGTAACTTACTCTGATCAGCTGTAAATTCCTGAAAGTGAAAACAAGTTTTACCGAGCATTTAAATAAATCATAGTATATTGTCATTGTTATTATATAAAAAATCTTCATGTATTGAATCATTCAATACATGTGACAGTCATAATTACAATTAATTATCCAGTAGGAGAAATTTCCAGATTTTAAAATCTAGTCCCTTTACACGTACCTTTGAAAGTACGATTTGTCCCAAAACGTGTGTGTACTTCTGATTTTGGTGCTAACAAAAATTTACACCTTTACCTAGAGACCGTTTGGGTCAGGTTGATCTTGATTGTGTTTTGTTACAAAAAGACTTGCTACCAGAGTTAAAGGCAACCACCAAGACAATTTGACCCCTGAGAAGTTTGTACTAGGATCACAAGGAGCAATTGATTCGCTTTATTACATGTTTCTGTATAGCTTTAAATCCCCATAGTTCACTTGAGGGAAGACATGAAAATACATGTACAAGATAAGCTTCTGGCCTATTAACTTTTTTATATTGTAATGTTCATAAGAGCACTGAAACGCAGGATCCAATATTTATTACTATAAAGACTACAAAATAAAGAAACCAAAACAAGCCAACAGTTTGTCCATTTTCTAATTACCACCAATTCTTTACTTGTTATAGAAACAATGTCCACGAAAGCTGACAAAATTTGAAGTCAATATTGTTTAATGATATAAACCTCACAACGGATGTACGGAAGTATATCTCACATAAAATTTATACTTCATTTCATTAAATAGTTAAGAATTTATACATATACATGTCGCGGCTTTACGACTTTATGTCCGACTAGTGAAATTTGACTTTTCGTGTAAGAAATCCTAAATATCGAGTTTTACATACATTTGAAGGTAATAAAAGTATACATTTTCGGTTAGTGTGTGGACGTATCTACGTGTTGCACTATAAATGAGCAAAATGTATGGGTTACGTGCGATATACGTGACAAACCTCTTTGGGCGAAACTAGAATAGGTAATTGCCGGGTTCACATTATCTTTGTTCAGTGATAATACATGGTATTCACTAATATCATTTTGCTCTGGAATAATTCTGCTGTCATCCTGAGTAAAAGCAGAAATAATTAGAAAGAACTTTAACGTGATTGCTCAAATTGCTCGAGAGAATACAGAATCTCAAATATGAAAGTTACGAAGTATTCTCCAATGAGAGTACGCTGCTCCCTGTCGACAATCATTTCGTGTGAATGTACTTTATGTAGACACATAAACTAAATTTTCTCCAGTATGAATTCTCATGTACTCTGCTAAATGTTCTAGATGTTTGGGATGAAAGAAGAAAAGCAGGTGTCACTTTTGAAATTTTTCTTTCACTTGAATGGATTAAACCCTGTTCCTTTAAATCTCTATTCCTGGTAAATCTTTGCAACAAATGTTACGTATGAAAGGTATCACGCCATAATGAATTTTCACGTGCCCATTCACATGTCCTTTTTGGGCGAAGGAAGATCCACAAATGTCACACTTGAAAGTTTTTTTTCTCAAGAATGAAGTCTTATGTGTATAATGTACATATGTATACTGGTCTCCGTTAGTTTGAGTATAGTTCATGAAATATTTCAAAATTACGCACGATTACTTTAGCTACATACGAAACTTACGTATCACTGACCGTTATTTTGGAGATATAAAACATCTCGATGAATATAAATAAAGATGTAATTTCCCAAATGAAATCGTAGTAAATAGTAAACGCATCATCTTCTGTTGCATTATTTAAGATCTATGTGTTTACGCGCGTTTGTAAAAAATAGAAGTCTGAGCAGCTCTCATTCTTCGAGCGCAGTGAGATTACATGTGTTATTTGGACAGTCTGATGCACCAAGACGAATCATTGGTTATGGGCAGTTTGCCTACAAAAAAAAAACGTGCTTTAATGGATCGTCCGTCTGTTATATACGAAATTAATACTATCGGCTGATAGCAATAGTAGTGTAGGGCGGTACCGTGGTACCACGATTTTTCATTTTTTTGACTTATGGTACCACATTTCCCTCACTGTGGGCGGTACTATGGTACCAAATTTTCGGAAAATGGTACCATAATTTGTTGAAAAAAGAGGTGAAATTGTGAAATTTTGGTCAATTTTTTGTTTTTTTATGGTACTCATTTTGGATAGGTGGGGGGTACCCCATTTTGTGTTTTTGGGTACTGATTTATTTTTTGGGTTTTGTGTGGGATTTTTCAATTTGTTATTTTCAATTTTAGACACACAAAAAAAGACACAAAAGACAATTTGACACAGGAAAAATCAATTTCGCAAAAAACATGGTGGCCCTGAAAAGGGCCGTTGGTTTTGGTCCTAACAAGGACCGTTGGTATTTTTTGTAGTAGTACTAGTTAGCAGCAGGCTCCTGTTTGACGTAGACCTTACGCTTGTCAGAGTAACAGTCTTGACAGGTCGGGTCCCCGCAGTACCAATCTTGTTGAGGATAACAGTCTCGGCAGGTCGGGTCCCCGCAGTACCATTCTTGTTCTGGAACAGAGGGTTGAAAGTACGCTCTCTCGGCAGTGGTAATCAATTGCCAATGGTCTTCTTCTTCAGCTTTTTGCTGATAATACGCTTCCAGCCCTTGTCTTTGCTGTCTGATCTCAGACTGAAGTTCAGCCTGTTTCTGCTCCCAGACAGCTTGTTCTTTCTGCCTCTGTTCTGACTCGTACTCGGCAAACGCCCGTTCCCTATCGGCCTGCTCCTTCGCCTCGATATCATCCATAGCCTATTGTCTACTTTCTCGCTCTCTGAGTCTATTCAGAGCCCGATCTCTAGCAGCCTGTTGCTCACGCCGCCGCTGCCGCCGAGGACTAGCTGTCCTGGCGGGTCTCTGGTTTCGTTTCTCAAGATTCAGAAAATGTTGTCTCATTCGAATCATTTCATCACGTTGATGATAGCGATCTACTTCAATACAATTCATGGACTCACCAATAGCCCGTTCTTCTTGTTCTCTCTTGTTGACCACATTAGCAGCCAGTTGACGGATGTTCCGCCATACCCTAGCCTGTCGTGCCGTCAATTGTCTAGCCGTTTCTAGCTGATTCAACAATGCATTCATCTTGAGCGCTTAGAAGGAAATGAAATGACGTGACGCAATGCATTGGATTTTTATACGGCAAGCGCGAACCTGTGTGAGAACATGTTAAATGACGTCGCGTCATTTTTTTAGTCGCTAGTTTTTGTGTGTTTTTGTGTTTGTTTTGTGTTTCTTAACTCCTAATACCAACAAAGTAAAACAAACAGGTGGTATTATTTTTTTATATTTTTATTCAACACGAACCACATTTTTTAAACATAGAACAATAATGAACCATATGTTTTTGTAAATCAACCATTTTTAAACAAAACGACATTTTTTTTGTACATTTTTTTGGTAGAACAACATGTTTTGTACATATTTTTTAAACAGAACATTTTTTGTACATATTTTTTTTGTTAGAACAACATAGAACAATTAAATTTTGTTAGAACAAAAATTTTTTTGTTAGAACTTTTTTTATACATATTTTTAAACAGAAAAAGATGAAAGTAATCACACAAATTAAAGTGAATAATAAATCATGTTTCTATTCATGATTCTATATTGCAAATGTCTTTCACCTCCTATTCTATCATTGTATCGTCCAAAACACTTTTGTCCACATTTGTTCACATACTGAGCTTGTCTATAATAAGTGCCATAATATTGTTCAAACCAACGGGTCACATACGTATCGTTATCTCCTGGTCTATCCTCTAGCACTTTGAATCGAGTAAGAAGGATCTGGTTCAGGTCACATCCACGAGAAATAAAGTCCAGAACGAATATACAATACACACCACACACAGGTAAAACATTCCCTTGTATACACAATGCATTCCACTGATACGTTTTTGAATGTTTTTTCACAAAAGAGAGAATCTCCTCAAAGGGTGGTAGTCCATAAGAATCAAAGTATACGATGGTATGGTCTTTGATGTAAATAGCCACCCAGTGTTCTCCAGGTTGATTCGCATTGTGTGTATTCACAATATAAGCCTTTATATGATGAGGATTCTCCGAAGGTAACTGATCTTTTGCACAAACACGAGCATGCAATGTCGATAACATCGGTGAATGATCTAAGATGTATTGAAGTTCATTCGTCTCCATAATGCCAATGTCTATTCACACGTTCTGCCCATACACTTATCCAGGAATCGTTCAGTTCTGACTGATTCTGATAGAGTTCGTTTTTAAACTGAATCCATAATCGACAGGCATCTCCTTTTTCACTATCGGTCAAGGTCACGAGTTCAGGATACCACTTTTCCATGACCTTGAACACATCCAAATCTTGAATCGCTTTTTGAATGTACAGTTCTGTCCACTCTGATGTGTTCGTGAATAAGCACAGGACATGTTGTACTTGACTAGGATGATCCACTTGACAACCGTAACAGTCTTTATGCACTTGATCATAAATCAACGTTTGAAGTGCTTCTGTCACATGGTGGTTCAACCCCTCTCGCAAGGATTCCGTTCGTTCACTTGTATCACAAGGATACGCCAATAATTGCATTTCAAAGTCTTGTCCTGGTTCCATGTTTTCTATGTCCATTTTTTCTAGATTCAACCATTGCATTTTAAAGTTTTGTTTGTGTTCCATTTTTTCCATTGATCAATAATCTAAAAGTACTTCTCTAAACTGGTTGATTTCAATCTGATTATCGTATTCCGCATACACAATCACGTTAATAGCTTGTCCTAGCGCTCTGGCAAAGTGAAATTCCAATCTCAGATTCCCCGTTTTTATAGGATGGAGTTGACCTTCCTCGCAACCTTGATCGGCTGTCAAATCCAGTCCCCAGAGTGTGTAACCGTGTTGATAATCATTCAAACTCAATCCAAAGGAACGATTGAGTCCAAGAGCTCCTGTGGCTTGATAGAGTGACATGTAGGACCGTAGACATTCTCCCGTTTCGAAATTGGGTTGAAACGGTTTGTTATGAATACTTTTTCCATCAATACTGACCTCCAGATGATTGAGATCAAAATGACGGAAATCAAAAGGATTGGTCCCTATATCCCCATTCATATCTCCATTTCTCACCATACCAATGATCAGTCGTTTTGGTAATTGACCTTGAAATAAATGATCTTCAATCTTGGAACGTTGACCGTTAGGAATAGTAAAGGTTTTCACCTCAGTCCGTCGGATGGGAATTTTCATGTTGTGTTGAGCAATGTGTTGATTGAGTTGATTGGCCACCACAGGGAGTAAATCCACGGTTCTCACATTGAAACCTGCTTCCATAAACTTGATTTTTGCAGGTGCAGCAGCCATGAGACAGAAATTGGGTGATGCTTTGTTCAGTCTTAGACGTATTTCTATCCCATTAGGTAAATATTTATCTTGCATCACCAGATCCAAATGAAGTCGACCACATAGTTCCACTACACGACTTTGATGGACACGATTTCGCCTTTCCACATAACCCTTGTTATCTCCATCATGGACTTTGGTGTTCATCTGACCAGGGGTGTCTGCGGCCCATAATTCTAATGCTTGAAGCTGAGTGCTTTTACAACTTGGATTGAAGGAGAGTAAATTTCCTAGGTAAGCACGATAGGCATACGTGTCCGCATTGCTGGTGATCAGTTTATTGTTCAGATACACATCGATGCTACTGAACATACTGTGAAAAAAGTTATTAACGGTTGCAATTTCACTGTCATTCGCCAAGTCGGTATTATTCGCCTGTAGAATTTTGATTTTCATATACAGATAAGACTGATTCAGATCTGTCCATTTTTCTACTTGTGCAGGAATCACGAATTCAATAGGAGCATTATTATCCAGGGCAGAAATGGGATAATGCTCAGTCCATTGTCCCTCCTGCATGGCAGTCATCGTAGGGGGAACGACAGACACGTCCAATTCTGTCTTACTACATTCACAAGAACCGTGTTGCATCATGATTGTTTTTTCTTTTTCTTTTTCTTAATCGAAAATATCAAGTGGTCTGGCCTGCTTCACTCGACGACGATGAAGTTTCGAATGAGGTTTTTTCTTGATGGGTTTGGCCTTTATACTTTTCTTAGGTTTTTTGGTGACTTCACGTAACAAGGATTCGGTTACATTTTTCAGTACGTTAGCTCCTCTTTTTCGTATCGCTTTTTTAGGGTTGGATCCTGACATGATATCTTGCATGGCCGCTTTTCCTTGCTGGAGTCCTTCTTTTTTCAAGGTTCGAACTCCAGATCGAACCAAAGGATTCAGTAAAGGCATGATACGTTTCATGGCTTTCTTAAACATAGATCCTAGCCCCTGTCCATACTGACGAGGTTGACCTTGGTATATAGGCATCATTGTCGTTGGCGTAGATGTAGCTTCACCATAGACTTCCCATGAATAAACTGAATGGGTTGCCCTGTGTCACCCCTTATATGGATGGTGATGGTGTCAAAGTTGGCTTTAGCCAGTGGTACGTAGTGTACATTCAAGAACTCGAAATGAATATGTGGATTAGTCCCTGCTTTGGTTCTTGGGTCAAAAGGAGCCACACGTAAAATGGGAGCTTCAATGTTTCCCAAATAGGTATAAGCCGCCAGGTCAGAATAAACAAACAAGTGATTATGACCCATGTTCAAGTCTACCCCGTGAGGAAATGGATCTGGATTCTCGGCTAAATAAATGGTAGGAGCATTATGAGGAGACCCACCCATTTTCATAAACATACTAGGATGAAACTGAATGCCTAAGTTCTTTGAACTATCCATCTTAATACGTTTACTTGTTCCTGAGAAACCTACAGTAAAACGGAGGTTTTTCTCTCTAAACAGTTGACCAAGGTAATCTTTAATGACTTGATCCAGAGTCTCTATCAGATGTTGTGGTGTAACATAAGTTCCTACAGGAATACAAAGACGTATTCCTTTTTCATCATTGGGGAAAAGACAGTAATGGGGAAAAGCCTCAAACGTTTTGGCCAGGATAGGATCCCGTGTGACAATGGAAAAATGTCGCTCTTCCTCCGTGATATTAATGACTTGACTAGGTACAATCATTTCTACTAAACCAATTTCCCAGTCTTGTTTATTGAGATGGATGGGTTTGAGTAGTTTGGTACGAAAACAACATTGGGTATTGTCTGGGAACAGATCCATTGAACTGTCACTCATCAGGGTAATGTAAAACGAACTCATGCTGGTTTGGGTTTATTGAATTTCAAAGAGGGATTCGGTAGAATATAACCCAGAGAACTACTTAAAAGCAGGAGCCACAATTCACGATCGGGTCGTTCAAAACACAAATTAAAGAGTGACACGCTAATAATGATAAACACCACCGCAATTTGGGCAAAAAAGGTGACCTTGTTCTTCGGCTCAATGGGTCTGACTTGCTCTGAGGTACACTCTGAGGTGCTCACTGAGGTACTCACGGCCACACTGGCTGTGTCAGACTGAGACATGCTGTATTTAAACGAGATGAGATTCAGGAATCCAACTGTCAAATTTCGAAGGGTATCCTTTCCAGTGCACTTTAATTTCTTGTCTTATTTTTCCGTCTACTTTTCTCTTACGACGAGCCAACACTGATTCAATTTCATAGATACCATCGTCTTTTATAGATTGTATTTCAGAGAGATAAAACGAACCCAAAATAGGTTCTCCATCTAAATCTGTCAATTGGACGGTCGGAGGTGAAGTTCTTTTGACATGGGTCACTCTAAACACTTCAGTCGTCCAGTTCGGTAGATAGCCTTTATCAAAGGTACGTTTGGTTTTATTGATGCGCACAATATCTCCCACATGAAGATGTTCTCGTGATTTCGTTTTTTCTTTTTTTCCATACAAGGTCAAGGTCACCTCAGATTCATTGTGTTCATTTACGGATACAGGTGCCATTTGAATACTTCGATGAAATCGATGATTATAGGCTTGCACCAGATCTGGTAATACATCAATATATCGTCGTGTGTGATGATGGGTAAAATATCTCCACATGTAGGATTTCAAAGTACGTTGAAAACGTTCTACTACACTGGCTTTAGTTTCTGGATTTTCAGTCGTGAAATAGTGAATACCTTCTTTCTCTAAAAACGCTTGAAATCTTTGATTCTTGAATTCAGTGCCTTTGTCCGTCTGCAGCGCTTTAGGTTGTCTCGTTTTCAGAATAGAGCGAAACGCTTCAATCAAAGTGAGTCCCGTTTTATCCTTGAGAGGAACGACCCAAGCATATTTTGAAAATACATCAATGACACACAACAGATATCGATAAGGTGTGTTGTGTTTGACTAAGGATTGCATGTCCGCCAAATCCGCCTGCCACTGATGATCGATACCACCCACTTTGGTTTTCCGTCTTGAAAATTTCCGACGGATAGGTTTATGCAAGGTATACGTCTTTTGTCCTTTTAGCCAGGATCGCACTTGATTCAAAGTAATGCCGTGAGCTCGCACTGTCTTATAGAGACGGCGTATCCCTCCAAAAGCAGCAGGATGTAAGGGATCATAATAGATCTTCTGTAACACGGTATCTACTTTGGGGTCCATAGAGGTCTAAGTAGTAGTAGTAAGAGTCTAGTAAGGTTCCCAATGAGGCTCAGGTTTGATTTTTTCTTGTTTTATAGGTTTCTTAGTCGCAGAAGGTTTCTTCCTAGGAGAAGAAGTAAAAGACGCAGAAGGATCGACAAAACTATCGTAAAATTCATCTTCCTCAGAGTCTGACTCGGGTTGTTGTATCCAGGACCATCTCCGTTTATTTCCTACCATTTCTTGGGGTACATTGACTTCTCTTAATCCACGAGAAAACTGTTCCCATCCTTTAGGGCTAGACACTTTTCTTTGACGAATCACATCATTGACTAAATCTATAATGTTGGATCCTTGTATGGGTTTTCCATCATATTCCAAAACACCTTGTTCATTCCATGACATATGAGGATGATTTTGAAGAAAGTGTAATAAGAGTTGAGTTTTTCGACGCATGGTTTGGGGAACACTTTCAAGAATCCTATCGGCTAGGGTTAGTCTATCGGTAGCTGCTGCTGGAGCTGGTGCTTGAGCTGCTGGAGCTGTTGGGGGTGGCATGGTGGGTTCACGCGCTTTTTGATGTGACAATTGAAACTTTTGTAAGACTTGTCCATAGTGTTGTGCCTTTTCTGATTCGGACAAAGATTCATTTTGTAGTACTTCCCCCATTTGTTTCTGTAAATCAGAGGTCTGTGTGACTTGTGGGGGAGGAGGTAAGCGTGGTCGCTGTTCTGATTTCCATCGATTCATCTCTTCTAGCATTTTAAACGGGACAATAGCCATTTTCTTCATATTTTTTTCACGAGTTGAGCCACTCCACCACTGAGTGCCCCTGCCGCTACAGCTTTAGCAATGACTGGAGCGAGAGCCAATAATGGAAATAATCCTCCTTTTTGATTTAACACCCGTTTCTTTTTTTGAATCGATACTTTTTATCCGCTAAGGTACGGAGATGTTGACGCTTGGGCTTCAACCTTTGCTTTTGAGAGGGCGATAAGGCAACATTGCCTTTTAAAACATTGTGACAACACTCGGAGATACATTGAATCACTTCTTTAGGTGCTTTTTGTATCATCGTTCTTCTCATTCCCTCTGGGGCTTGAGTTAAACCCAACACCAGATGACCGTACTTGTGTAGGAGTGGACGCTTTGGAGCCATGATATCAACTGATGTTGTTTCATACATCACTGTTTATATAAAGCATCTAAGGCTTGTTTGGAAGCTGAACTCATCGGTAGGGTTCTCATTAAGTTCACACGTCCTTGTAAGATAGGTTTCAATACCATCTGTCTTAAACATTAGGATAATGTCAAGGTTGAAGATAGACTCGCAGGGGTAACTGGAGATGAAGAACTGATGTAGAAGGTAGAACTTTTACTGCTTCTGTTTGACCTACTTCTAGATCCACTTCTGGATCTGCTCGACCTACAGGTCGAATATTTACTGCTTGACCCACTAGAAGAACTCAAACTGCTTGATCCAAAGGTCGAACTGCTGTTTCGGCTTCACCCACTAGAAGAACTCAAACTGCTTGACCCACTAGAAGAACTCAAACTGCTTCTTGCAGTTCTGAGAGGAGTTCACAATGGAGTTCTCAATGGAGTACTGGTTGCATCGTGTTGCCGTGTAGATAGAAGACCCACTGGATGACCCACTTCTAGTTAAAGGTGCCCCACGGGAGGTGAACCTCTTAAAGAGGATCCAATTCTAGATAAAGGTGATCTTCTAGATAAAGAAGATCCTCTGAAACCTCGTCGAAGGGTGATAAAACTTTCGTCGATTGTCGGCGAAACTGTAAATGCAGGTGTTTTCTTTATCGGTGTTTTCTTTTTCGGAGAACGTTTTTGTTTAGGAGCTCCTGTTGCTGGGGCTCTTTTTGCTGGTTTTTGTTTAGGCGTTCTTTTTGCTGGAGCTTTTTTTTAGGAGAACGTTTCTTTTTAGAAGTTTTCTTTTTAGGAGCTTTTCTTGCAGGAGTTTTCTTAGGGCCAAATTTAACCTTTGACCATTCCATCGAAGTAAACTTCGTATCATAACCCTTCCAAGTAATCCACTCCCCCCTGGTTTCAATATGAGTTGACGTTTGGTGTCCACATCCCCTTGATCATCGCCTAACTGCTCTAGTTCATTCTGATGTTTTTGCATAAAGTTTTGTGTTTGTTTAGGTAACAGCAATTTCTTTTGTAAAATCACTTTAGCAGCTAACGTAAACCATTTGACCATTTCTTTTAATCCTGATCGTAACAATTGCTCCCGTTGAGCAGGATCACGTTCCTGACTCAAATGTTCTAGCGACTGAGCTATGGTGTTCATTCTGTCTACCATGATGACTATGATGACTCTCTAAGTTCTATCACCTTTATATATACACCGTCGGACCACGTTCTTCTCCAGTGATCCAATGATGAAAAATATCGGTTCTCAATCGATACGTGTCTGGTGTTTGAGGGTGAAAATCAATCACTAAATATCCATGGGGTGTAGAGATCGCATCTTGATAAGCGGGTAACAAGTGTGGCAATTGAATTTGATTCGCCAATACTTTGATTTGTCCTTTATCTCTTGTGTTTTGAAATAAGATCATGTAATGTGCATTTAAACTCAATGTACGACTGGCTTTCGATTGTTGAAACATGTTTTGAGTAATGTAAATGACACTAGCATTACGATGATGACCTTTTCGTGTAAACCATAATTTAATTTTCTCTTCATCTTTATCCCCAAGCATATCATCAAATACAATTAAATGGGGAGTGGAGGTATCCTCCACCAACTCCTCCTCATCCTCAGGAATACCCTGTAAGAATTGAATGTGGGGTTCCTGTTCTTGTAACTGAGCATAGGCTGTTTGCCATTCTTTGTAACACCATACGATACGCTCAGGTACCACTTGAAACAGATCCGATTTGTAAGTCAACATCTTTTTGACAAATTTTTTTTTACCAGATCCACTAGGACCTGAGATAAACATATTACAAGGATGCTTAAACAATAAACTTGACTCCATGACGTGACAATCACAACTAACATCAAGTGAATGAAACAAAAGTATTTTATTGACTTTTTTTTTTTACTTTTTTTACATACAACAACAATAATTAATATACTTTTAATACACAATAGTTACACTGACACACAGTTACAGCACTGACAACAAAAGTCATGAAGTGGTGGTAGTATTTTCTCCGAAAATTCAAACACACATTCTGAATGTCCATGTTCACTAAGAAAAGTGATGACTTCGTCCTTGTTCACTACATGGTTCATCCAATCCGTTTCACTAAAGTCTAGTGACACTGTCTGTTTATAAAATGAATTCATCACATGAAGTCCATTTCTAAATTCTTCAAACAGTTCTGGTGTACTCAAACGTTGTCGAATCCATTCTACACTATGATGACCTTCAGGTATTTTCTTACGAAAAGCAAAAATCAATGCTTTTCTTAACATGGTATGCTTCATAATATCAAACTGTTCCATTCTTGAATGGTTTGAATCACTTTCTTGTTATTCACCACGTACGTATTCCAATCGTCTCGATGGATAGCTTTCAAGTCCAAATGTGCACTGATCATCGCCTGATGAATCATCCGTTTAAATAGTTCAAACGTATGCGGATTCAGAATCCAGGCGTGAATGTCCTTGACCGTGTCAAGGTCATCTAGTACAATACTGAATAAGGTCTCTCTGTACAACTCAAAATCCAAAATGTAAAATAAACTCACATATCGGGGTCGTCTCGATGGTCTTTCCATAATGGAATATTCCCCGCATTCATGATAAGCCTAGGTACATCCGCATGGAGAGCATCAATGGTTTGTGTCACTACACGTAAATGATGTTTTTGTTTAAAGAACACAGCACGGTAGGATAGAATCGATCTGACCTTAGTGAAAGGGATCGGTTCCTTAAATAACAGGATACCACGTAGTTTGTATTGCGAATACACTCGCCATCCAGGTTGAGATATCCCATTGTCTTCTTCAGCCATGCTAAACCATATGACATTGTCAGTAGGTTGAAATGCATTCGTTAATGCAGATATATCATTCAAAGTGGCATCGTGGATACAAAACACCCATCCAGTCGATATCATGCGATCCAATTTTTGTTGAATTATATTGAACTTTCGTAGCATAGGTAATTTCTGACTTACAGTCAAATCCTGGCGTTCACTGACATCTTCTAATAGTCTATCTACCCGTCCAGGGTCCATGCGTTGTAAACTATGAATAGCACCATGGGTCGCCCATGCATGTACTAACTCCATCTTCCATGGTTTAGAATTAGCCTCTATCACATAACGATAGATTTTAAGTCTTAACTCTATAGGAAGTAACGGTATCCAATCCATACTTGTTTTTGTTTGTTTTGTGTTTGTATTTTTGTTTTGTGTTTCTGTTTGTATTCGACCACTACTACGACGACAACGACTACACCATTATATATAAGTCCAAAACAATAAGGTCAAGGTTTTTTTATCATACCAAAAAAAAAACAACAGGTCAAGGTCAGTCATGCAGATATCCATAAGGAACAGTCATGATACGTTTGGTATACACAGAACGAAATGTTTTGATTTGTTTCTCACTCGTCACTGTTCTATCTCTATGGCGTTTAATCCTGGACGCATATTCAACTACGGTAGAATAATGTTCTCTGTCTTTCACACAGTCCACCATACTATTGAAATTTACTTGTTGAGTTGCATTATAGTCTAATGTAATGCCTTTCACTTTACACGCCTGATGTCGTTCTCCATTTTCAATGTATTCATAGCCATAGTTTTTTGGACCTAAAGCAACATATTTCACAATACGTCCATGAGGTACTTCATCCGTCCATTTTCCCAAACGACTGGATACAATAGGTACATTGTATTCTTGAGGGTCATAAATGTACATACAACTGTCCGTATCAAAATAGAGCACCCTTTTTCCCAGAGGTTCAAGCACTTTGTACAGTTCTAATCGAGCATAAGCCGTCACAAAAGAAGCCACGACAGGATTAGAAGAAGAATGGGGATCTGCTCGATCCGATTCATCCGTGAAATTCATCAGTACGAATTCATCATGATCAAAACACTCGGCATATTTCACCGACTTTTTAGGATCATTCAGAATCTCATAGAAACGATCCAATTTATGGACATACTCCGTTTTCGGTAACAGGTTGGTTTGAGCATTTTTTACCCCATAAACAATTCAACATGGTTTTGGCAAAAGCTCTTTTTCCTGGATTTTATTTACATGTTCCAAGCGAATTCCCTCTGCTTCCAAATAATCTTGTTTAAACTTCAATTTATCTTCCTGTGTGTCCATGCCGGGAGGATACCCGCTGGTTTCTTGCTTCATTTTAAGTATTTGTCAATGTATTGACGGTACACGTCCGTACTCCACTCATCCCAGTGCCATACATGATATACTTTCAACACTTTATACCCTAAAGAAATGGCTTTCGCCAATTCTACATGGGTCCACGTTCCATACAATGCCCGTTCATACAGTGAATGTGTACAATAATCTAACTCCTCTTCCGCACAGGTACGACATAGAGCAAATACCATTTTGTTATTACAGTGCATAGGTAAGACAGGCATCCATAAATCTTGCGGTGCAAGAACACGGCATTTAATTAATCCTTTGTATGTCTCAAGACGCTGTGGATCAATTTGCTCTTGACTCAAAATCACGGGATGACCTAATGGATATTTTCTGTACTTGTTGACATAGGGATACAGGGAACAAATGTCCACGTATTTGATCTCTTGGTCTTTTTCTACTTCATGATACAGTCGGACGGCATTGGTACGACCTCCGAACAAAGCTTCCCTGGGTTGAATTGGGTCTTGACCCATATAAAAACGTTCTACTCTGGTCTTATACTCAG